>CM047807.1:51492631-51881784 GCA_026214975.1 Gentiana macrophylla | reverse complement strand
CCAATTTTCTTTGAAGTAATCGATGTGATATCGACTTGAACGATAAATAAGGCACGCCGGCGCAAACGGCAAGCAAAACGGAGGCCAGAATGGCCTTGTACAAGGAATCAAAATCACACAGTTAAGTACTTATGGGTACGAAAAAGTACGAAAAAAATGTTTGTAATTCTCTTTGAAGTAATCGATGTGATATCGACTGTAACGATAAATAAGGCACGCCGCGCAAACGGGCAAGCAAAACGGAGGCCGAATGGCCTTGTACAAGGAATCAAAAATCACACGCTAAGTACTTATGGGTACAAAAAAGTACGAAAAAAACGCTTTGTAATTTTCTTGAAGTACCGATGTGATATCGACTAACGATAAATAAGGCACGCCGCGCAAACGGCAAGCAAAACGGAGGCCGAATGGCCTTGTACAAGGAATCAAAATCACACGCTAAGTACTCTTATGGGTACGAAAAAGTACGAAAAAACGCTTGTAATTCTCTTTGAAGTACTGATGTGATATCGACCAGAACGATAAATAAGGCACGCCGCGCAAACGGCAAGCAAAACGGAGGCCAGAATGGCCTTGTACAAGAAATCAAAATCACACAGTTAAGTACTCTATGGGTACGAAAAAAGTACGAAAAAATGTTTGTAATTCTCTTTGAAGTACTGATGTGATATCGACCTAACGATAAATAAGGCACGCCGGCGCAAACGGCAAGCAAAACGGAGGCCAGAATGGCCTTGTACAAGGAATCAAAATCACACGCTAAGTACTCTATGGTACGGTAAAAAGTACGAAAAAAACGCTTTGTAATTTCTTTTGAAGTATCGATGTGATATCGACTTTAACGATAAATAAGGCACGCCGCGCAAACGGCAAGCAAAACGGAGGCCGAATGGCCTTGTACAAGAATCAAAATCACACGCTAAGTACTCTATGGGTAAAAAAAGTACGAAAAAAACGCTTGTAATTTTCTTTGAAGTATCGATGTGATATCGACTGTAACGATAAATAAGGCACGCCGCAAAACGGCAAGCAAAACGGAGGCCGTAATGGCCTTGTACAAGGAATCAAAATCACACGCTAAGTACTCTATGGGTACGGTAAAAAAGTACGAAAAACGTTTGTAATTTTCTTTGAAGTATCGATGTGATATCGACTTAACGATAAATAAGGCACGCCGCGCAAAACGGCAAGCAAAACGGAGGCCGTAATGGCCTTGTACAAGGAATCAAAATCACACACAGCTTAAGTACTTATGGGTACGAAAAAGTACGTAAAAAAAACGCTTTGTAATTTTCTTTGAAGTACTGATGTGATATCGACTTAACGATAAATAAGGCACGCCAAGCAAAAACGGCAAGCAAAACGGAGGCCGAATGGCCTTGTACAAGGAATCAAAATCACACGCTAAGTACTTATGGGTACGAAAAAGTACGAAAAACGCTTTGTAATTTCTTTGAAGTATCGATGTGATATCGACTTAACGATAAATAAGGCACGCCGCGCAAACGGGCAAGCAAAACGGAGGCCGTAATGGCCTTGTACAAGGAATCAAAATCACACGCTATACTTATGGGTACGGTAAAAGTACGAAAAAAAACGCTTGTAATTTTCTTTGAAGTATCGATGTGATATCGACGTAACGATAAATAAGGCACGCCGCGCAAACGGCAAGCAAAACGGAGGCCGTAATGGCCTTGTACAAGGAATCAAAATCACACGCTTAAGTACTTATGGGTACGAAAAAGTACGAAAAAAATGTTTGTAATTTTCTTTGAAGTATCGATGTGATATCGACTTAACGATAAATAAGGCACGCCGGCGCAAACGGGCAAGCAAAACGGAGGCCGTAATGGCCTTGTACAAGGAATCAAAATCACACGCTAAGTACTTATGGGTACGAAAAAAGTACGAAAAAACGCTTGTAATTTCTTTTGAAGTACTCGATGTGATATCGACTAACGATAAATAAGGCACGCCGCGCAAACGGCAAGCAAAACGGAGGCCGAATGGCCTTGTACAAGGAATCAAAATCACACGCTTAAGTACTTATGGGTACGAAAAAGTACGAAAAAAACGCTTGTAATTTCTTTGAAGTAATCGATGTGATATCGACTTAACGATAAATAAGGCACGCCGCGCAAACGGGTAAGCAAAACGGAGGCCGTAATGGCCTTGTACAAGGAATCAAAATCACACGCTTAAGTACTTCTATGGGTACGGGAAAAAGTACGAAAAAAACGTTTGTAATTATCTTTGAAGTACTGATGTGATATCGACCAAACGATAAATAAGGCACGCCGCACAAACGGCAAGCAAAACGGAGGCCAGAATGGCCTTGTACAAGGAATCAAAATCACACGCTTAAGTACTTATGGGTACGAAAAAGTACGAAAAAAATGTTTGTAATTTTTTGAAGTACTCGATGTGATATCGACCGTAACGATAAATAAGGCACGCCGCGCAAACGGCAAGCAAAACGGAGGCCAGAATGGCCTTGTACAAGGAATCAAAATCACACGCTTAAGTACTATGGGTACGTAAAAAAGTACGAAAAAAACGCTTTGTAATTTTCTTTGAAGTATCGATGTGATATCGACTTTAACGATAAATAAGGCACGCCAAGCAAAACGGCAAGCAAAACGGAGGCCGTAATGGCCTTGTACAAGGAATCAAAATCACACGCTAAGTACTCTATGGTACGAAAAAAAGTACGAAAAAAACGCTTGTAATTTTTTGAAGTATCGATGTGATATCGACCTAACGATAAATAAGGCACGCCGGCACAAACGGCAAGCAAAACGGAGGCCATAATGGCCTTGTACAAGGAATCAAAAATCACACAGTTAAGTACTCTATGGGTACGAAAAAGTACGAAAAAAATGTTTGTAATTTTCTTTGAAGTACTGATGTGATATCGACCTGAACGATAAATAAGGCACGCCGGCGCAAACGGCAAGCAAAACGGAGGCCAGAATGGCCTTGTACAAGGAATCAAAATCACATAGCTAAGTACTTCTATGGGTACGAAAAAGTACGAAAAAAACGCTTTGTAATTTTCTTTGAAGTAATCGATGTGATATCGACTTAACGATAAATAAGGCACGCCGGCGCAAACGGCAAGCAAAACGGAGGCCATAATGGCCTTGTACAAGAATCAAAAATCACACAGTTAAGTACTCTATGGGTACGAAAAAAGTACGAAAAAAATGTTTGTAATTCTCTTTGAAGTACTGATGTGATATCGACCAGAACGATAAATAAGGCACGCCGGCGCAAACGGCAAGCAAAACGGAGGCCAGAATGGCCTTGTACAAGGAATCAAAATCACACAGCTAAGTACTCTATGGGTACGAAAAAAGTACGAAAAAAACGCTTTGTAATTCTCTTTGAAGTACTGATGTGTTATCGACCTGAACGATAAATAAGGCACGCCGGCGCAAACGGCAAGCAAAACGGAGGCCAGAATGGCCTTGTACAAGAAATCAAAATCACACACTTAAGTACTCTATGGGTACGAAAAAAAGTACGAAAAACGTTTGTAATTCTCTTTGAAGTACTGATGTGATATCGACCAGAACGATAAATAAGGCACGCCGGCGCAAACGGCAAGCAAAACGGAGGCCAGAATGGCCTTGTACAAGGAATCAAAATCACACAGTTAAGTACTCTATGGGTACGAAAAAGTACGAAAAAAACGCTTGTAATTCTCTTTGAAGTACTGATGTGATATCGACCTGAACGATAAATAAGGCACGCCGCGCAAACGGCAAGCAAAACGGAGGCCAGAATGGCCTTGTACAAGGAATCAAAAATCACACGCTATACTTACTTATGGGTACGAAAAAAGTACGAAAAACGCTTTGTAATTTTTTGAAGTATCGATGTGATATCGACTTAACGATAAATAAGGCACGCCGCGCAAACGGGCAAGCAAAACGGAGGCCGTAATGGCCTTGTACAAGAAATCAAAATCACACGCTTAAGTACTCTATGGGTACGAAAAAAACTACGAAAAAAAGTTTGTAATTTTCTTTGAAGTATCGATGTGATATCGACTTAACGATAAATAAGGCACGCCGCGCAAACGGCAAGCAAAACGGAGGCCGTAATGGCCTTGTACAAGGAATCAAAATCACACGCTTAAGTACTCTATGGGTACAAAAAAAGTACGAAAAAAACGCTTGTAATTTTCTTTGAAGTAATCGATGTGATATCGACTGTAACGATAAATAAGGCACGCCGCGCAAACGGCAAGCAAAACGGAGGCCGAATGGCCTTGTACAAGGAATCAAAATCACACGCTAAGTACTTATGGGTACAAAAAAGTACGAAAAAAACGCTTGTAATTTTCTTTGAAGTATCGATGTGATATCGACTTAACGATAAATAAGGCACGCCGCAAAACGGCAAGCAAAACGGAGGCCGTAATGGCCTTGTACAAGGAATCAAAATCACACGCTTAAGTACTCATTATGGTACGAAAAAAGTACTAAAAAAATGTTTGTAATTTCTTTGAAGTACTAATGTGATATCGACTGTAACGATAAATAAGGCACGCCGCGCAAACGGCAAAGCAAAACGGAGGCCGGAATGGCCTTGTACAAGGAATCAAAATCACACGGTTAAGTACTCTATGGGTACGAAAAAGTACGAAAAAAACGTTTGTAATTATCTTTGAAGTACTGATGTGATATCGACCAGAACGATAAATAAGGCACGCCGCCGCAAACGGCAAGCAAAACGGAGGCCAGAATGGCCTTGTACAAGGAATCAAAATCACACGGTTAAGTACTTCTATGGGTACGAAAAAAGTACGAAAAAAAACGTTTGTAATTCTCTTTGAAGTATTGATGTGATATCGACCAGAACGATAAATAAGGCACGCCGGCGCAAACGGCAAGCAAAACGGAGGCCAGAATGGCCTTGTACAAGGAATCAAAATCACACGTTAAGTACTCTATGGGTACAAAAAAAAGTACGAAAAAACGTTTGTAATTCTCTTTGAAGTACTGATGTGATATCAACCAGAACGATAAATAAGGCACGCCGGTGCAAACGGCAAGCAAAACGGAGGCCAGAATGGCCTTGTACAAGGAATCAAAATCACACGCTTAAGTACTTATATGGTACGAAAAAGTACGAAAAAAACGCTTTGTAATTTTCTTTGAAGTAATCGATGTGATATCGACTAACGATAAATAAGGCACGCCGCGCAAACGGCAAGCAAAACGGAGGCCGAATGGCCTTGTACAAGGAATCAAAATCACACACGCTATACTACTACATGGTACGAAAAAAAGTACGAAAAAACGTTTGTAATTTCTTTGAAGTATCGATGATATCGACTAACGATAAATAAGGCACGCCGCGCAAACGGCAAGCAAAACGGGTACAAAGCAAAGTACGTAAAAAATGTTTGAACTTTTCATTGATGTACGGATGTGTTATCGAGCAGAAAGATAAATAAGGCACGCCGGTGCAAACGGCAAGGAAAACGGAGACCAGAATGGCCTTGTACAAGGAATCAAAAATCACTCCGTTACGTACTCTATGGGTACAAAAAAGAGTATGAAAAAAAAACGTTTGTAATTCTGTCACGGATTTTATCTAACAAAGCAAACAAGTAATAAAATTTATAAATCCGGTATTCCCCAAGTGTAGGGATCGTAGTACAATGATTAATACCGAGTCGGTCACGCGGGGAATCGGGTATCTAGTTCATTAATTTTCCTAAGATTGTTACTACTAAAACGAAACTAAAAACGATAAAATAAACTGGATAGAGGATTG
This sequence comes from Gentiana macrophylla, assembly GCA_026214975.1. Taxonomy (NCBI): domain Eukaryota; kingdom Viridiplantae; phylum Streptophyta; class Magnoliopsida; order Gentianales; family Gentianaceae; genus Gentiana; species Gentiana macrophylla. The sequence continues at coordinate 51,875,994 of CM047807.1, read as the reverse complement.
TCAGTCCAAAGCCAGGAAAGATAATTGCGAATGAAAATAACTCTAATCTATAAACTAAAAAGAAAATAAACTTCTAAGAAAACAACGAAGAACAAGGCACAAAGATAATTTCAATTAATTTTAACGAAGAACAAGCATTGATCCACCTATCCCGCAACTCTCAATTTCTACCCTAGATCGTTTAGTGAAGATTTAATAAAGATGTGGTTCACCTATCAAAGGTATGAATTCCTACTCTCGTAGATAATTCGCCTATTAATCTTTCATCTTTCGATCTTAAAGATTAACGCTTCCATAACAAGGGGTAAGATTTCTCAATCTAGCAACCTAAAAGTTCAACCTAATCAACTCTCGTTATTTTTAGGTTAAAAGTCCAATCTTTACTACGGTGATCTAAGTCTAACAACGATTCTCATCAACGTTAAACATCAATAAGAAACAATCCATCGATATAATTGCAAAATCAATACAAAACGTAATAAATATACAAACTTTAAATAAAAACTCACAAAACAATCCAAGATTCGAAATCAAAACGCTGCTGAGAATTGGCTTCACAAAGCTCGTTCTAGGCTTAGCCTTAGCTCATCGTTGGAATACAAATCATATGAATAAAAATAAGATAAAAAGATGTTTATGATGGTGGGAAGACGCAGCTAGGGCGCCCCCAAAGGGCCTGGGGCGGCCAGGGATCGAATTGTGGTGCTTAGGGTTGAAAATAACGCATCCTTATATAGATTTTTGGGTCGGTTTCGCTGAGGCGGTGCCGTGGACGCCCGTCCAGGGATTCTGGACGCCAGTCCACTCTGCATAAAAACATCGAGTCGGGCCGAGCTGGATCAGACGCCCGTCCTATAGGTTTTTGGACGCTCGTCCACTGATTTTGATCCAATCCTGTCCAATTTAACATCATATGGACGCTAGTCCACTCATATCAGACGCCAGATTCACTCTAGCTCACCACAGACGCCGCTTTGATGAATCGACGCCACCCACCGACTGATTTTGCCTCCAATGTGATCGAATTGCGAATCAACTCCTTCTTCATCCTTCCTTTCATATAAAACCTCAATGAAAACATCTTTTAAACCTCTTTAACATCCACATTGTATATCTACAAGGCATCAAAAACATCGCAAAATGTAATAATATCCAAATAAACATGAAATCAACAATAAAATGCATAATTCAACTAATTTTGCGAATAAACCATTTAAAACCTCACTTGCTCAATACTTCAATATAAAGCTCATTTTCTATGCAAATTATACAAATATGAAGGAAATCATTATAAAATATAACGTTACAAATCGTATAAAATCACCCTAAACAACTCCCCCACACTTAGCTTTTGCTCGTCCCGAGCAAAACAAAACAAGAAAACCAAGGCTTACTCATGCATTGAACCACATAAAATCCCATATATCAAATCACAACCGGTCGACTAGCATCAATAACATACATCCCATGCAATAAACGATTACTCGAATGTGTAGTGTGTGCAAAGCCTTCTTCAACTTCCGCCGATTCCACACTTGATAATTAAAATCAAGCTAACCAACCAATACCCATTAGAGACAAATAATGAATTACCCTGACTATACATACGCCCTACAAAACTACTCGTGTCATGACTAGAGTAATACATGTGTTTTCGAAATCTTTTCAGTTGTACCCAGAGGATATTCCCTACAACATATACCTTGGCCTATACTGGGGATAAGGTAGGCGATAACTAAGTCTTACATCCATTTCATACCACTTCTTTTTGCAAGTTGAGTTAACTATTGTCACATTTAAACACACATCAGAATGAGCTATTGCCCGTCATAGCAGAATAGGACATTCGAGATATACCCTACCTTACTCAAATCATAAGGCAGCTTCTTCTGACTGTCGTGAGCTTTTGGTCATCATAGTGGTATAGGACATACGTGGTATACCCTATCACACTCAAATCATCGACTAGCTTCCGACACACCCAATTAATTCATCTATTTTTTCTTTGAACATACTTTTTAAAGAACAATAGTTACGTTTCACTTATCACATTCAAACTTCGGTATATTCACGATAATTCCTACTTCAATTCCAACTACGCACATATTACAATTTCCATGACATGAGCACTAAGCGAACGGTCTGATAACCAAAATAAAACATCATCGGTTCAAATGGGTACAGTTTCCAAAGTTCAGCTCGTCATCGAAGAGGCTTACGTGAAAAGAATTCGAGTAAAGGCTTATTTATCAAAGGTCTATGCAAAAATACTAGTCAACTTAACACTAGTATGGGAATATAACAAGTAAGTATGCCAAAATAAAATCATGCTCGGGACGGCTTTTTTAAAATTTTCAAAAATTTTTCACAAAAGATACAAAAGATAAGTATAATAATTAAGCACATGTGTAGATACCACTAATCCCTCCCCCAGACTTAAATAACAACATGTCCTCATGTTGTGCAGAATAAGAAAAACTTAGCTGATTTTTCATTCGAAGGTAGCAATTCTGGAAGTGGTAGCAAGTCATATCCATAAATGCCTGAAGAAAGCAGTAAACTGTGGACCATTCACCGGAAAACTGGCTTCATCTAAAAGCGCACCATCGATATTGCAAATACCCTGCACACATGAAAAACAAAACAAAACGGACCTCGGGGGTAGGGGCACAAAAGATGATAGACAAGGCATTATCATGGAACAAAGCATAAGCAATGCAAAAATTGACAAAAACCGAATCTATGTGAAAAGTAGTGCACAAATGTAACATCGGCAGGACGGAAGGAATCACATTGATTTTTCAAATTTAGCTCATGCAAGTTACCTGGCCACAAAAACCGACACCAAAACCCAAGATGACACAAGACAAAACTAGCTCCCCTTATTCAACAAAAAAACAAAATAATCCAAAATAATAATAAAATAAAAAAACTTGTCAACGGCGCCAAAAACTTGTCACGGATTTTATCTAACAAAGCAAACAAGTAATAAAATTTATAAATCCGGTATTCCCCAAGTGTAGGGATCGTAGTACAGCGATTAATACCGGAGTCGGTCACAGGGAATCGGGGTATCTAGTTCATTAATTTTCCTAAGATTGTTACTACTAAAACGAAACTAAAAACGATAAAATGAACTGGACAGAGGATTGTCAGTCCAAAGCCAGGAAAGATAATTGCGAATGAAAATAACTCTAATCTATAAACTAAAAAGAAAATAAACTTCTAAGAAAACAACGAAGAACAAGGCACAAAGATAATTTCAATTAATTTTAACGAAGAACAAGCATTGATCCACCTATCCCGCAACTCTCAATTTCTACCCTAGATCGTTTAGTGAAGATTTAATAAAGATGTGGTTCACCTATCAAAGGTATGAATTCCTACTCTCGTAGTTCGCCTATTAATCTTTCATCTTTCGATCTTAAAGATTAACGCTTCCATAACAAGGTGTAAGATTTCTCAATCTAGCAACCTAGAAGTTCAACCTAATCAACTCTCGTTATTTTTAGGTTAAAAGTCCAATCTTTACTACGGTGATCTAAGTCTAACAACGATTCTCATCAACGTTAAACATCAATAAGCAACAATCCATCGATATAATTGGAAAATCAATACAAAACGTAATAAAGATACAAACTTTAAATAAAAACTCACAAAACAATCCAAGATTCGAAATCAAAACGCTGCTGAGAATTGGCTTCACAAAGCTCGTTCTAGGCTTAGCCTTAGCTCATCGTTGGAATACAAATCATATGAATAAAAAGAAGATAAAAAGATGTTTACGATGGTGGGAAAACGCAGCTAGGGCGCCCCCAAAGGGCCTGGGGCGGCCAGGGATCGAATTGTGGTGCTTAGGGTTGAAAATAATGCGTCCTTATATAGATTTTTGGGTCGGTTTCGCTGAGGCGGTGCCGTGGACGCCCGTCCAGGGATTCTGGACGCCAGTCCACTCTGCATAAAAACTTCAAGTCGGGCCGAGCTGGATCAGACGCCCGTCCTATAGGTTTTTGGACGCTCGCCCACTGATTTTGATCCAATCCTGTCCAATTTAACATCATATGGACGCTAGTCCACTCATATCAGACGCCAGTTCACTCTAGCTCACCCTGGACGCCAGTTTGATGAATCTGGACGCCAGTCCAGCCTGATTTTGCCTCCAATGTGATCGAATTCTTGAATCAACTCCTTCTTCATCCTTCCTTTCATATAAAACCTCAATGAAAACATCTTTTAAACCTCTTTAACATCCACATTGTATATCTACAAGGCATCAAAAACATCACAAAATGTAATAATATCCAAATAAACATGAAATCAACAATAAAACGCATAATTCAACTAATTTTGCGAATAAACCATTTAAAACCTCACTTGCTCAATACTTCAATATAAAGCTCATTTTCTATGCAAATTATACAAATATGAAGGAAATCATTATAAAATATAACGTTACAAATTCTTTTTGAAGTACTGATGTGATATCGACCAGAACGATAAATAAGGCATGCCGGCACAAACGGCAAGCAAAATAGAGGCCAGAATGGCCTTGTCCATGGAATCAAAAATCACACAGTTAAGTAATCTATGGGTACAAAAAAAAAACGTTTGAAATTCTCTTTGAAATACTGATGTGGTATCGACCAGAACGATAAATAAGGTACGCCGGCGCAAACGGCAAGCAAAACGGAGGTCAGAATGGCCTTGTACAAGGAATCAAAAATCACACCGTTAAGTACTCTATGGGTATGAAAAAAGTACGAAAAAAACGTTTGTAATTCTCTTGAAGTACTGATGTGGTATCGACCAGAACGATAAATAAGGTACGCCGGCGCAAACGGCAAGCAAAACGGAGGTCAGAATGGCCTTGTACAAGGAATCAAAAATCACACCGTTAAGTACTCTATGGGTACAAAACAAAGTACATAAAAAATGTTTGTACTTCTCACTGAAGTACTGATGTGTTATCGACCAGAACGATAAATAAAGCACGCCAGGTTCAAACGGCAAGCAAAACGGAGGCCAGAATGACCTTGTACAAGGAATCAAAAATCATACCGTTAAGTACTCTATGGGTACAAAAAAGAGTATGAAAAAACGTTTGCAATTCTCTTTAAAGTACTGATGTGATATCGACCAGAACGATAAATAAGGCACGCCGGCGCAAATGGCAAGCAAAACCGAGGCCTGAATGACCTTGTACAAGCAATCAAAAATGACACAGTTAAGTACCCTATGGGTACGAAAAAAAGTACGAAAAATAACGTTTGTAATTCTCTTAGAAGTACTGATGTGATATCAACCAGAACGATAAATAAGGCACACCGGCGCAAACGGCAAGCAAAACGGAGGCCAGAATGGCCTTGTACAAGGAATCAAAATCACACACTCTGCGGGTTAAAAATGTACTCTTTGATGGAGTATCGCGAAAAAAAGTACGAAAAAATATTTGTAATTCTCTTTACAAGAAATAACACCGATCCGTATCGACGAAAAACGATAAATAAGGCACGCCGCGATAAAGCGGCAAGCAAAAGCAAACGGAGGCCAGATTGGCCTTGTACATGGAATCAAAAATCACTCTGTTACGTACTCTATGGGTACAAAAAAGAGTACGAAAAAAAAACGTTTGTAATTCTCTTTGAAGTACTGATGTGATATCGACCAGAACGATAAATAAGGCATGCTGGCGCAAACGGCAAGCAAAACGGTGGCCAGAATGGCCTTGTACAAGGAATCAAAAATCACACAGTTAAGTACTCTATGGGTACGAAAAAAAGTTTGTAATTCTCTTTGAAGTACTGATGTGGTATCGACCAGAACGATAAATAAGGTACGCCGGCGCAAACGGCAAGCAAAACGGAGGTCAGAATGGCCTTGTACAAGGAATCAAAAATCACACCCTTAAGTACTCTATTGGTATAGAACAAAGTACGTAAAAATCGTTAGTACTTCTCAATGAAGTAATGATGTGTTATCGACCAGAACGATAAATAAGCCACGCCGGCGCAAACGGCAAGCAAAACGGAGGCCCGAATGCCCTTGTACAAGGAATCAAAAATCACACCGTTAAGTATGTACAAAAAAGTACAAAAAAAAACAGTTGTAATTCTCTTTGAAGTACTGATGTGATATCGACCAGAACGATAAATAAGGCACGCCGTCCCAAATGGCAAGCAAAACGGAGGCTAGAATGGCCTTGTACAAGGAATCAAAAATCACACAGTTAAGTACTCTAAAGGTACGAAAAAAAGTATGAAAAAAAACGTTTGTAATTCTCTTTGAAGTACTGATGTGATATCGACCAGAACGATAAATAAGGCCCACCGGCGCAAACGGCAATCAAAACGGAGTCTAGAATGGACTTGTATAAGGAATCAAAAATCACACATTTAAGTACTCTTTGGATACGAAAAAAAAGTACAAAAAAACGTTTGTAATTCTCTTTGAAGTACTGATGTGATATCGACCAGAACGATAAACAAGGCACGCCGGCACAAACGGCAAGCAAAACGGAGGCCAGAATGGCCTTGTACAAGGAATCAAAAATCACACAATTAAGTACTTTATGGGTACGAAAAAATGTATGAAAAAAACGTTTGTAATTCTCTTAGAAGTACTGATGTGGTATCGACCAGAACGATAAATAAGGTACGCCGGCGCAACCGACAAGCAAAACGGAGGTCAGATTGGCCTTGCACAAGGAATCAAAAATCACACCGTTAAGTATTCTATGGGTACAAAACAAAGTACATAAAAAATGTTTGTACTTCTCATTGAAGTACTGATGTGTTATCGACCAGAACGATAAATAAGGCACGCCGGCGCATACGGCAAGCAAAACGGAGGCCAGAATGACCTTGAACAAGAAATCAAAAATCACACTGTTAAGTACTCTATGGGTATAAAAAAGAGTACGAAAAAAACGGTTTGTAATTCTCTTTGAAGTACTGATGTGATATCGACCAGAACGATAAATAAGGCACGCCGGCGCAAACGGCAAGCAAAACGGAGGCAAGAATGGCCTTGTACAAGGAATCAAAAATCACACAGTTAAGTACTCAATGGGTACGAAAAAAAGTTCTAAAAAAAACATTTGTAATTCTCTTTGAAGTACTGATGTGATATCGACCAGAACGATAAATAAGGCACGCCGGCGCAAACGGCAAACGAAATGGAGGCCAGAATGGCCTTTTACAAGGAATCAAAAATCACACAGTTAAGTACTCTATGGGTATGAAAAAAAGTATGAAAAAAACTTTTGTAATTCACTTTGAAGTACTGATGTGGTATCGACCAGAACGATAAATAAGGTACGCCGGCACAAACGGCAAGCAAAACGGAGGTCAGAATGGCCTTGTACAAGGAATCAAAAATCACACCATTAAGTACTCTATGGGTACAAAACAAAGTACGTAAAAAACGTTTGTACTTCTCAATGAAGTACTGATGTGTTATCGACCAGAACGATAAATAAGGCACGCCGGCGCAAACGGCAAGCAAAACGGAGGCCAGAATGGCCTTGTACAAGGAATCAAAAATCACACCGTTAAGTACTCTATGGGTACAAAAAGAGTACAAAAAAACTTTTGTAATTATCTTTGAAGTACTGATGTGATATCGACCATAACGATAAATGAGGCACGCCTAGGAGTGGAATTCATGAATATGACGCATGTCATGGCATGGTTATCTCACATAAATGATCAAACTTGAAAATAAATGCGTAAAAGTAAACCACTGAGATAGACCGTTGGTACCCCCGTATCTAATCTATAAAATAAATAAACCCTAGGTTCAAAAAATTTCTAATCTATAATGAACCGCTGTAATATCCCGATTTTTGAAAAAGGGCAATTTGGTCATTTAGCAAAAATCAGAATATTATGTTATTTAATTAATGAAATTAAAGAAAAGGAAGTAAATTAAAGGAATTAGTATATTTCAGGATTTTATTAATTAAATGGTGATTATAAAAGGAAAACTAATCCTAAATTTAACCTAAGTTGTTGTTTTACGTAAAAGGAAAAATAATCTGAAGAGAGGCGCAAGTTTTGAGAAAAAGGGAGAGAAGAGGCTTTCAAATCTCTAGGCTAATCCGTTGATCGAAAACGCAGACATCTCAAGAGAGAAAGGATCACCGCGAGACGAGGATCGTTTTGATATCAACAATCCCTAAATCCGTTAACGTAAGTTTTTCCCTCCTTGTTCTTGTCATTAGGGTTTGTTCATCATCGTTGCTAGCTGCGTTTTTCTGAGTATAAACATCGTAGTGATCGTCTTTGGATTGATCGTTTATAGGTTTGGAGTTAAAGGTTAAACTTTTGACTGGTTGAAGCTTTTGATCGTTGTACCACGCAATTTAAGGTAACGTGGTGTTCTTATCGTATGACTAAGGTGTCGTAAGGTTATAGAGCAATTTATATGTTATTTGCATTGTTTGTAACCTATTTGTGTTGGATTTGGGGGCGGAATCGGGTTGGAAATCGCGTTTACGCAGTTGCAGATTTCTAGGAAAAACCCAGGCAAACGAGCGTTTGCACAAGGGCAAACGGGCGTTTGCGATAGTGGCAGCTGAACCGAGCGTTTGGGTATTTTGGACGGGCGTTTTGAGGGTTTGATTTAGATACATGATGTGGCTGATTTTCACGAACGGGAGTTTGGGGATTTGTAGACGTTCGTTCAAGGAAAACGGGCGTTTAAATGGAGGCAAACGGGCGTTTGACCTTTTTATTCCGTTTTTACTGTTTTATTGTGTCAGCATGGTTTTAGGCTTCATATTCATGTTTTACTGCTTAACCTTATGTGACAAAGCCTTGAATTAGCTTTTGATGCGTTTAGTTCCGGCACCATATGGATTCCCTAAAAAGATGAAGTGTGGGACCGTCGAAAGCTTTGAATTTGCCTTGTGCTTCGATAAGCTAGGGTTTATCGATGTCTGTTTATGTGTTAGGGTTGTTAGAGTCTAGTGGTCTTAAGAAGAGGGAGTAGACTGATAGGTGAGCCTTTTATGTGAATCAACTTAGGTGGCTAGTTAAACATCTAATCAAACGTATGTGCTAGATTAATAATCTTAAACATCATGCAATGCTTGGTAAGGCGTAGTACAATATCGCGATATGTTCTCTGACCAGACAAAGTAGACTGTACCCACGCCGGTCAATCGATTGGCTAGATAAAGTGTCTGGTACACTTTGCCGGTCATCACACTATCGGGACTCAGATATTCCCGGGGCTACAGAGCGTGTCTCTAAGTAGGTTGCACCCAGTTGTCCTAGTACATCCTATTACTAGGCGTAGTGCCCTTGTTATTCATGATGTAACAAACTTGAGCTAAGCTAGATAACTTTGGAACCTCATGTTATGCTATGAACATAATATGATAGTTAGCTAGGGTTATTAACAGAATGAATTAATAAAAGACGGCGTTGCTTTTATTTCCTTATGAGACCGAAGTTATGCGATCTTCACATGTTACTAAGTACTTATGTACTTACCCCGTTACTTTTTGTTTGTCTTTCTCTTTCCCCAAAGAAGATGAACAGGTTGCTAATGATGTTGAGTTCTTTGACGGAGATGTGTGAGATGGAGCTCTTGAAGACCTAGTTTCTTTAGTTTTGTTTTCCTTCAATAATGTTGTTGATTCAAGTCCAAACGATGTTGTCTTTCTTTTGGATTAGTTCCGTTTGAATTCTTTTGGATTTAATGTTGGATGTTTTAGTTCTCTTTATTGGATTTAGTTTTCGCAGCATTGAAAACCGTGTGTTCGGTCTTTTGTTTTCCCGAGTCGTTTTGTCTTCCACGTCATTTTAGTTCTGATGTGTGACATAAGGTTAACATATATTATTGAATTTATTTGATAATATTTGTGTCGAGCGCTCTTTCCGGATAAGGACTCGGTGTCCGGGAATGGGGCGTTACAGTTGGTATCAGAGAGAACCTTGCTGTGTAGGACTTGATTTCTTCTTTAAGATAAGTGTTAGAGCTTTAGTAACCCCTCTCTTTTCTTGGTTACAGAATGGTTCTTACTAGAGGTGGAGCTAATACGAATAACACCGCGGCGACTAACACCCAGACGGGTAGCTCTGAGGCAGGATTTACCGAGGTTATGATTCCGAGAAGGAGAAAAAGTGGACCAGCTACCCAGGGCCCTAAAGTTTCTCAAGTGAACACCACGTCTATGAGCAACATCATGCGTGGGGTGAATCAAGGACTAGATATTGTCGTTAGGGGAATAGTGGAACAAGGGGCTCCTTCACGGTTTAACCCTAACATACTGATCATCACCACTTCAGCAGGAGTAACATCAGGAGTGTCGGTGTCTCCAATGACCACAAGTTGGACAGGATTAGGACTTTCTCATCCACCGGTGAGTACTTTCCCAACCATCTCTATGCAACCCCAAAGAAGCGCCTCACCACCGGCTAGTCGTGATTTTGATCGTCCCACGGTGATCGGGTCAATCAGGTTATAATATACTTGACCACCACAAACCAATACTAGCAAGAGGACTAGGCCCATCGTAGTATAGCTATAGTGAATCAAGGTCGATCCCATAGGGAACCAATTGTGGATCATCTTATATACAAACAATTAATTAAACATGTCAAGGACATAGAGGCGGTCTACGACCAACATAAGACAAGAAAAGTAAAGACACGACTCGACACAACGTAATTAACCTCCCCAATTATAGTCTTTATCGTTTGGACCTAGATAATTTATATAATAAACTGAACTTATTAACTGTCAATCCGTTTGTATCTATCTTAGATTGGCTACGGGAGTCATCCTTTTTAACTTGACTTAGTACCGGTTAGGTTACTAGATCACTGTGTTATTGTTACGTGACTTCGCTTTTTAAGGCCTCCATCTCATATAACTCACACGCTTACGACACTAAGGATGCCGATATTAATCGTACACCTCGTCTAGGCAACATTCCTATGGTTAGGCGTACTTCCTAAACGATCGCTCAAGCCCTCGTCCAACTAACAATTACCAAGTATAGTCTCATGCTAGTCTACGATCTACGTATAATCGGGTGCTAGCAATTCCCAAATATAAACCTACCTAAATAACGCTGAACGTCCGTGAAGAGCAATTCATAAGCCTACCTAAGAGTTTTATATTGGTATTTCCTTTTTACACGTTTTAATTAAACTAAGCGAGCAACGTAGCCATAGCCATACCTACTGAGATAATAAATTCAACTAGGTTAAACCTACCATAAAGACGTGGCGGATTAACTAACAGACAAACAGGGGCTTGGTCGACCGAGCATAGACACTCGGTCGACCGAATGATTCCATTCGGTCCCCCGAACGATTTCATCCCCAGATTCAATCCCGGAATATATATTTCTCAACGTTTCATCATACAGAACAGAGTTAACAGTAATTCGTAAAGAAATCATATAAACTACTTAGATACGCATTAATTAAACTAAGCAGATTCATGGATAGAAACTAAACATATGACGTAGGTTATGGGATCCTCATAGACAAGGCGTCGCCACATCCCTAACGTCATAGCCTAGATCTACATCATCTAGCTATGAATTAACTAACTCAAACAATAAAGCATAATTGGGGGGGATTAATTACTTAAAAGAAAGAAACAGAAAATAAAGGCTTACATATTGCAGCCCTTAAATTGCTGGAAACACCGTCAATAAACTACATTGAATCAAGATATGAATATAGTGATTTTATTGAATGATATTCTAAGGTACATATTACAATTCTCGTAGCTGCTTGCTTATATAGAGGTTTTTGCCGACTTAGGGTGGTTCTAGAAGGTAAGCATGATATAAGCCGGAAACCGACCCAAACCTAAGGCTCGGTCAACCAAGAGCTTGCACTCGTCGATCAAGCTATAGGCTCGGTCGACCGAACCTAAGTCTGCATGTTTAACACGTTTTCTTCGTCTAGCTTGTTCCCCACTGCACGCTTGCATGTTGATCCGATTAATCTTCCACTTAATGCTCCGATTTTCTTCTTTCCTTATCTTGAGATAATTGATTGAATGACATTAATCCTCTCGTTTTGTTGTGATAGCAAAATCAATAATTATCGCACAATAAATCGGCTTTAAATAATAAAAACAGCTAAATACCAAATATCATATTAATAATCACTTAAAATTAAATAATAAATATAAACGAGTGATTTAATATGAAATATACATTATTAATCTCGATTTAAGGTCAACGTTGATGACTTTCACGGGTATAATTTGACCGTCATCAACTACCCCCCACTTAGACTTTGATCGTCCCGAACAAAGCATCAATAAGTCATTCCTCAAGACAACATTTTCCATGGTCGAATCATACTTACACAAGAAACTCAAGTCAACTCATACTAGTCATGCTCATAAGATATCCATTATTCACTACTGACTATGAATCGAAGTGATGTGTGCATGTGCATTTAGTTTTATATATTCGTGGCAAGATTAGAGTTTATGCCAACTTCGTAATCTCAACCTACCAACCTCAGCATTCATACTTCTCAAGCCTTTAAATTTTTGAAGCACTAGAGCAATAAGCAAGAGCGTATCTATAGGGATTTTGGACTTGGAGACCGAGTACTACTCAAAGCCTCTTAAAGAGTTGAATATTTTTCATATCTTCATATTTTTCAAATACTATTAATCTCAAGGAAGAAAACTTTTTAGAGTATCCCCCTATCTTAGATCATGTATAGCATCGAATATTACCACAAGTGCGGGGCTACTTTGGTAATGTCACTACAAGCCCAGTGTCTAACATTTTGCTAAAACACAGGTACGTCTCAAGCTTATTACTCTGCTTTAATGGCTAAAAGATAAGAATGCATCAGCAGATAGATATTGATACTAAGTTCACATAACCAATCATCTATGCAATGTACACATAATTTCTTCAGTTATTATGATTTGCGCGGTATACTCGATTCACAGATTGAGTAATTGAATAATAAATAACTACTTGCAAAAACGAGCATGAATATCCTTAAATTTACCTAACATAAGTATAAAATGATCACGTACTCATGAAACTTGGTTCCTTTCCTATCAATTCTTAGCTAGGAACTCACAATTCTAAGGGTACGAGATACCTAATATGGTATTTATTCAATTTTTTCAATTTTTCTACCGTTTCATTCAAATTTTAATCATAACAACATAGCTAAGTCTCCTACCCCCCACTTAAGCATGGAATTGTCCTCAATGACAAAAATAAATGAGAATTTAAGAAAAAGACTTAGCTCTGGAAACAGCTCTTAAGTAAAAGCAGAACATCGGAGTAAATTTCAAAGACGTCGTGGAGAAGCAAGTGAAAACTCAGATAAGCGCACAAACTCCACGAAACCGTTAATAACACCATGTCTATGGAAGTTATAGAATAATGTGGCAGTAATGAGGTATAAATACCTAAAAACAGTTTAAGCCACTTTATTTTATACAACCAAAGACAAGAAAAATACTAAATAGAAAGAAAAATAAACAAGCAACTAAAGATGGTGGTCTTCATCCACAACCTCCACCGCCTAAATATCCTTAAAACTGGGTGGAGAAGACAAAGATCAAAAAGCATTACCCCATGTGGGAAAACACGAGGTGGGCTGGGGCACTATGTATTCAGTCCAGTATAAGAGAAACTTGGTAAGATATAACAGATTGAATGCGACCTATTGACTAAAGATAAAATCAAATACTTAGCGCAGAAACTTCTCGCTTGCATTGGATATCAACAACTTAGGGAGATGTAGCTACTCCTCGAAATTACTAATAACCCAATGTATCACGTAAAAGTCATAACCGTCATCAACAAGGTCGGATCGGTGTGATAATGTAGAACAAAACTTATCATCTAGAAATGCCGGAATAGACGGAAAAAATGTGAAATTAAAACTTCCGGTAGAAAGATAAGTCGTATGTGATCGAACCAAAAACGTTTAAAATCTAGCTAGGGTCAGAGCTACACTTCCCCCAACTAGGATCATGAAAATCAAAATGATAAAAAATAATCATTAAGGCTTAGCAACATTCAAATTCCGCAACACAAAGGTATATCGTAAACAAAATGGAGGTTGAGACTATGATGGGTTTAGAAAAAGATACACATAAGGTTGGGAAGAAAAGATAAAGGGTGGGTAAGAAATTGTGTTTATGGGTGGGTTGAAAATGGTGAAGGCATTGAGATTGGGTGGGAGAGTGAAACGGATGGAAAGAAAGAGAGGCGATGAAAGAATGGTTAGAAATGTGAACTGTCGGGGCAGATTGGTGAAAGGATCGAAACGTTTGAAGGTGAAAAAGTGTAAAGGGAAAGATAAGGATAATTGCAGAATGAATTGCACACTACTTTGGATTTTCACTTGGATCACCATTTTAAAAGGTTTTGGAAGTTGACCAAAATTGTTCTTGTTCTCACCAATCATTCTCTGTTACATTTTCAATAATTCTCAAGCTCTCTTAATGCTTCCATCTAAAGGTTGATTGCTAAATTTCCTTTTCTTTAGCAATTTTTCGACTCTCCTACGGAACTCTAATTCACGTGGCCTATATTGAGTAAAAAAAGTTTTTCACATCCTTAGCCCAATGGCCATCAGAACACGGCAAAATAAAAAACCTCAACATATGTCACGTTACTCTTATTGGACTCAAAGAAAACAAAACCTAAAAACTAACTAACTAAAAAAATCATAAGGGTTTTAAAGAAGTAGTTCTGAGTTTAAAGTCCTCAGCTCGACTTTCCAAAGATTATCCTTGTCAATCATCCTTCTTGGATCGCCAGACCTTGACCCTCTGAGCATTATATGAGGTGGGCTTGTCGCTTTTGCGGATTAATACTTTTCCTTTGGTTGTGAGACCTAGGAAACGACATTTATCCATACCAACTATCCAAAGCTCTTACCTCAGCTCTCGTTTTAGGAATTAGTGAATTTGGTTAAAATTACGGTTTTGGCCTTGACAATAAGAAACAATGAATCAAAGTACTCCGAATAAGGTCGGTTATGTAGGCAAGCCTACGCCGTCTTATTCGTTGGAACATATGTGACAGTTCAGGCCAATCCGTCAAGATTAAGCCCCGTTTAGCCTGAAGGCTTATCGGCTATGCTAAGTCTTGTTGAACTGCTGTAACGTACATCACACGTGGAGGGGAGTCGATTGAGCCGAAGCTCGGTTGAACTCGCCCAGCCATGGTTAGACCATTTCCGAACCAATGTACTAAGAGTCTCCGATTTCTAAATTGTCACCCAAAGCGTAATCTCGTTTCTGTTTAAGGTGGGTTCACCGAGAAGCCATCACCATAAAACTCAACGAAAGCAGAAGATGGTGTTCTCTCAAAACTCAACGTCTTCTTTAGATTTTGAATGCTTAAACTACACAATTTGTTGCTCCCATGGCCAGTAGAAGTAATCTCATGCATATGACAAAGAGATTTTAACAGAACTACGAGGAACTCTTTATTCACTGCTTCCTTTCAACGACTACATGTTTCCCTACACCCTCTAGATGAGACAAATATGGGGCAAAACCTTCGACACTAATAAAATTATTCTTACAAACCAACTCCGGGCCAAGATTCATACTAAGGTTCATGTATAGGCTAACTTATGCTCAAAAAAACCAAAAGGTAGTAAAACATAAGCAAAAAAGGTAGTACCTTGCCTTCAACATTGTACCACGAAGAATTTAAGCCTTTAAAATTTTTTTCGGAGCCATCTTGGTGCTTTAAATGTATTGCTTCCATTGCTTTTCCCATCTTAGATTTGTAGCTCCACATGTTTGTTGGGTTATTCTCTCAGCGCCCACGAAAAATTATTGACTTGGATTATTGCTTCCCTGGTTTCTGCAAACAGAAGAAAATCAAAACAGACCGTAGACTGATTTTAACATGGTTTCCCATGCTGCTATCAGACCTACGGATTAAACATACGGGGATAAACAGACACGCGAAATTCCAGAATCGAAAAACACAAATCAGAAACCGTGTAAGCAGAACAGAACAAGAACAAAACAAATAAAAAAAGTTATAAATTCTCGGTCGACCGAATGAGGTCTCTCGGTCGACCGAATAATATTTTTTTTTTATTTTTTTATTTTTTTTTAATCTGGAATTTTCAGACAGAGCAGACAACCAGAGGGACTCAAAAACGTAAAAACAGACTCTAAAATAGAAAACTTGAAATGAATAAGAAAATTATTTATATATAAAATTGACCGTTGGTTCCCCGGCAACGGCGCCAAAAACTTGATCGGGGTCAATCAGGTTATAATATACTTGACCACCATAAACCAATACTAGCAAGAGGACTAGGCCCATCGTAGTATAGCTATAGTGAATCAAGGTCGATCCCACAGGGAACCAATTGTGGATCATCTTATATACAAACAATTAATTAAACATGTCAAGGACATAGAGGCGGTCTACGACCAACATAAGACAAGAAAAGTAAAGACACGACTCGACACAATGTAATTAACCTCCCCAATTATAGTCTTTATCGTTTGGACCTAGATAATTTATATAATAAACTCCGAACTTATTAATCGTCAATCCGCTTGTATCTATCTTAGATTGGCTATGGAGTCATCCTCTTTAACTTGACTTAGTACCGTTAGGTTACTAGATCAACGTGTTATTGTTACGTGACTTCGCTTTTAAGGCCTCCATCTCATATAACTCACACGCTATTTACGACACTAAGGATGCCGATATTAATCGTACACCTCGCCTGTGCAACATTCCTATGGTTAGGCGTATTTCCTAAACGATCGCTCAAGCCCTCGTCCAACTAACAATTACCAAGTATAGTCTCATGCTTGTCTCACGATCTACGTATAATCGGGTGCTAGCAATTCCCAAATATAAACCTACCTAAATAACGCCGAACGTCCGTGAAGAGCAATTCATAAGCCTACCTAAGAGTTTTATATTGGTATTTCCTTTTACACGCTTTTAATTAAACTAAGCGAGCAACGTGGCCGTAGCCATACCTATGAGATAATAAATTCAACTAGGTTAAACCTACCATAAAGACGCGTGGCGGATTAACTAGCGAGACAAAACAGGGGGCTTGGTCGAAAGAGCATGAACACTTTCGGTCGACCGAATGATTCCATTCGGTCACCCGAACGATTTCATCCCCGATTCAATCCCGAATATATATTTCTCGGCGTTTCATCATACGTAATGAGTTAACAGTAATTCATAAAGAAATCATATAAACTACTTAGATACGCATTAATTAAACTAAGCAGATTCATGGATAGAAACTAAACATATGACGTAGGTTATGGGATCCTCATAGACAAGGCGTCACCACATCCCTAACGTCATAGCCTAGATCTACATCATCTAGCTATGAATTAACTAACTCAAACAATAAAGCATAATTTGGGGGGATTAATTACTTAAAAGAAAGAAACAGAAAATAAAGGCTTACATATTGCAGCCCTTAAATTGCTGGAAACACCCTCAATAAACTACATTGAATCAAGATATGAATAGAGTGATTTTATTGAATGATATTCTAAGGTACATATTACAATTCTCATAGCTGCTTGCTTATATAGAGGTTTTTGCCAACTTAGGGTGGTTCTAGAAGGTAAGCACGATATAAGCCGGAAACCGACCCAAACCTAAGGCTCGGTCAACCGAAGAGCTGCACTCGGTCGACCGAAGCTATAGGCTCGGTCGACCGAACCTAAGTCTGCATGTTTAACACGTTTTCTTCGTCTAGCTTGTTCCCCACTGCACGCTTGCATGTTGATCCGATTAATCTTCCACTTAATGCTCCGATTTTCTTCCTTCCTTATCTTGAGATAATTGATTGAATGACATTAATCCTCTCGATTTGTTGTGATCTGCAAAATCAATAATTATCGCACAATAAATCTGCTTTAAATAATAAAAACATCTAAATACCAAATATCATATTAATAATCACTTAACATTAAATAATAAATATAAACGAGTGATTTAATATGAAATATACATTATTAATCTCGATTTAAGGTCAACGTTGATGACTTTCACGGGTATAATTTGACCGTCATCACACAGGCATCAGCGTTTTCCCCCACACCACTAAGTTTTACACCTCAGCCAACGGTTCTACCTCCACCACCGCCTAGATCTAATACTTTTGTAGCACCTGGCTACACCTATCCGCAATAGACTCACCCCTAACAGCATGTTCAACAACCTCAACCACAGTATCAGAATGTTCCACCAGTTCAGCAGCCGATACAGCATCATTAGTTTGGGGGGTACGACAGGCAAGTGGATTGGTATGATAAGATAAAGAAGCATAGGGTGCCAGAATTCTTTGGCAATGTTGAGCCAACAGCAGCAGATTTATGGATTCGTGGGTTTGAAAGGACGTGCAGAAATGTGAAAGCTCTAGAATCTGAATGGGCTCAGTTAGCAATATCCTTGTTGGCAGGAAATGCAAAAAGTTGGATGGAAGCTTATGAGCAAGTTAATCCGAGAATCACAGATTGGGCAGTGTTTAAGGACCTATTCTACAAGGAATACTTTCCTAGAACAGCATAGAATGCAAAGGCTAATGAATTTCTGAGTTTGAAACAAGGAAGATACACTACAGTGACTCAGTACTCCTAGAAATTCCATGAGTTGGGCAGATTCTACCCTGAAATCATGAGAAGTGAGGAGAAAAAGATTGACAAGTTCATGGAAGGATTGTCACATGAAGTGGCAAAGGGCATGCTAGGAGATAGACCTACCAGCATGGCAAGCGTCATGGATAGAGCTTTGAATGCGGAAAGATTCGCTAGTAAACCGACGATTGTAGTTGGAGATAAGAGGTCTTTCTCAAATTATCAAGGAAGTAACAGAGGAGCACCGCAGTAGAATGTTAAGAGGACAGGAAATCCGGCCATGAAGAGTTCAGCAAGTGGAACGCCATCGGTTTGTGCTAAGTGTAACAAGACACATACAGGAGAATGCATGGCAGGTAGCTTGAGTTGTTTCCACTGTGGGGAAGTGGGACATTACTCTAGGGCGTGTCCTAAGAAGCTCTCCCAACGTAATCAGGCAGGAGGACGAGGTAACCAGCAGGGTAATCGTGCCATGGGTAGCAGACCAGTTCGTGTCTTTACAACAGATGCAGAACCCAAAGAGTTAGATGACCTTGTGGTGACAGGTACTTTTCAGTGTTTGTGTTTATTATAGATATTTAATATGATATAGCGCGCATATGATATTACATAATTGTACTTAAATTTATTCACTTGTTATGTACCATAATCATAGATAATCTAGCAGTTTCAACTCTGTTTGATACTGGAGCTTCGGGGACTTTTGTTTCCTCTAAGATAGCTAAGAAGTTAAACCTACCTCTTAAGGAATTGGAGAGACCTTTGAGTATAACCACACCTTTGGGCAGAGTTACTAGATGTGCCCAGGTCACAACCCAAGTTGATATTAGAGTTGGGACTTACAAGTGCCAGCATGCCTTGACAGTGTTGGATTTCTCAGACTTTGATGTTATCCTGGGTATAGACTAGTTGTCCAAGAATTATGTCTACTTGGATTGTAGAGTTAAGAGGGTGATCTTTAAGTCCCCAGGAATATCAGCTAAGATGTTTCAGGGTAACGTATACAAGCCTAGCAAGGGTCGTCATCCGATTATCTCAGCAGTTAAAGCCCTTAGAGCTTTGAAGAAGAGTTGCCAGGGTTTCGTTGGTTATGCATTAGATAAGGAAAAGCATAGGCCTGAGTTAGGAGAGACTCGTGTAGTTAATGTCTTTCCCAAAGTTTATCGAAAGATTTGCCTGGACATATGCCTGATAGGGCCATAGATTTTGAGATCGAATTGATTGTAGGAGCATCACCAGTGGCTAAAGCACCTTATAGGATGGCACCAGCGGAGTTGAAAGAGTTGAAAACTCAGCTTAAGGAGATGCTAGAGAAAAACATCATCCAGCCAAGTACATCACCGTGGGGAGCACCGGTCTTGTTTGTGAAGAAGAAAGATGGGAGTATGCGTTTGTGCATCGATTACAGAGAGTTGAATAAACTGACGATCAAGAATAAGTATCCTTTACCAAGGATTGATGATCTATTCAGTCAGTTGCAAGGTAAGAAGGTGTTCTCTAAGATTGATCTTAGGTCCGGTTATCATCAGTTGAAGGTCAAGGTGTCAGATATACCTAAGACAGCCTTCAGTACGAGATATGGACATTATGAGTTTTTGGTCATGCCGTTTGGACTCACTAATGCTCCATCAAAGTTCATGGACTTGATGCAAAGAGTTTTCATGCCTTATCTTGATAAGTTTGTGATACTTTTCATAGATGATATCTTGGTATACTCTAAGGATGAGAAAGAGCATGAAGAACACCTGAGGATGGTTCTACAGACCTTAAAGGAGAACAAATTGTATGCCAAGTTTTCTAAGTGCGAGTTTTGGTTGGACCAGGTTAATTTTCTTGGGCATAGAATTTCTAGAGAAGGCATTAAGGTGGATCCAGCGAAGATAGATGCCGTTTCTAAGTGGCCTAGACCGACGTCAGTAACAGAGATAAGAAGTTTCTTGGATTTAGCTGGGTACTACCGGAAGTTTGTGCAGGATTTCTCTAAGATAGCTACACCTCTCTCGAGGCTTACTCAAAAGAACGTTAAGTATGAATGGACCAATGAATGTGAGAAAGCTTTTCAGACTTTGAAAGAAAAGTTGACCACAGCACCTGTGTTAGCATTACCGGAAGTCTTTGGTAACTATGATGTATATACGGATGCATCGGGTCAAGGTTTGGGTTGTGTTTTCATGCAATTAGGAAAAGTAATTGCTTATGCATCTAGGCAGTTGAAGGTGCATGAGAAGAATTACCATACACACGACTTTGAGTTGGCAGTAGTGGTGTTTGCTCTGAAGCTTTGGAGACACTACTTGTATGGTGTCAAGGCAAGGATCTTCACGGATCATAAGAGTCTTAAGTTTTTTTTTACTTAAGAGAATCTGAATATGAGACAAAGAAGATGGTTGGAGTTCTTGAAAGATTATGACTTGGACATTCAATACCATCCAGGTAAAGCGAATGTTGTAGCTGATGCACTTAGCCGGAGAGCGGTTAATGCTATCACTACCTTGCAAGAAGTTGTGGATCAGTTGGATGGGATGCAGATTCATGTGATTGAAAGGAAGGGTGAAGCTCAGAATTTGGCGCCATTGATGGCAAGGTCAGACTTGCTAGATGAGATTAGGGCTAAGCAAGACAAAGACCCGGTGTTGATTGATTTGAAGCGAGTAGCTCGAGAGAAACTACAGTGGGTTATCAGTTGGACAAGAGTGGTCATCTTTGGTACGGAGACCGTTTATGTGTGCCCGATGTGGATGGCCTAAGAGAGAAGGTTATGGATGAAGCTCATAAGATTGCTTTTGCGGTACATCCAGGAGCCACTAAGATGTATAGAGATCTCAAGGAGAGATATTGGTGGCCTGGTATGAAGTTAGGGGTTGTAGAGTTTGTGGCAAGATGTGATACATGCAAGAGAGTGAAAGCAGAACACAGAAGGCCAGGAGGTTTGTTGAAACCTTTGGAGGTACCGGAATGGAAATGGGAGAATATCACGATGGATTTCATCACCGGTTTGCCTAAGACGAAGGGCGGTCATGACATGATTTGGGTGATTGTGGATAGAGTTACAAAATCATCCCATTTCTTGCCATGTAAAGTGGTATATCGACAATATAGTGAAGCTTCATGGTGTGACTTTATCTATTGTATCCGACAGGGATAGCAGATTTATCAGTCGCTTCTTGAAGGGTTTACAGAAAGCTTTTGGGACGAAGACTGATTTAAGTACAGCGTTTCATCCGCAGACGGATGGGCAGTCAGAGAGAACAATTCAGACTCTCGAGGATATGCTTAGAGCTTGTGTTTTGGATGCCGGAGGATCATGGATAGATTACCTCAATTTGGCTGAGTTTGCTTACAACAATAGTTACCATGCTAGTTTGGGTATGCCACCTTTTGAGGCCTTGTACGGTAGGAAATGTAGAACTTCACTTTACTGGGATGAAGTGGGAGAGAAACATGTCACAGGGCCGGAGATGGTTCAGCAAGCCAAGGAGAAGATCGAGTTGATAAGGAAGAATCTGAAGGCCGCTCAAGATCGTCAAAAGAGTTGGGCCGGCATTAGAAGAAGACCGCTAGAGTTTGAGGTCGGGGATAGAGTTTACCTTCGAGCGTCTCCAATGAAGGGTGTCAAGAGGTTCGGACAGAAAGGAAAGCTAAGTCCAAGGTATGTATGACCTTTTGATGTCATCGAAAGAGTTGGGAAGTTGGCTTATAGACTTTGTTTTCCAGAGTCGATGTCTAGAGTCCACAATGTTTTCCATGTATCGATGCTTAGAAAGTGTCTATCTAAAATGGACGTGGAATCTGAGATTGATCCGAAAGTTTTGCAAGATAATCTTTCGTACGTGGAGAAGCCGAGAAAGATTTTGGATAGAAAAGAAAAGATGATAAAGAGGCGAGTGATCCCGTTAGTGTTAGTGCAATGGAGCAATCATGCACCGATGGAAGCCACTTGGGAAGTGGAAGCGGACATGTTCAATGAGTTCCTAGAGTTCCCTCATCTACCAGGTACGATCTAGTTTCGAGGACGAAACTCCTCTTAAGGGGGGAGGAATGTAATATCCCTATTTTTGAAAAAGGGCAATTCGGTCCTTTAGCAAAAATCAGAATATTATGTTATTTAATTAATGGAATTAAAGAAAAGGAAGGAAATTAAAGGAATTAATATATTTCAGGATTTTATTAATTAAATGGGGATTTTAAAAGGAAAACTAATCCTAAATTTAACCTAGTTGTTTTACGTAAAAAGAAAAATAATCTGAAGAGAGGCGCAAGTTTTGAGAAAAAGGGAGAGAAGAGGCTTTCGAATCTCTAGGCTAATCCGTTGATCGAAAACGCAGACATCTCAAGAGATAAAGGATCACCGCAGACGAGGATCGTTTTGATATCAACAATCCCTAAATCCGTTAACGTAAGTTTTTCCCTCCTTGTTCTTGTCATTAGGGTTTGTTCATCATCGTTGCTAGCTGTGTTTTTCTGAGTATAAACATCATAGTGATCGTCTTTGGATTGATCGTTTATAGGTTTGGAGTTAAAGGATAAACTTTTGACGGGTTGAAGCTTTGGATCGTTGTACCACACAATTTAAGGTAACGTGGTGTTCTTATCGTATGACTAAGGTGTCGTAAGGTTATAAAGCAATTTGTATGTTATTTGCATTGTTTGTAACCTATTTGTGTTGGAGTTTGGGGTGGAATCGGGTTGGAAATCGCGTTTACGCAGTTGCAGATTTCTGGGAAAAACCCAGGCAAACGAGCGTTTGCACAAGGGCAAACGGGCGCTTGCGATAGTGGCAGCTGAACCTAGCGTTTGGGTATTTTGGACGGGCGTTTGAGGGTTTGGTTTAGATACATGATGTGGCTGATTTTCACGAACGGGCGTTTGGGGATTTGTGGACGCTCGTTCAAGGCAAACGGGCGTTTGACCTGTTTATTCCGTTTTTACTGTTTTATTGTGTCAGCTTGGTTTCAGGCTTCATAATCATGTTTTACTGCTTAACCTTATGTGACAAAGCCTTGAATTAGCTTTTGATACGTTTAGTTCCGGCACCATATGGATTCCCTAAAAAGATGAAGTGTAGGATCGTCGAAAGCTTTGAATTTTCCTTGTGCTTCGATAAGCTAGGGTTTATCGATGTATGTGTATGTGTTAGGGTTGTTAGAGTCTAGTGGTCTTAAGAAGAGGGAGTAGACTGATAGGTGAGCCTTTTATGTGAATCAACTTAGGTGGCTAGTTAAACATCTAATCAAACGTATGTGCTAGATTAATAATCTTAAACATCATGCAATGCTTGGTAAGGCATAGTACAATATCGCGATGTGTTCTCTGACCAGAAAAAGTAGACTGTACCCACACCGGTCAATCGATTGTCTAGATAAAGCGTCTGGTAAACTCTGTCGGTCATCACACTATCGGGACTCAAATATTCCCGGGGCTACCAGAGCGTGTCTCTAATGTAGGTTGCACCCAATTGTCCTAGTACATCCTATTACTAGGTGTAGTGCCCTTGTTATTCATGATGTGACAAACTTGAGCTAAGCTAGATAACTTTGGAACCTCATGTTATACTATGAACATAATATGATAGTTAGCTGGGGTTATTGACAGAATGAATTAATAAAAGACGGCATTGCTTTTATTTATTTATGAGACCGACGTTATGCGATCTTCTACGCGTTACTAAGTACTTATGTACTTACCCCGTTACTTTTTGTTTGTCTTTCTCTTTCCCCAAAGAAGATGAACATGTTGCTAATGTTGATGAGTTCTTTGACGGAGATGTGTTAGATGGAGCTCTTGAAGACCTAGTTTCTTTAGTTTTGTTTTCCTTCAATAATGTTGTTGATTCAAGTCCAAACGATGTTGTCTTTCTTTTGGATTAGTTCCATTTGAATTATTTTGGATTTAATGTTGGATGTTTTAGTTCTCTTTATTGTATTTAGTTTTTGCAGCATTGAAAACCGTGTGTTCGATCTTTTGTTTTCCCGAGTCATTTTGTCTTCCGCGTCGTTTTAGTTCTGATGTGTGACGTAAGGCTTACATATATTATTGAATTTATTTGATAATATTTGTGCCGAGCGCTCTTTTCGGATAAGGAATCGGTGTCCGGGAATGGGGCGTTACAACCGCCGCCGCTGCTTGGCATATAATTTTCTGGTCCAGATCTTCAATAAAAGTCCTTCTAGCTTAGTTGGTTGAAGCACCCCTTTTTTTGTTTCGTATTTTTTTTGGTACAGAAAAAAATTTATTTTCGAACAGAAAAAAAAATTAAACTTCGCACAATTTTTTTTCCCGAATTAATCCAGCTAAGGGGGTTCAAACTCAGGTCTGCAGTTTGATAATTATGTGCCTTGACCACTGGGCCATCTTCCAGATTTTGATGAAGAATGCATCCGATTTAATTTAATATGTCTCGGCCGAATTAAATTAAATTCAGAAAATTAAAATTGCAAAAATTAATTACATGATATCCTATACCCGAAAAAATGGGTTTACAATAGATCTAACGGTAAACAAGTAACAACCCCAATCCATCTCGTCAACCAAAACATTTCAACCACGCATATATATAACGAATATATAAAAAATGCAATATTTATTCAATTCCACTCCTTATTAATTACTTATGCAATCAAGATCACAAAATCGCTTTAACCTTGCTCTGATACCACATGCTGGATATACAGAAACCGGATCCAATCCATAATTGGATCGTCAGATCTGATTCACAGCACCGATCGAGACACTCGATTATGCACAGCAGAAGCTATGAATTAAATTCTCATGCGATTTTACCACGATTTTAATTCCCATAATTAATTAACAATCTACAAGAAGGTTAGTAGATTTACCTCAATGGAAAGGAAGAAATAGTCGACCAAAGGCAGATGGCGTAGTCTACCGGATTGTATCTCCTAGCGACGACTGGTGGACGTCGATCCTCGCCATAGAACCTCCTCAAATACGCATAAGAAAAACCCTAGTTTTTCTCCTCTTAATAACTAGAACAAGAAACTAATTTTTCTCTTCTATTTTGTTGTAATGTGGCGCAATTTTTGGATGTGAAATTGTGTTGGGATGAACTCTCTTTATATAGGAAAATAACTAGAAAAGAGAGAGTTATCATTTTCACACCACAATTACCTACTCCCACAAGGAAAAAAATATTTGCCAAAAGATAAGAGATAATTCCCAAAAAATCAATCTCTTATTTTTCCATTAATTATCCAACAAATAGATAATTAATTAATTACACATGTGACATAATCTAGAAAAAATTCTTTTCCTAATTTATCCACAAAAGGGGCGCCACTTTCATCATTAAATTTAATAGAAAATGCCTTTTCTATTTTACATATTATTTACTAAATAAATAATATTGCATATTCATTAAATAGACCAACTATTTAATTTATTTTTGAGGTTTCATAAAATGAGAAAACACTCGCGTGTTAGGAGCCAACCCGGGGACCATGGACCTATAACCAGTAGCTATAATAAATTAAATAAAATATTCCTCAAACAGAATATTTCTTCTTAACTTATTAATTCTGGAATTACGCCACCATAAATCCAAAACTGAACTCTATCGATTATAGATATAACTTATTCTCAAAACGTCGTGTCGAGTCGATAAGTGTCCATTGATATAATCATTACATATAAACTAACCCTCCATAGACTATCCGTAATGAAGCGGGATTATTTCCGTAAACCTAATTCAATACGTTTTATCCTTATTTACCATTAACCCACTAGTGATCAATTAGTTCATAACCAATACGAACTCCCGGGATCGATCAGTTTCTTGGATTAACAAATAAAGGGATTGTCTTTCTACTTCCCGCATGAAGGAATGGATTCCATATCTATGAGACACACTTTTCTTACTCATTCCAGAATAGTGCCAACGTGAAAGTGATTCGGACCGCGCCTCTTAGCTATCCTTAACGAACACATCAAACCCTATGCTGAAACAAGTAGGAGTCTGTAATCACTTCAGGATTAAAGTTAATCTATATATGATCATCTTGTGATTTAATGGGATTTCTCAATCACATAATTATATGAGAAATACGGATTAAATCGGTCCAGTCCTATATGACTACATCATATTTAAATGCCCCACTTAGATAACCAATATCGATGATCCGGATAAGACGGTCACACCATAAAGTGTTCTGGGAGCATTAATGGTGGTTTAATCAATAGACCCCATTCTTTGATTAAGTTCACCACGGACTAAAGTTCAAGTGTATCACCATAAACTTAATCCTCATGTGTGACACACTCTAAGTTATATGGCTACATATGATACGACTTGGGGTTTTCAGTAGTGTATTTTTCAGTAGTGTATTACTTATAAGCACGAAGCCAATAATAAGATGAGAATAAATCTGTCATTTATTAATTATAAAAATAATTACATAAATTGTCTTTCGGGCGCTACTTCCAACAGGAATTGTAACGCCCCGCTCCCGGATACCGAGCCCTTATCTGGAAATAGAACTTCGGCACGCATAATATTAAATAAATCTAATATTACACGTAAGCCTCTACTACGTCGTATCAAATAAAGCAAATGGAACCAAAGACTCAGGTAAAATTCTCCATACAACCAAGAATAGAAAGAATAACTGAAGGGTAGAAATGTAACTCATTACATTGAAGAAACCAAACGAAACCAAACGTATGAAACCTTCAAAAGAATAATAAAAGAAAATACAACGTTTCCCAAGAACAACGTCTCTAATGTGTATAAAAGAAAAACAGAATAAATAAACGCTTCAACTCCGGCGCCCTCAACCGTCGTCAACAAAGTCATCCTTGAAACTCAAGATTTACCTGTTCGTCTTCTCTCCCCCAAACACATAAATAAACATGCATTTGAGGTAAGTACAAAGTACTCAATAAGAGGTAGAAGCTACAGATTAACTAAGGCTCTTTAACAAGTTTTATTATGATAGTTATCTTTATGATACCGACTCAATCTAGGGTTCACTTCATGTCCATCAACATGTCATGACTAACTGTTTCTAACATAGCTTATCTTTGTTACATCTGCATTCTAGGGCTCTACGCATGGTGCTACCCACCACGAGACATCTGGGTGCAACCTATTAGTGGATCACACCAAAAGCCACGGGCTAGTCCCTATAATATACGCATTCGGAGAAGTCCCTCTACACCTGGTGCCCTCTAATAGCCAGCAAAGTTATCCATCCACGAGTACCCTCTACTCCTCGTGCCTCTAGAAAGGCCAGTAAGTTTACTCGTTTTATCTGAAAGCCTACACATTGCGATATAGACTTGTGCCTTACCAAGAATGACATGAGGTTTAATCTTTTAATTACACAAGTATGTTTATTATTAGGTTGTTAACTAGCCACCTAAGTATTTTCAAGTATGCTTCCTCAAAACTCAACTCTCTTTCCTAGACCTCTAGACACGGACAAGGTCTAGCAATTACACAGACATTGATGAACTATAGTTCATCAAAGCACAAGCCCTTGCATGCCATTCCGACGATCCCGAACTTCAACTCCCTTTAAGAGTACGTCCGGTGCCGAACCAAACGCATCAGAAGCTCAATAGGGGCTTTTTTATTTTTAATTAATGTAATTAGATCAAAGGATTAACATTTAGGATTCATATCACAGCTAAAAATCATCTTTTTCATCAAAAAGAAGGTCCAGTGCGCATGCACTAGGCCTCAGAACGTAAAAACTAGAATTTTGCTCATCTAGTGCGCCAGCACTGGGGCTGGTGTGCTAGCACTGGGGCTCTCTGTGTGTAAATTTGGCTTTCTGGCTCTCCGGTGCGCGAGCACTGGGCTTGGTGCGCAAGCACCAAGTGCGGCAACTTCCAAAAACTCAAATTTTGGCCTCTAATCGATCCCTAATCATTTCCAAACTTGTCCAACATCATAATACTCAAAAAAGGCATAAAAACACAGCTTTTATCTATCATAACATCTGTAGATCATTGGAAAACGAATGTAACGATTCTAGCATACTTTCTCCCCAAAACTAGCATAAACTCTACGAAACTGTAATTAACTTGTAGGAAAACCTTCTTTCCCTTTTGCAAGCTATTCCAAAACTCAAAACTTAGAAACAGCAACTTGAACACTTTTGCAGAGAAACCTGTATGATCAAATCGAATTCGCATTAAAACCGATCACTCGATTCCAAAAACAACAACTATGAAAGGTATGAGTTTTGATCCTCAAAACTCATCCAAGAACAGCAGGTAGGTCGAATTTCATACCTTGACAAAGCTCCAACTTTCTGACACTGAAACGACGCCCTTCTAACGACGATTCCAATGCTTCTCCCGGATCGGAAAACGGTTGAGATTCGACCTAGAAAATGGAAGAAATATCTCAGCCTTTTTTTCCCAACTCTCACACGTAGAAAAAGAGATTAGGAGGAGGAAATTCTGATTCAAAAGGTTAGGGAAACTAATGGGGTTAATTTTTCCTTAGATAGGAAAAATCCCAATAATTAACATAATCTCTTATTTTCCTTAATTACCCTATTGCATAAAAACAGTTTTATCTCCAAATTATTTATATATATTTCGGCCATATATAAATAAATACACTTAAAATACTTAAATCCAAAAATCGTAATATTCCATTTTTTTGCCAAAAGACACGTCTGCCTTTTTTAAAAAGTCAGGATATTACATTGCTCCCCCCTTAAAAGGAGTTTTGTCCTCGAAACTCGAGCATGCTCAAACCGTTGACTTTAGTGTAAGAACTCGCGTAGGTACCGGTTCCATTGCTACCACGGGCTTTCCGCAATCGATCATCGGATTCAACACAAACCAAACCAAAGCTTCGCTTGTTTCCCTCTGGCAACAACTAACCGGTTCTGATCTTGCGAACCTTGAGTCAAAACACTTCTGATTCCCAACATGTTCAACCCTTGTCCACACAACCCAAAACTGATCAACCACTCTTTAACCACTCTTTACCTTCTTATGTTTATAGTCCAAGTAGACAAAATTCTTGAATAGCCGACCTATATAAAGAATCACACCAAGTCCATAGAATCCAAAACTATAGGTCAATTTTTCAACGGTAGATTCCAACACAACCAACAACTTGTAGTAACTTAGAAACCTTGATTCGTCTGTCCAAAATGTCTTGTTATAACTAAATGAATCCTTGAGGTTGTTCTTACTAAATCTGAGGTGGGGTATCTGATTCTGAAACGGATCAACATGTTCCAACTGAATCACAACTGCCTTGAACCAAACCACTCGGTTCTTGTTGAGCCCTAGAACAACAAAACCTAGTCTCTACCTACCAAACTTCTAAGGTGAAAGAAAGGCATCTTTTCTTCTTGACCAAAAGACTTAAATGTTCTTTGAGAAATTCACATTCATACACAAGCCATGAAATAATTGATTTGCACAAAACAAACCGAACTGATTTTGAACAAGAGGCAAAGAGAAATTCTGTAAGTATATAAGTTTTACATATGATGCTCAAAAATCAAAAAATTTGGAAAGACATAGGTCGGCCAAAATAATTTTTTTCGTGTATTGCTATAAGCTGTCAAAATTTCAGGACTTCACAAACTGGTTTTTGTTGCGGATTGTGATCCGACCAGGAAGAATTTACACTTGGTTCCAAAACAAATATTTTATTTCAGGATGTTTTCTACAACATATCAAAAATTCAAGTCATTTGAAGGTGTTTAGCTTATTCAAAATAGATTGATAAGTAAGTGTACCGCTGTAGAATTTTCTGAACAGAGTGCTCAGCATTGTCATGAAATTTATGAACAATCCAATTTGAAAACTGAGTTGATGTAAAGAGGAAAGTTTTAGATAAGACAACTTTCTAAGTGGATGAAAATTTACAAAATTTTTGGTATTTCAGAAATGATATTACATGGCATATAGAAATGTGAACATAATCGTTTACTCGTTTTGCATAACACCAAGTTACAAAAAGAAGTGATTAGGACCAAACGTAGCAAATAAAAAAAATATTTAAATCCACCAAGAGAAAAAAAAGTGAGGGAAGTCTGAAAGTTCCAAAGGAAGAGAGGGATTCTATTAAGGATCCTAGAGGAACGAACTCGAGGGAATCACGTAAGAGATGTGTGCTTAGAACTCAACCTAACCTTCGCTTAAGGAGGCTCTTCACTTGGTCCTAGTGCAACTTAACCACGGTTTAAGGATTCTTAGTCTTACGAGGATTTACCACCACGATCAAGAGAGATTAGAAAGGTTCAAAAAGATCTAAGGAAATCTTATCTTAGAAGAAAGGAACCCTAGAAGACGCTTCGCTCTGATACCAACTGTAACGCCCCGCTCCCGGATTCCGAGCCCTTATCAGGAAATAGAACGTTCGGCACGCATAACATTAAATAAATCTAATATTACACGTAAGCCTCTACTACGTCGTATCAAATAAAGCAAACGGAAGCAAAAGACTCGGGTAAAATTCTCCATACAACCAAGAATAGAAAGAATAACTGAAGGGTAGAAATGTAACTCATTACATTGAAGAAACCAAATGAAACCAAATGTACGAAACCTTCAAAAGAATACTAAAAGAAAATACAACGTATCTAATGTATATAAAAGAAAAATAGAATAAATAAACGCTTCAACTCCGGCGTCCTCAAACGTCGTCATCAAAGTCCTCCTCGAACTACAGATTTACATGTTCGTATTCTCTCCCCCAAACACATAAATAAACATGCATTTTAATGTACGTACAAAGTACTCAATAAGCGGTAGAAGCTACAAATTAACTAAGGCTCTTTAACAAGTTTTATTATCATAGTTATCTTTATGAGACCGACTCAATCTATGGTTCACTTCATGTCCATCAACATGTCATGAGTAAATGTTTCTAACTTATCTTATCTTTGTTACATCTGCATTCTAGGGCACTATGCATGGTGCTGCCACCACGAGACATCTGGGTGCAACCTATTAATTGATCACACCAATAGCCATGGGATAGTCCCGATAGTAGACGCATTCGGTGAAGTCCCTCTACTCCTGGTGCCCTCTAATGGCCAGCAAAGTTATCCATCCACGAGTACCCTCTACTCATGGTGCCTCTAGAAAGGCCAGCAAGTTTACTCGTTTTATCCGAAAGCCTACACATTTCGATATAGACTTGTGCCTTACCAAGAATGACATGAGGTTTAATCTTTTAATTACACAAGTATGTTTATTATTAGGTTGTTAACTAGCCACCTAAGTATTTTCAAGTAAGCTCCCTCACAAACTCAACTCTCTTTGCTAGACCTCTTGACACGGACAAGGCCTAGCAATTACACAGACATTGATGAACTCTAGTTCATCAAAGCACAAGCCCTTTCATGCCCTTCCGACGGTCCCGAACTTCAACTCCCTTTAAGAGTACGTCCGGTGCCGGAACCAAATGCATCAGAAGCTCAATAGAGGCTTGTTTATGTTTAATTAATCTTATTAGATCAAAGGATTAACATTTAGGATTCATATCACAGCAAAAAATCATCTTTTTCATCAAAAAGGAGGTCCAGTGCGCCCACACCGGATTTAGTGCGCACGCACTAGGCCTCAGAACATAAAAACTAGAATTTGGCTCATCCAGTGTGCCAGCACTAGGGTTGGTACACCAGCACCAGAGCTCTCTGTGTGTAAATTTGTCTTTCTGGCTCTCCAGTGCGCCAGCACTGGATTGGTGCACAAGCACCAGCGCGGCAACTTCCAAAAAATCAGTTTTTGGCCTCTAATCAATCCCTAATCGTTTCCAAACTTGTCCAACATCATAATACTCAGTAAAAGGCATACAAACACATCTTTTATCTATCATAACATATGTTGATCCTTAGGCAAAACGAAGGTAACGATTCTAGCATAATTTCACCCCCAAAACTAGCATAATCTCTACGAAACCGTAATTAACTTGTAGGAAGACCTTCTTACCCTTTTGCAAGCTATTCCAAAACTCAAAACTCAGAAAAATAGTAGCAACTCAAATACTTTTGCAGAGAAACCTATATGATCAAATCGAACTCGCATTAAAACCGATCACACGATTCCAAAACAACAACTACGAAAGGTATGAGTTTTGATCCTCAAAACTCATCCAAGAAAAGCAGGTAGGTCGAATTTATACCTTGACAAAGCTCTAATTTTATGACACTGAAACGATGCCCTTCTCACGACGATTCCAACGCTTCTCTCAGATCTGAAAACGGTTGAGATTCGACCTAGAAAATGGAAGAAATCTCTCAGCCTTTTTTCCCAACTCTCACACGTAGAAAAAGAGATTAGGAGGAGGAAATTATGATTCAAAAGGTTAGGGAAACTAGTGGGGTTAATTTTTCCTTAAATAGGAAAAATCCCAATAATTAACCTAATCTCTTATTTTCTTTAATTACCCTTTTAACTTAAAAACAATTTTATCTCCAAATTATTTATATATATTTCGGCCATATATATATAAATACACTTAAAATACTTGAATCAGAAAAATGTAATATTCCATTTTTTGCAAAAAGACACGTCTGCCCTTTTTCGAAAAGTCGGGATATTACAGGAATATGGTATTCAAAAGATGAAAGTTTCAAAGTTATATCCTACTCAGATTCTGATTATGCTGGATGCAAGATTGATGGAAAAAGCACTTGAGGAACTTGTCAGTTGATGGAAAATAGACTTGTTTCTTGGTTTAGCAAGAAACAGAATTCAATATCCACTTCCACTGCTGAAGCTGAATATATTGCTACAGGAAGCTGCTTCCAGCAGCTATGCACAAATACTATGGTTGAGATAGCAATTAAGGGATTATGGGATTGAAGAAAGAGAAATTCCCATAATGTGTGACAACACAAGTGCAATTGCAATCACAAAAAACCATGTTTTGCACTCAAGAACCAAGCACATTGATGCGAGACATCATTTTATAAGAGATCATATGGAAAAGAAAGATGTGGTTGTTCTTACATCCCTATTGAAGATCAACTTGCTGACATCTTCAAAGTTGGTTGACACTTTTCTTGTCAGCAGAGTACTGGAATTCACCAAGGGGATTAGTCTTTGCTGGGTGCGTTCACTTGGCAGATTAGTCATTGGTATTAACGATTCCCTAGTACTCCTATAGTTTGAAAAATTGAGCAAATGAAATGGCCAAAGGGATTGGTCTTTGTCCTGTTGGGTGAGCTCTTTTGATAGATCAGTCACTGGTATTAAACTTCATCTTGTATAATCAATTGGACAAAACTATGCCTAATGTAAATCAGCAGAGTATTTTTTGTCAGCAGGCTGCTGAGCCAACAGAAGATCAGCAGAGCAATTTTGAAGTAACCCTGATGCAGTTAAACTCTACTGAAGACCAAGTCTGCTGAATTATACATTATGAAGACAGTCAAACTTTAATGAAAGTCAACAGTAAACGGCTATTATTCTTATCCTTTATAACTACGGTTTCAATATCCAATGGTTACAACGCATAATAGGACAAGTTAGTGGGACATGTGGCAGTATTACATTTATTCCAAAATTGATCATGATTAAATGCTACAGTACGTGCACAGTACTTGCCTTACAGTTATCAACCACTATCTTTCCTTATATATACATACATATACACATAAGTTATATACAGAACTCAGATTGATTTTCTCTGCAAATATACAAGTGTGAACACAGATTTACCGAGTTTTCTTCTTCATCTTTCTCAAAGTTCTACAATGAAAGATAAGGATATTCATCTTGCCACAAGCCAAAGTGTTAGAGGTTTTGTTGTTGATGCTAACAAGACTGAGTTAGCCATCAATACTGGAAGAAGAATCAGAAGATATGAAGGACTGGAAACTGTCCTAAATCTCAGATTGGAAAGTATTTCATACACCAATGTTATTAACTTCTGGAGGAATATGATGATAAGAGATGATAGAGAGGTATTTACTACAACTGTTAATGCCCAGGAGATTGAAATCACCCCAGATCTACTGAGAGAGGTGTTTTGATTTGGACCAGGAAATGGAGCTCCTACAAATCCAGAATTGATGTAGTTATCAAGATTGGAGTTTATTGAATCAATAAAGACTAACAAGTCTATAACAACAGCCCTTAATATCAATGTGAAGAATATTGAATATAACCTGCTGAGCAAAATTATTGCCAAGAATATTTTGGGATTCAGTGGAAGTCTTGATACACTTTCTGGTTCAAAAATAGACCTGCTGATAATAATTATTAATAGCAAGAAGTTTGATTGGGCTGGATTCTTTGTGCAGTACATGAAGAAGGTTGTGTCAGATGAAAGAGATGGCACAAGAAAATCAAAGACAAGCCCCTAGGTCGTATGATTCAGTCCCTGCTGAATCATCTGAAGATACCTGATGTTGCACCTTCCAAAATCAATAAGTCAAGATACAGACCAGAAATCAGCTATTCTATCCCTGGTTTAGATGATGATGAAGAAGGAGATGATGAAGAAATAGAAAGTGATGATAATGATGATGATAACAATGATGGTGGGGAGGAACAGAGAACCAAGGCTAAAAATGATGTGCAACTTGCTGCACCAAAGAAGCCTGTGCAGAAAAGAAAGGCTGGTGAAACAAAGGAGATAACTGGGGTGTTAATGCCTAAAAGGACAAGACAGCAATCAGTAGACACTGCTGAGTCTACTGAGGCCCAAGTTGATAGTGAGGCTGGTGAGCATACTGGAGTTGCAAAGAAGACTGCTGCTGAGATCTTAAAAGAACAACTCAGTGAAGATTCAAGAAAAATAAATGTTGCTTGCAAAGAGCAGCTAGAAAAAGAACTTTTTTAGGAGGAACAACAACCTGCAAAAAGAAAGAAACGGGTTGTCAAAAAGAAAGGCCATGGAAATGGCAAGGAATTGAGGGTTCTGGAGGCCCAAAAGGAAACTGAAATAGAAGAAGATGTTGCTGATACAACACAAGTTGTTGAGCCTGCTGAGGCTACTGAGGTTGTTCTTGAGCAACCAGTTGAAGAACCACAGCAGACTACTGAAGCTGAACCTGCTATGGAACTTAATGTATCCATGCAAGACCCTGCTAAAATTGAAATAACTCAGGGGAAGAATATATTGGTACAAACCCTCCTGATAAGCATGTGATTCAGGGGGAAGGAAGTGTTGAGCAACTGGAGGTAGTAGGTACAAATTGGCAACCTGAAGAACCTACTGACCTATATGTATCTGCTGAAGATACATTGAGCCTTCTTGTTGAAACCTTTGTAGGTCAACAAGTTGAATAACCTATTCCTAGGAAACTGATAAGTCCACAATTTGTGAGGTATATAGTGTATTCTTGATACGTTTTGCACGAAAAGATATTGTTCGGGTAGTTGTTTTTTATGTTTTTCAGCACCTATATGATGGAGGCATGATTTTGGATGTTTCGAGTCATTTCGGAGTCATTTGGAGCGGTTTGGACGAAGTTGAAGTGAAGCGGTCAAGCTAGAAAAAGAAAACAGTGCTGGAAAGCTAAAACCAGTTATGGTAGGATCCTACCATTCCATGGCCGAGTTTGGCAGAATTAAAACACATCAGCAGCGAATTTGCATCAGCATTATTACCATTTAAACACTATTTTATATTATTTTAACCCCATGAGTGGGTCCAACTTTATTTATTATTAGTATTTAGATAGAAATAAATATTTCCCAATCCCTAATTCATAGAATATGCGACAAAAGAGAGGAGAGGGGCGCATCTTCTCCTCCACCCATCTTCATATTTTCTTCCTACTTTCTCCATGGATTGGTGATTGTTTGTTTCTTCTTTTCAATAAATTAAGGTACTATCCTTCTTTTTCTTGTGATTTTATCATTAGAATGAGTAGTTAATATCTTTATTCCGGTTAATTGATTGTTGAACCCTTGATTTCTTGATGATTGTGAGATCAAATTGTTCCCACTCCTCGTTAATTTATTAGTATTTATTTATTTTCTGCGTTAATCGATACATGATTAGAATTTTGATTTGGTTATTTGTGCATGATAGTTGAATTGATTTTCTAATCGAGCACCAAAATCCATCTTAGGCGGTTGCCATAAAAGATTGGATTTTTAGTGGTAAACAACAAATTGTCTGCCGGTTCGTAGCCTGTAGGATTCCATGTTGTGAAAATAGATATTACTATGGTTAAAATTAAGCCGTTTGGATTAATACCTGGTAATTGGGTCTCTATAATCTTTAAGGCTGTTATGTCACCAAACTCCGGGCGGTCGTTGCGGGGTGTGCCATAATTAGAGTGTAATTAGTGGCGGTTGTCCTAATTAACGAATTTAGGAGAGATTGGTTGATTCACGGTTGTGGTCAACTATAACCAATTTATTAATAATTTAACGAGTCATCCATGAATCGATGATCAATCATAGGTATTGGGGGGAAACGATTAATTGACTGGAACTTTTCTTTATTTTGTTTTCTTTTTCTTCTTAGGAAATAGTTATAAAACACCAAATATATTTTCTTTTCACGAATTTTAGAAGAAATAAGTCCACCGTTCCATTTGGGTTCGACCCCTACTTCTACTATACTAGCTATAGAGGTTGTAGGTGATTTATCTTTGGTGGTTCAACGACTCATCAAATTTTGGCGCCGTTGCCGGGGAACAGTGCTAAGTGATTTATTTCTTTTAGAATTTTGTATATAGTTTCTTTTTGTGTTGTGTTGTGTTTTCCTTGTTTTGTTTGCAAGCATGTCAGGTTACCACTACGCAACTCCTATGGTGAACCGTGATGTGTATGGATGCCGGGTGAATTGTTCATATGAGGAGAGATGTTATTCTAGTGAGCCGAGTTATCCGGATTGGAGCTATGGTGAATCACATTCTCAGCCATCTAGAGAACTTGAAAGTCCGATACTTTGTTCAAATGAATCTCTTGAAGCCATGATGCAATCTCTTACTAACAATCTAATGCAAATGCTCCGAAAAGCTAATGTAGAGTTTCTACAAGAAATTAGGCAAGAGATTTCACAGTTCAGAGAAGAGCAAAGCACATGGGTTCAAAATATGCATGGAAAAATTGACGACCTGAAAACTGAAGTGGATTGGCTTAAGGAACAAAGGTTAGAAACATCCTCTCTTTCTATATGGTATGCCAATGAAGACGATTGTCCCATTATTTATCCGACACTTGAGATAGTTGAAGATGTTGATCAACCAAAGGGTGAAGAAATGCACCCGGTGTTGGAGAATTTAGAGGATAATGTGTCTAAATTAGAGCTAAGTCACCCGGAGGAGTTCACTAGGAAACCACTGGAGCCAAAAAGTGTTGAGGTGATTGTGGACATGCGAGTGAGCGAGAAAGAAGTAGTCTTCCCCCCTTGATCACTACATAATGAACTTGGATGTGGAGACCCTTAATCCGGTTCAAATTTTCTTGGGAAGATACTTCATAAAAGTGCCTAGAGCCAAGGCACATCTGATTCTTCCTGAAGATGAGACAGATGGCTCACTTACTGAGTATGCAAGGAAGAATCAGGAAAGAAAAACTATTCCATTTGACAATGGATAGCCGAGTTAAGTGTGTCTAGCCAAAGACATTAAAGAAAGGCTCTTGTTGGGAGGCAACCCAATGTAATAAAAAATAAAAATATTTTTTTTTCTTGTTTTATTTAGTTTTGATGTTGTGAGAATGGTATAATGCTTGTTGTGGAGCTGCTGTTTTTCTTGTAGGAGGTGTGGTAATTGGCTATGAATTGTAGGATGAGAAGATGAGTCCATTTTGCATGGTTTGAGGATGGTTTAAACTGAGGAGGAAATTTGTTGAGCTAGTTGGAGAATAAAGATGTCAATGAATTTTATTAAAAAAATCTGGAAATCTCAAAAGCAGAATGGTAGGATCCTACCACTATGCAGTTGAGAATTTGTGAAAATCTTGAAATGTTGCTGGAAAGCTCACAGCAAGAACGGTAGGATCCTACCGCTCCTAAAATGGGGAATTCAACATGTTTTTAAAAGCTACTAGTTTTCTTTTGAAATAGTGGGATCCTACCCATTTTTCTCATACTTTCTTGGATAATAAACGTTAGCTACCCTCCTTCCGCCCTTCATCTACTCCATCCGCACATGACAACACCAAATCCGGAATGCTTTCTAGCATATTTCCCTCCCGCACCACCCCGGACGCCATTGACTATATGGACACCATGATGAATTTCAAGGCTTATTTTTCACCATCCCATGGTCCGAATTGTAATGTATTCACATCCCTTTTATTTTATTTTCTTTCATATTAGATTAGTACTTTTTGCATATCATTCATACCATGTTAGTTGCATATCATTGCACATTTTGCATCTTCCTTCCACTTTTAACATACATTGGGGACAATGTATGATTTAAGTGTGGGGGAGTTTTTTTTATGCATTTTCATATTAGAATTGCATCTTTAGGACATTTTAGGACTTCAAAATCACCGAGTATGCCTTTGATGACATTTACCAACTTTTTCATTTAAATTTTGTGTGAAGTAATTAGATTCAAACGATAATTGACCAATGCAAGCACACATTTTTGTTGATACACACTCACCTTAGGTCACTTGTTTATGAACTTTGGAGGTAAAATCATTGAGCCCTAATGAAAATCCACTTAAAATTGAGGATTTCACCTAGCCAAAGAGCGCACTCGCTCACATTTCCCTATGAGTGGTATCCACACTTCTAATGTCATTCTAGAATTTGCTTTGACATGCATTTCGAGACCATATTTTTTCTGGTTTAGTGCACTTAAGTGATTGAGGCACCTAGGATTTAACCCCTTCTAGACCCACTTTTCTTGGCCAACCCATATTTTATACCCCCTAGTGAGCCCCGTCTAGCATGACCCTTTCTTTTGACAAACTCCAGAAATTAAACCCATGGCCTTTTCTTACGATATCCCCTCTCTTGTTGACCCTTTGTCAGGAGATTTTATGAATAGTTGCATGAAATTTTGGAGAAGTACCGAGAATTGAGTATCTGGAGAAGTATGACTCGAGGTTATGTTATGAAGTGTAGTGCAAAATCTAGAGTAAAAAAAAGGAAAAAAAGAGAAAATGAATAGTTGAAAAAAAGAATTAATAATGAAAGAGAAACGGGAGTGCAACGAAGAAGTGTTATATATATTGAAGAAGAAGTTTGTTTCCGAGCTCAATTTTTGCAAGCTTCTTTAGAAAGTATTGTTTGCACTTCTATTCTTAGTTATGAGCCATGTTGAGCGTTTCAGTTGGAATCATTTTTGGTGACTGTGTGATTATAGATGTGGTTATTCATGCATTCTCCTTGACAATTTTAGCCATATATTACCTTTTTCCCTACCTTGTTTTCAGTCCCTAGCCCCGTTACAACCCTGTGAAAGACCTCATGATTTGTGCATTGGATTTTGAATTTATAGTGGTGGAGATTTGATTGATATGCAAACTTATGGTAATGCTTGGTTGTGTGTTGATTTTTGAGAGAGTGTGAATTGTCCCTATGCATTATATTGAGAGTTTTACCCGTGAGGACGAGTTGGGACTCTTTTATTTTTCCACTTTAAAGTTTATGATCGAGTGAGTTAAAGTTAGTCGTATGAAACACTAGTGTGTGAGTATATTGCTTGATTACCATTTGACTTGCATTATGGAATATGAGGTTAATGAGAATGTTGGACGGGCGTCATTTTTGGAATTCTAAGGGTGCTTTGCATTCATGTAGTTTTAGGTCATTCATATAGGGTCCGGCTCATGCATGTTTCTTTTCTTATTTTTGGGGATGAGAGTGCATTGCTTGAGGAAAAGCAATGATCTAAGTGTGGGGGGTGTGATAAGTCCACAATTTGTGAGGTATATAGTGTATTCTTGATACGTTTTGCACGAAAAGATATTGTTCGGGTAGTTGTTTTGATGTTTTTCAGCACCTATATGATGGAGGCATGATTTTGGATGTTTCGAGTCATTTCGGAGTCATTTGGAGCGGTTTGGACGAAGTTGAAGTGAAGCGGTCAAGCTAGAAAAAGAAAACAGTGCTGGAAAGCTAAAACCAGTTATGGTAGGATCCTACCATTCCATGGCCGAGTTTGGCAGAATTAAAACACATCAGCAGCGAATTTGCATCAGCATTATTACCATTTAAACACTATTTTATGTTATTTTAACCCCATGAGTGGGTCCAACTTTATTTATTATTAGTATTTAGATAGAAATAAATATTTCCCAATCCCTAATTCATAGAATATGCGACAAAAGAGAGGAGAGGGCCGCATCTTCTCCTCCACCCATCTTCATATTTTCTTCCTACTTTCTCCATGGATTGGTGATTGTTTGTTTCTTCTTTTCAATAAATTAAGGTACTCTCCTTCTTTTTCTTGTGATTTTATCATTAGAATGAGTAGTTAATATCTTTATTCCGGTTAATTGATTGTTGAACCCTTGATTTCTTGATGACTGTGAGATCAAATTGTTCCCACTCCTCGTTAATTTATTTGTATTTATTTATTTTCTATGTTAATCGATACATGATTAGAATGTTGATTTGGTTATTTGTGCACGATAGTTGAATTGATTTTCTAATCGAGCACCAAAATCCATCTTAGGCGGTTGCCATAAAAGATTGTATTTTTAGTGGTAAACAACAAATTGTCTGCCGGTTCGTAGCCCGTAGGATTCCCTATTGTGAAAATAGATAATACTATGGTTAAAATTAAGCCGGTTGGATTAATACCTGGTAATTGGGTCTCTATAATCTTTAAGGCTGTTATGTCACCAAACTCCGGACGGTCGTTGCGGGGTGTGCCATAATTAGGGTGTAATTAGTGGCGGTTGTCCTAATTAACGAATTTAGGAGAGATTGGTTGATTCACGGTTGTGGTCAACTATAACCAATTTATTAATAATTTAACGAGTCATCCATGAATCGATGATCAATCATAGGTATTAGGGGGGAAACAATTAATTGACTGGAACTTTTCTTTATTTTGTTTTCCTTTTCTTCTTAGGAAATAGTTATAAAACACCAAATATCTTTTCTTTTCATGAATTTTAGAAGAAATAAGTCCACCGTTCCCTGTGGGTTCGACCCCTACTTCTACTATACTAGCTATAGAGGTTGTAGGTGATTTATCTTTGGTGGTTCAACGACTCATCAAAAACCAACTATGCCATATGAGAGGAAAGAGAAGAAACCAAAGAAACCTAAGGTAGATCCAAATATCAGACAAGTTGAGAAATATTTAGATGGAAATTTGGATTCTATAAACATCAGAAACCTGCAAGAGACCTATGACTGGCTTTGAAGAATAGGCATTTGACAAGTTGGGAGTAAATGAAGAAGAAAAACATTGATGAAGCATCATGTCAAAGATCCTAGACTTACACCTGACAATGATGATTCATCATCTGATTCAGATGATCATCATCCCATGCATCCAGGAGAGTCAAGTGGAGTTGATAGAGAAAAACCTACTGAGGATACAGGACAGGGGTCTACTGACAAGACAGCAGATCAATCTGCTGATGGCAAGTCTGCTGAGGGTCAGCAGACTGGTAATTTGGATCAAGAAATGGAAGCTGCTACTATTGAAGATCTGGAAAATCAATGCATAAACAACCCTTGAAGAAAATAGACTGATCAATATATCTGATACAGTAATGTTTGAGCAAGCTGATATCAATTATGATGGATCAGCTCAATATCAAGATAGTATTGATATTGATGAGGTTTTAGCACAAGCATCTGATACTCTTAAAGAAATAGCTGATGTGCATACTGTGTTAGAGGAAAATATAGCTATATTTCCTCAAATCATAGTTGAAGAAGTGGAGGTTCAGTCTACTGAGGAACATACAACAACTGAACAAAGGTTGGAATATGAGGTCCTAATCACTGAGGATCAAACAGTGTTGGGACACAGGTTGGACTTGATGTTGGGATTGGATGAATCCCCTGTGCATTATATGGAGGCTACTGTGGAAAGGGCTTCTGTGGCACAAACTGAAGAACAACAGGCTCCTGATGCACATACTGAAGGACAACAAACTGCTGATGTGCATGCTAAAGGACAGCAAGCTACAGATGAACATGTTGAAGAACATCTTGTTCACTATGACTTCAGTGATGAGGAGTTTCAAATGCCTGAAGAAGAAGCTAAGGCAGATCCCCAACAAGCACATGTACCAATTTTTTAAAATGTACCTATTTTGGAGGCAGTACTAGAGCCTCAACTTGTACTTGCACCTCATGAAGAACATGCACTTGAAGAAGTTTTTGGAAATGTTGTTGAGGAATGTCCTGAACCCTATGAATGGGATATGACAAGATCAATTGTTGTGAGCAAACCTAGGGCTGAAGATGATGTTGAACAGCCTGCATGAGGTTTTGCTAGAGATATGGCTGGAATGAATGCTATTCTATTGCATATTTTGGATGCGTTAAGGGCTGTAAGGAAGAATATAACTCAACTGAGGACTCAACTGAATAGAAGTGAGAGGAGATTTGAAGATTTGGTGAACTTAGTCGAAAACAGAGGGAGAACTTCTGAGACAGTTGCTTCAAACATCAATTCTCTCCAATTTTCAACCAATGACCTGCTAAGAGATGTTGCTCGTGTTAAGAATGAGATTACAAACAGAGACAAGAATATGGCAGAGCAGATTTCCTCACTGCACCATAAAATTGACAAGATTGCCGAGGCACCTAAGCCTGCTGTGGCACATCACCCTGCTGAGGCACCACAACTTGTTGTACTGGATGCTAAACTCACTGAAAAGGTCAATCTGCTGGAACAAACTATGGAAGGTAGAATTATTGCAGTTGACAAAAGGACTGAAATCATGGAAGGTCAACTCTCAAACTTGCTGATCACACAAGATAGTGTTCATGGCCTGCTGAACCGGTTTATTCATGATGTCGATAAGGGGGAAGAAGGTCTTACAGCAGAAGCAAAAGAGGCAGCTAGGATTTTTAGCAAAAAGAGATGGGGGCCTGACATCAATAAATTTAGAAAGCCTGCACCTGGCAGGATACAATTCTTTGATTACCTCCTGAAAGAATATAAGAAGTTGTACTATTCAAAGAAGAGACCCTATCATGACATGGGATTTCAGGAAGGACTGAATTCCTCTAGGACTTAAATTTTGGGAAGTAAGGGTCAAATCCATGAGAACTACTAGCAGAGGTGGTAGAGGTGGCAGAAGTGGAAGAGGTCAAAGGATGGGAAATTGGATTCACTGGAAAAATTCAAACTCTTCTACA
This sequence comes from Gentiana macrophylla, assembly GCA_026214975.1. Taxonomy (NCBI): domain Eukaryota; kingdom Viridiplantae; phylum Streptophyta; class Magnoliopsida; order Gentianales; family Gentianaceae; genus Gentiana; species Gentiana macrophylla. The sequence continues at coordinate 51,832,175 of CM047807.1, read as the reverse complement.
TGGGACAAGGCTTCAATGTTCACACCATAAGTTGACTTTACATGATGCCTGGAAATGTTGGAAACAGATACATACTTGGATTGATTTTACAACTTTGGAAAATCAATGGATACTAGACATGGTTAGGGAAATCAGGGAGTATCAAGAGAAGCAAGAACAAGACAGGAACAAAAACTAGATCAGCACACTTACTTATACATTTATCTTTTGCTGATCCTAGTTTGTAATACTTTTGAAAAAATATGATTTTAATGAGATATGACTAAATTATGTTATGTACTTGTCTTTATCTTTTTGCTTTGTTGTAAGGAGGGTATTGGAATCATCACTAAAATGGGTGAAATTGTTGGACATATTTTAAGTTTTAATGATGAGTGCCAGACTAACTGTTATAGAGAAAATGCAAAAAGATGTCAAGATTAAATGTATAGGTTTACTAGAGTTTGATCTTTGTATAGGTTTGATCAAACAAGCACTGTAAAGAGGTCTACTGACTTTATCAGCAGACCTGTCTAGGTCAGTAGGGTGTCTAGGTCAATAAACTAACTAGGAACCTACTTCTGGCTCAAGGCTGAGGGTTCAAACTCATTTATTGAAAGCTAAGGGATCAAACTTAGTATTTAAAGTCAAGGATATGGAATCAGAATTTAGGGAAGTCTGTGATGACCTAAACTGATTACATATACCTTGTGTACAAGGTCGAAGTTCTATAAAGTATATCGTGATTGGAACTTAGTTATAATCAAAATGGTGTACTCTAACTTCACAATAAAAAGTTAAATGAGAAGCAGTTGGCTGATGTGTTATCAAAACACAGCAGACTAAAATCAGCTGACAGATATGTACATCAGTAGGCTGATATACCCCAGGTGTCTGTTGAATGGAAATCTCGATTTAATCAAAGTTTACATTGAAAGATTAAATGGATAAGGATGGATTACAAGCCTTGATTTTGTCAACAAATCAATGGTCAAGACAAAAGGAACGTTGGAAAGATTCATAGGATTATCCAATGGTTATAAGTCAAAGGGTGGACAGTCTGGAAACTGACAAAAAGCTGACTGAAAATGTCAGTACTATGAACAGAGACAAAAAGCAAGTCAAGATGGAGACAAGCCTGAAACGGCTACATTTGAATTTCAAACACAAGTCACAAGTTTCACACCTATAAATAAGGGAATCCTAACTCAGTTTGAAGATGATGAACAACATAACAATCCATACAAAGCTATCAAGTTTTTGATCAAGAAAAACACCCTGCTGACATATACTGAGCTTAAATTTGCTGATCAAGATTTATCTTCAAGTGTAACCTGCTATCAAGTTATATCAAGTATACACACTTGAAGACTCCAAGCTGCTGAACATTTCATCCTGATCAAGCTGCTGAAAGTTGAATCACTTACTTGATTCAACCCTTCGTTTACAAGAAGTTTGTTGAAGATAGAGAAGCATCATTTGGGTGTCAAGAACTGTTGTTTGTGGTGGAGCTGGTGGAGAGGCAATCTTACCCTTCAAGGACCAGTATAATACATTGGAGCAGCAATCCTACCTGTTTCAAGTGTTCAGATTGTGAAGCCATAGTTATTGGTGAAGGACAAACAGTTTAGGGATTTTTGTAACAGCAACCTCAAGAATCTCTAGTGAATTACCTCCAATATCACAGGAGAAGAGTGGACTGACAGGATTACACCACCTGAAACCACTATAAATCTTGCCTACTTTACTTTACTGCATTTACTTTCTGCATATTACTTTATCAGCATACTGATCACATCAACCTACTGAAACTAGCAACTGAATCACACACTTACACTACTGAGTATCCATTACTTGGTATCATTATTTTATCAACAAGTAATAAGGCTTAGTTTAAATATAATCCCCTGCAACAAATTTAGTAACCTTAATAGTCAGCAAACTACTGACATTGATGAGTTTGTCAACTCCAAAAGCTTTAAGTGTTAAATTCACTCAAAACAGGGGTTTACAACTTTTTGTATATAATTGTAGTAGAGTTTTCCAAAAACGGGGGTTTACAACTTTTTGTTTATAAATGTATAGTAGATTTTACTCACAACTGTGGGTTTACAACTTTTTGTATATAAAATTATAGTAGAGTTTACTCAAAACGGGTGTTTTTCCACAAATTGAGATTTGGCTGTCTAAGGGTCGAATTGTATTCGAAGAACAGGAGAATACAAAAAAGTATACAAATTTTTGTATATAATTGTATTGTAGAATTTACTCGAAATGGGGGTCTACAACTTCTTGTATATAATTGTATTAGAGTTTACTCAAAAGTAGGGTTTACAACGTTTCGTAGATAATTGTAGTAGAGTTTACTCAAAACGGGGGTTCATAACTTTTTGTATATAATTGTAGTAGAGTTTACTAAAACGGGGTTTACAACTTTTTGTATATAATTGTAGTAGAGTTTACTCAAAATGGGGGTTTACAACTTTTTGTATATAATTGTATTAGTGTTTACTCAAAATAGGGGTTTACAACTTTTTGTATATAATTTTATTAGAGTTTACTCATAACAGGGGTTTACAACTTTTTGTATATAGTTGTAGTAAAGTATACTCAAAACGGGGGGTTTACAACTTTTGGTATATAATTATATAGTAGAGTTTACTCAAAACGGGGTTTAAAACTTTTTGTTTATATTTGAAGTAGAGTTTACTTAAAACGGGGGTTTAAAACCTTTTGTATATAATTATATTAGAGTTTACTCAAAACAGGGGTTTACAACTTCTTGTATATAATTATATTAGAGTTTACTCAAAATGGTGGTTTACAACTTTTTGTATGTAATTGTATTATAGTTTACTCAAAACAGGGGTTTACAACTTTTTGTATATAATTGTATTAGAGTTTACTCAAAACGGGGGTTTACAACTTTTTGTATATAATTGTGGAATAGTTTACTCAAAACGGGGGTTTACAACTTTTTGTATATATTTGTAGTAGAGATTACTCAAAACTGGGGTTTACAACTTTTTGTATATAATTATATAATAGAGTTACTCAAAACGGGGGTTTACAACTTTTTGTATATAATTGTAGTAGAGTTTACTCAAAACGGGGGTTTACAACTTTTTGTACAAAATTGCAGTAGAGTTTACTTTAAACGGGGGTTTACACCTTTTTGTATTTAATTGTATAATATAGTTCACTCAAAACAGGGATCTACAACTTTTTGTGTATAAAATTATAGTAGGGATTACTCAAAACGGGGACTTACAACTTTTTGTATATATTGTATTAGTGTATACTCAAAGCGGGGGTTTACAACCTTTTGTATATAATTTTAGCAGAGTTTACTCATAACGAGGTTTTACAACTTTTTGTATATAATTGTTGTAGAGTTTACTCAAAACGGTGGTTTACAACTTTTTGTATATAATTTATAATAAGGTTTACTCAAAACTAGGGTTTACAACTTTTTGTATATAAAATTATAGTAGAGTTTACTCGAAACAGGGCCATACAAAGTTTGGTATATAAATGTAAGATATGTTTACTCAAAGAGAGGGTATACAACTTTTTGCATATAATTGTAGTAGAGTTTTCTCAAAACGGGGGTTTACATATTTTTGTATATAATGATTAGTAGAGTTTACTCAAAACAGGGGAAACAACTTATTGTAAATAATTGTATAGTGGAGTTTACTCAAAATGGGGGGTTACAACTTTTTGTATATATTTATAGTAGAGTTTACTCAAAACGGGGGTTTACAACTTTCTGTATAAAATTGTATTACAGGTTACTCAATACGGGGGTTTAGAACTTTTTGTATATAAAGTTAGAGTAGTGTTTACTCAAAATAGGGGTTTACAGCTTTTTGTATATAATTTCATTAGAGTTTTCTTAAAACGGGGATATACAAATTTTTATATATAATTGTATTAGAGTTTACTCAAAACGGGGGTTTACACTATTTTGTATTTAATTATAGTAGAGTTTACTCAAAACGGGGGTTTACAACTTTTTATATATAATTGTACTAGAGTTTACTCAAAATTGGGGCTTTCAACTTTGTGTATATTAAAATATAGTAGAGTTTACTCAAAATGGGGATTACAACTTTTTGTATATAATTGTATTATAGTTTACTCAAAACGGGGGCATACAACTTTTTGTATATAATTGTTTTAAGTTTCCACAAAATGGGGGTTTACAAATTATTGTATATAATTACAGTAGAGTTTATCAAAACGGTGGTTTACAACATTTTGTATATAATTGTCGTAGAGTTTACTCAAAATAGGGTTTCACAACTTTTTGTATATAATTGTAGAGTAGAGTTTACTCAAAATGAGGGTTTACAACTTTTTGCACATAAAATTATAGTAGAGTTTACTCAAAACAGGGTTTTACAATGTATGGTATATAATTGTAGTAGAGTCTACTCAAAACGGGGGTTTACAACTTTTCTATATAATTGTATTAGAGTCTACACAAAATAGGGGTTTACAATTTCTTGTATATAATTGTACGAAGTAGAGTTTACTCAAAACGAGTGTTAACAACTTTTTGTATATAATTGTAGTAGAGTTTACTCAAAACGGGGGTTTACAACTTTTTGTATGTAATTTTATGGTAGAATTTACTCAAAATGAGGGTTTACAAATTTTTGTACATAATATTATAGTAGAGTTTACTCAAAACAGGATTTACAACTTTTTGTATATAATTGGAGTAGAGTTTATTCAAAACATGGGTTTTCAACTTTTTGTATATTAAATTACAGTACAGTTTACTCAAAACGGGGGTTTACAACTTTTTGTATAAAATTGTATTACAGTTACTCAAAAGGGGGGGGCATAGAACTTTTTGTATATAATTGTATTAAGTTTCCACAAAATTAGGGTTTACAATGTTTTGTATGTATTTGTAGTAGATTTTACTCAAAACGGTGGTTTACAACATTTTGTAAATAATTGTTGTAGAGTTTACTCAAAACGGGGGTTTACAACTTTTTGTATATGATTGTAGTAGAGTTTACTCAAAATGGGGGTATATAACTTTTTGTATATAATTGTAGTAGAGTTTACTCAAAACAGGGCTTTACAACTTTTTGCATATAATTGTAGTAGAGTTTACTCAAAACGGGGGTTTACAACATTTTGTATATCATTATATAGTAGAGTCTACTCAAAACGGGGGTTTACAATATTTTGTATATAATTGTAGTAGAGTTTACTCAAATCGGGGTTTACAACTTTTTGTACATAATTCTAGGAGAGTTTACTCTAAACGGGGATTTACAACATTTTGTATATAATTATATAGTAGAGTTCACTCAAAACAGGGGTTTACAACTTTTGTATTTAAAATTACAGTTGAGTTTATTCAAAACGGGGGTTTACAAAATTTTGTATATGATTGTATTAGAGTTTACTCAAAGCGGTGGTTTACAACTTTTTGTATATAATTGTAGTAGAATTTACTCAAAATGGGGTTTATAACTTTTTGTATGTAATTGTAGTAGAGTTTACTCAATACGGGGGTTTTCAACTTTTTGTATATAATTGTATAGTAGAGTTTACTCAAAACGGGGGTTTACAATTTTTTGTATGTAATTGTAGTAGAGTTTATTCAAAACCGCGGTTTATAACTTTTTGTATATTATTGTATTAGAGTTTACTCAAAATGGGGGGTTTCAACTTTTTGTATATAATTTTAGTAGAGTTTACTCAAAATAGGGGTTTACAAGTTTTTGTATATGATGGTAGTAGTGTTTATTCAAAACGGGGGTTTACAACTTTTTGTATGTAATTGTAGTAGAGTTTACTCAAAACTGGGGTTTATAACTTTTTGTATATAATTGTATTAGAGTTTACTCAAAATGGGGGGTTTACAACTTTTTTTATATAATATTATAGTAGAGTTTACTCAAAACGGGGGTTTACAACTTTTTGTATATAATTGTAGTAGAGTATACTCAAAACAGGGGTTTACCACTTTTTGTATATAAAATTATAGTAGTGTTTACTCGAAACAAGGGCATACAACGTTTTGTATATAAATGTAAGAGATGTTTTCTCAAAGAGAGGGTATACAACTTTTTGCATATAATTGTAGTAGAGTTTTCTCAAAACAGGGGTTTACATATTTTTGTATATAATGATTAGTAGGGTTTACTCAAAACATGGGAAACAACTTATTGTAAATAATTATATAGTAGAGTTTACTCAAAACGGGGGGTTACAACTTTTTGTATATATTTATAGTAGAGTTTACTCAAAACGGGGGTTTACAACTTTCTGTATAAAATTGTATTATAGGTTACTCAAAACGGGGGTTTAGAACTTTTTGTATATAAAGTTAGTGTAGAGTTTACTCAAAATGGGGGTTTACAGCTTTTTGTATATAATTTCATTAGAGTTTACTTAAAAAGGGGATATACAAATTTTTATATAAAATTGTATTAGAGTTTACTCAAAATGGGGGTTTAAATCTTTTTTTATATAATTGAGTAGATTTTACTCAAAATGGGGGTTTACAATATTTTGTATATAATTATAGTAGAGTTTACTCAAAACAGGGGTTTACAAATTTTTATATATAAAATTATTGTAGAGTTTACTCAAAACGGGGGTTTACAAATTTTTGTATATAATTGTACTAGAGTTTACTCAAAATAGGGGTTTTCAACTTTGTGTATATTAAAATATAGTAGAGTTTACTCAAAATAGGGCTTACAACTTTTTGTATATAATTGTATTATAGTTTACTCAAAACGGGGCATACAACTTTTTGTATATAATTGTTTTAAGTTTCCACAAAATGGGGGTTTACAATTATTGTATATAATTACAGTAGAGTTTATCAAAATGGTGGTTTACAACATTTTGTATATATTTGTCGTAGAGTTTACTCAAAATAAGGGTTCACAACTTTTTGTATATAATTATAGAGTAGAGTTTACTCAAAATGAGGGTTTACAACTTTTTGCACATAAAATTATAGTAAAGTTTACTCAAAACAGGGTTTTACAATGTATGGTATATAATTGTAGTAGAGTCTACTCAAAACGGGGGGTTTACAACTTTTTCTATATAATTGTATTAGAGTCTACACAAAATAGGGGTTTTTAATTTCTTGTATATAATTGTACGTAGTAGAGTTTACTCAAAACGAGGGTTAACAACTTTTTGTATATAATTGAAGTAGAGTTTACTCAAAACGGGGGTTTACAACTTTTTGTATGTAATTCTATGGTAGAATTTACTCAAAATGAGGGTTTACAAATTTTTGTACATAATATTATAGTAGAGTTTACTCAAAACGGGATTTACAACTTTTTGTATATAATTGTAGTAGAGTTTACTCAAAACAGGGGTTTTCAACTTTTTGTATATTAAATTATAGTACAGTTTACTCAAAACAGGGGTTTACAACTTTTTATATAAAATTGTATTAAGTTTCCACAAAATTAGGGTTTACAATGTTTTGTATGTAATTGTAGTAGATTTTACTCAAAACGGTGGTTTACAACATTTTGTAAATAATTGTTGTAGAGTTTACACAAAACGGGGGTTTACAACTTTTTGTATATAATTGTAGTAGAGTTTACTCAAAACGGGGGTATATAACTTTTTGGATATAATTGTAGTAGAGTTTACACAAAACAGGGGTTTACAACTTTTTGTATATAATTGTAGTAGAGTTTACTCAAAACGGGGGGTTTACAACATTTTGTATATCATTATATAGTAGAGCTTACTCAAAACGGGGGTTTACAATATTTTGTATATAATTGTAGTAGAGTTTACTCAAATCGGGGGTTTACAACTTTTTGTACATAATTGTAGGAGAGTTTACTCTAAACGGGAATTTACTACATTTTGTATATAATTATATAGTAGAGTTCACTCAAAACAGGGGTTTACAACTTTTTGTATATAAAATTATAGTTGAGTTTATTCAAAACGGGGGTTTACAACATTTTGTATATGATTGTATTAGAGTTTACTCAAAGCGGGGGTTTACAAATTTTTGTATATAATTGTAGTAGAGTTTACTCAAAATGGGGGTTTATTACTTTTTGTATGTAATTGTAGTAGAGTTTACTCAATACGGGGGTTTTCAACTTTTTGTATATAATTGTATAGTAGAGTTTACTCAAAACGGGGGTTTACAATTTTTTGTCTGTAATTGTAGTAGAGTTTACTCAAAACCGCGGTTTATAACTTTTTGTATATAATTGTATTAGAGTTTACTCAAAATGGGGGGTTACAACTTTTTGTATATAATTTTAGTAGAGTTTACTCAAAATGGGGGTTTACAACTTTTTGTATATGATGGTAGTAGTGTTTACTCAAAACGGGGGTTTACAACTTTTTGTATGTAATTGTAGTAGAGTTTACTCAAAACTGGGTTTATAACTTTTTGTATATAATTGTATTAGAGATTACTCAAAATGGGGGGTTTACAACTTTTTTTATATAATATTATAGTAGAGTTTACTCAAAATGGAGGTTTACAACTTTTTGTATATAATTGTAGTATAGTTTACTCAAAACAGAGGTTTACAACTTTTTGTATATAATTGTAGTAGAGTTTACTCAATACGGGCTTTTACCACTTTTTGTATATAATTGTATATAATTATAGTAGAGTTTACTCAAAATAAGGGTTTACAACTTTTTGTATATAAAATTATTGTAGAGTTTACTCAAAATGGGGGTTTACAACATTTTGTATATAATTGTATAGTAGAGTTCACTCAAAACGGGGGTTTACAACTTTCTGTATAAAATTGTATTATAGGTTACTCAAAATGGGGGTTTAGAACTTTTTGTATATAAAGTTAGTGTAGAGTTTACTCAAAATGGGGGTTTACAGCTTTTTGAATATAATTTCATTAGAGTTTACTTAAAATGGGGATATACAAATTTTTATATAAAATTGTATTAGAGTTAACTCAAAACGGGGGTTTAAATCTTTTTTTATATAATTGAGTAGATTTTACTCAAAATGGGGGTTTACACTATTTTGTATATAATTATAGTAGAGTTTACTCAAAACAGGGGTTTACAACTTTTTATATATAAAATTATTGTAGAGTTTACTCAAAACGGGGGTTTACAACTTTTTATATATAATTGTACTAGAGTTTACTCAAAATAGGAGTTTTCAACTTTGTGTATATTAAAATATAGTAGAGTTTACTCAAAATAGGGGCTTACAACTTTTTGTATATAATTGTATTATAGTTTACTCAAAACGGGGCATACAACTTTTTGTATATAATTGTTTTAAGTTTCCACAAAATGGGGGTTTACAATTATTGTATATAATTACAGTAGAGTTTATCAAAACGGTGGTTTACAACATTTTGTATATAATTGTCGTAGAGTTTACTCAAAATAGGGGTTCACAACTTTTTGTATATAATTGTAGAGTAGAGTTTACTCAAAATGAGGGTTTACAACTTTTTGCACATAAAATTATAGTAAAGTTTACTCAAAACAGGGTTTTACAATGTATGGTATATAATTGTAGTAGAGTCTAGTCAAAACGGGGGGTTTACAACTTTTTCTATATAATTGTATTAGAGTCTACACAAAATAGGGGTTTTTAATTTCTTGTATATAATTGTACGTAGTAGAGTTTACTCAAAACGAGGGTTAACAACTTTTTGTATATAATTGTAGTATAGAGTTTACTCAAAACGGGGGTTTACAACTTTTTGTATGTAATTCTATGGTAGAATTTACTCAAAATGAGGGTTTACAAATTTTTGTACATAATATTATAGTAGAGTTTACTCAAAACGGGATTTACAACTTTTTGTATATAATTGTAGTAGAGTTTACTCAAAACAGGGGTTTTCAACTTTTTGTATATTAAATTATAGTACAGTTTACTCAAAACAGGGGTTTACAACTTTTTATATAAAATTGTATTAAGTTTCCACAAAATTAGGGTTTACAATGTTTTGTATGTAATTGTAGTAGATTTTACTCAAAACGGTGGTTTACAACATTTTGTAAATAATTGTTGTAGAGTTTACACAAAACGGGGGTTTACAACTTTTTGTATATAATTGTAGTAGAGTTTACTCAAAACGGGGGTATATAACTTTTTGGATATAATTGTAGTAGAGTTTACTCAAAACAGGGGTTTACAACTTTTTGTATATAATTGTAGTAGAGTTTACTCAAAACGGGGGTTTACAACATTTTGTATATCATTATATAGTAGAGTTTACTCAAAACGGGGGTTTACAATATTTTGTATATAATTGTAGTAGAGTTTACTCAAATCGGGGGTTTACAACTTTTTGTACATAATTGTAGGAGAGTTTACTCTAAACGGGAATTTACAACATTTTGTATATAATTATATAGTAGAGTTCACTCAAAACAGGGGTTTACAACTTTTTGTATATAAAATTATAGTTGAGTTTATTCAAAATGGGGGTTTACAACATTTTGTATATGATTGCATTAGAGTTTACTCAAAGCGGGGGTTTACAACTTTTTGTATATAATTGTAGTAGAGTTTACTCAAAATGGGGGTTTATTACTTTTTGTATGTAATTGTAGTAGAGTTTACTCAATACGGGGGTTTTCAACTTTTTGTATATAATTGTATAGTAGAGTTTACTCAAAACGGGGGTTTACAATTTTTTTGTATGTAATTGTAGTAGAGTTTACTCAAAACCGCGGTTTATAACTTTTTGTATATAATTGTATTAGAGTTTACTCAAAATGGGGGGTTACAACTTTTTGTATATAATTTGAGTAGAGTTTACTCAAAATGGGGGTTTACAACTTTTTGTATATGATGGTAGTAGTGTTTACTCAAAACGGGGGTTTACAACTTTTTGTATGTAATTGTAGTAGAGTTTACTCAAAACTGGGGTTTAAAACTTTTTGTATATAATTGTATTAGAGTTTACTCAAAATGGGGGGTTTACAACTTTTTTTATATAATATTATAGTAGAGTTTACTCAAAATGGAGGTTTACAACGTTTTGTATATGATTGTAGTAGAGTATACTCAAAACAGGGGTTTACCACTTTTTGTATATAATTGTAGTATAGTTTACTCAAAACAGAGGTTTACCACTTTTTGTATATAATTGTAGTAGAGTTTACTCAATACGGGCTTTTACCACTTTTTGTATATAATTATAGTAGAGTTTACTCAAAATATGGGTTTACAACTTTTTGTATATAAAATTATTGTAGAGTTTACTCAAAACGGGGGTTTACAATATTTTGTATATAATTGTAGTACAGTTTACTCAAATCGGGGGTTTACAACATTTTGTACATAATTGTAGGAGAGTTTACTCTAAACGGGAATTTACAACATTTTGTATATAATTATATAGTAGAGTTCACTCAAAACAGGGGTTTACAACTTTTTGTATATAAAATTATAGTTGAGTTTATTCAAAACGGGGGTTTACAACATTTTGTATATGATTGTATTAGAGTTTACTCAAAGCGGGGGTTTACAACTTTTTGTATATAATTGTAGTAGAGTTTACTCAAAATGGGGGTTTATAACTTTTTGTATGTAATTGTAGTAGAGTTTACTCAATACGGGGGTTTTCAACTTTTTGTATATAGTTGTATAGTAGAGTTTACTCAAAACGGGGGGTTTACAATTTTTTTGTATGTAATTGTAGTAGAGTTTACTCAAAACCGCGGTTTATAACTTTTTGTATATAATTGTATTAGAGTTTACTCAAAATGTGGGGTTACAACTTTTTGTATATAATTTTAGTAGAGTTTACTCAAAATGGGGGTTTACAACTTTTTGTATATAATGGTAGTAGTGTTTACTCAAAACGGGGGTTTACAACTTTTTGTATGTAATTGTAGTAGAGTTTACTCAAAACTGGGGTTTATAACTTTTTGTATATAATTGTATTAGAGTTTACTCAAAATAGGGGGTTTATAACTTTTTTTATATAATATTATAGTAGAGTTTACTCAAAATGGAGGTTTACAACTTTTTGTATATGATTGTAGTAGAGTATACTCAAAACAGGGGTTTACCACTTTTGGTATATAATTGTAGTATAGTTTACTCAAAACAGTGGTTTACCACTTTTTGTATATAATTGTAGTAGAGTTTACTCAATACGGGCCTTTACCACTTTTTGTATATAATTGTATATAATTATAGTAGAGTTTACTCAAAACAGGGGTTTACAACTTTTTGTTTATAAAATTATTGTAGAGTTTACTCAAAACGGGAGTTTACAACATTTTGTATATAATTGTATAGTAGAGTTCACTCAAAACGGTGGTTTACAACTTTTTGTTTATAAAATTATAGTTCAGTTTACTCAAAATGAGGGTTTACAACATTTTGTATATGATTGTATAAGAGTTTACTCAAAACGGTTGTTCACAACTTTTTGTATATAATTGTAGTAGAGTTTACTCAAAACGGGGGTTTAAAACTTTTTGTATGTAATTGTTGTTAGATGTAATATCGTCGGATGGATCAAGATCCACCCGATTACGCAGCGGAATAGTATAGATCTTGATCTAGTCAACCAGAATACATAAAATAAATAGATCTAACCTACGAGGGGGTTAGATTGCTTACCAGTTTATGGTGAATAAACTCCAAGAACAATCTTCAATCCTAGATCCAAGCTAGATGAGAAGCCACAGTCTTCCAACGTGTGTCTCCAAGCACCACCAGGTGGATGGTGTTTCAAGCCGCCGGACCTCCTCGATATGCTACCTTAGAAAAACTGAAGTTTTTCTAAACTCGAACCCAAAGTACAAAGGCCGAAAATTCTAAGCCAAGTAATTACACAAAATGGCGTGTTTTTGGTGTGTCAAAAGGCTTGGAAAAACTCTCTTTATATATGAGAGTAATCCTTGTCCTCCAAGGATTTAATAATTAAGAGATAATTATTAGAATAATCCTTATTCCAAATAAAAGATAAATAAAATAATTATTCCATACAAATTAGGATAAATCATATTATTATCTAATATTCTATGAATTATCAATTAACAAATAAAAGATAAATCACACATTAAATAATTATCCAAGAAAATGAATTCCTTGATAATTTATTTAATCCAAAAATGCGCCCCTTCCCTTAGTGAATAAAGGTCCACGCATGTTTTGACACATCGGGCCGAGTCCACGAAAAATTTCTTTTCCATGTATTTAATTATCAATTAAATAGTCCAATCCAACTATTTAATTATAATTGAGGTGAAACGACGGGAAAACATATGCTATGTTAGGAGCCACGTCGGGGACCATGGACCCATATTCAGTAGCTACAATAAATTAAATAAAATTATATTCAATCTATTAATTCCGGGATTACACCACCATAAACCCGAAACTGAACTCTGACTGAATATAGATAGAAACTTACACTCACCTATGAGTTGATAAGGTGTCAATTGATATAATCATAACATACGGATAAATCCTCCATAGACCGTTCACTTCGATTCGGGATATCTCCGTAAAACCTCCTCGAAACATATTATCCTTATTTACCATTAACCCCTTAGTGATCAATTAGTTCACCACTAATATAGTATGAACTGGGCCCATCGATCAGTTTCTAGGGTTAACAAATAAAGGAACTGTCTGTCTACTTCCCGAGGGAAGGAATGGATTCCATATCTATGATAGCACAGACTACTCACTCATCCCATAATAGAGCCAAAGAGAAGTGTTGGACCACATACTGCGAAGTGATCCTTACTAACACATCAAACCCTACCCTAGTCTAAGCAGTCGTCTGTGATCACCTCAGGATTGGGATTAATCCATATATGATCATCTTGTGATTCGATAAGACTTCTCGATTACGGAATTATATCAAGAACTCAAATCAAATCGGTCCAGCCCTATATGATCATCATCATATATAAATGCCCCACTAGGTACCCTATTACCGACAGTCCGGATAAGACAGTCACACCTAAAGTGTTCTGGGCCATTAATAGCAAATTAATCATGAGTCCCGTACTCAGATTAATCAACGCTATGGACTAAGTTAATTTTAAGTACATCTCTTTAACTCAATCCTCTTGTGTATAGCTAGACCCGTCCAAATGGAAGAACCGGCCAAAACCGGAACCGAAACCGGAACCGGCGGTTTTAAACAGTACCGGTTTGGGCCGGTTTGACGAACCACCGGTTTGAAAAACTGGCGGTTTACTATTCAAAACCGCCGGTTTACGGTTTGGGCTTGTTCCGGTTTACCCCGGTTTGCTCCCGGTTTAGATCACGGTTCCGGCCACGGTTTTAAAATTTCATAATTTTTTTTCTTTTCAGTTTCACATAATACTTATTATTTTCACTATAATAACAAATTATTATTCTTTTCACTATAATTACTAAAGCGAGAGTAATATATATTTTTTTCTTAAATAGTTTTTCTATTCAGTTTTAAAAATAATATTAATATTGTGTTATTTTATTTATATGTAAATAATGTTATTTTAAAAAATTGTGTTCTTTTTTCAACGCTTGTACCAGTAATTCGGTTGCCTACGTATTTTTTATATGTAATCAAGTTAGAGGCACAACACATATAAAAAAATCAAAGCGAACGTAGTTGTTTATTTTGTAGTCTTTTACAGTTTGTTGTAAAAGTTTTTATAGTAATTTTTATTATTGTTTTCTTTAAAGTCTTTTATAGTTTTTTTTATAAATTTTTTGAGTCGGTTTTAAGTATACGTTGATTATAAATGTTGTTTTATTACATATTAGGTGAGAAATATTGTGTTTTTTTATATGTAAATTGTGTTATTTTTCAACGCTTGTACCGGTAATTCGGTTTCCTACGTATTTTTTATATGTAATCGTGTCGGACGCACAACACATATAAAAAAATCAAAGCGAATGTAGTTCTTATTGTTTATTTTTTAGTCTTTTATAGTTTGTTGTTTTTTAGTCTTTTATAGTCTTCTTATATATTTTTATAGTATTTAAAGGTTTTTAAATGTTTGTTTTATTATAGTCTTTTATAGTATATATATGTGTTTGTATTTTATAGTTTCATACAATTTTTTAGGTTTGTATATGGTTTGTTTGGGTGTTTTTATAGTTTCTTATAGTTTTTTTTTGTTTTGTGTAGTGTTGTTTTGGTTTGTTATAGATTTTTATTGTTTTTTATATTCTTTATAGTATTTTTTTTAAATGTTTGTTTTATTGTAGTCTTTTATAGTATTCTTATGTGTTTGTATAATTGTATTATATAGTTTCATATAAGTTTTTTTAGGTTTGTATATGGTTTTTATGGTTTTTTTTTTTATAGTTTTCTATACTTTTTTTTAGTTTAAAGTAGTAGGTGTTTGTTAGTTATTTTTAATAGGTTTTTATAGTTTCTATCGGGTTTTTTTTATGGTTTTTTAATAGTTTACTATAGATTGTTTTTTAGTTTTTAGTAGTAGGTTTTTTATAGTTATTTTTAATAGGTTTTTTTAATCTTTAATAGTTGTTCGGTTATTATGGTTTTTTTATATAGTTTTCTATACTTTTTTTAGTTTAAAGTAGTAGGTATTTTTTAAGTTATTTTTAATAGGTTTTTATAGTTTCAATCGGGTTTTTTTAATGGTTTTTTTAATAGTTTTTTGCAGTCTTTTTTTTGTTTTTAGTAGTAGGTTTTTTATAGTTATTTTGAATAGGTTTTTTTTTAATCTTTTATAGTTGTTCTATGAATTGTAACAAATATATAAGTAAGATATAAATTGCATACCTTTAATCGATGTCGGTATTTCGAGTGCTTGTTCCTCCTGAAGTTTCAGTGTCACTGCCTTCTAACTGTGACTCCTCATCTTCTCACTCAATGTGTTGCACCCTCTTCTCGGCTCGTACCCAATCTTGACAAAGCATTTGCTTCTCTAAAGTGGTGGGATGAAGTGAACATCTTTTATTATTAAGCACATATCCTGCCATGCTGAAACATCGTTCAACAGTGACGGTCGAAACAGGGCAACTTAAAAACTTGACCGCCATCATTGCTAGAACTGGATATTCTTTAACATGTCTCTTCCACCACGTCAATAAGTCGAAATCAAAATCATAGGTATCGATTTCACAGCCTTCAAATGTTGTGTTTAGAAATTTAAATATCTCTATACGTTTATCGAATGACGATGTCGCTCCCTTCTGTCGTTTAGAATTCATTTTATCCAGAACTTTTTGAAGTCCCCGTACGATACCTTTAGGGTTAGTAGAAGCACTTGCGGATGGATTGGGAACCGCTTCGTTTCTCAATCCATACATACGATCATATTCAACATACAAAGCGTTTAATAAATTTTCTAGTCTAAGTACTTCAACTGTAAAATCTACTTGGGGCACATTATGAGTAACAGACGAAGCATCATAGTAAGCACCTAACATGTTAGACAAACCTACTAGTCTTATACGAGGGTCGAGCATAGAAGAAATGAGATAAGTGTCAGGAATACACAACATGTATTTATTCTATTTCTCCTTCATCGGCTCTAAACATTGAAATAATTTTGGGTCGTGTTCCATGGTTTCAAACTCGGCAGTTATTTCTATACAAGCAGGCAAGACTAAATGTGTTGTGGGTTGATAACATTTTGAAAACAATATTGTAAACTTTTTGAATATTTCAAAAACATTTTCATGCATGAAGTCCAAATAGAGGGATTGACGGACCTTTTCTAGGCTATATAGATCATAACCGGCAGTGTACCGGGTCAAACTGTAGTGCTAGTCTGGTGAGTCAGAGTGTCGAATCCTCAGGGAAAACGTGGTAATTCTTTTAAGTGTGGTTAAACACCAAAGAGCTGTTATTAACTCGATCTAAACCGCAATTTTATCACACAGATTACTACTATTCTACTGAACATAAAATAAATGCGTAATTTAAAAGTTATTCTAATATAATATATATAGATATATAAATATATATATATAGATGTACATGGAATGCAAAATATATATAAAGATATAAATAAATAGATACCAATATATAGTTTATAGTAATAGACAAATAGAACTAGCCAAAGTTTATATAATTGATTTATACGATCTTTTTTAGTAAACGGAATGTGCTAGATCTTTCTTTTTATATTAGGTCCAATTGAGTAAATGAAACGGTGCACTCCTGAGGTTAACAATTCCTTCTCACACGAGCGTATGAAATTGTCATATGTCATTGTCATCGCTTAATCTCCACAACCGCCCCATGCTAATCTCGATTAGTCTCGAATAGTGCAGTACAAATCTACCCCGGATAAAAGAGGTTATTCCGTTTGTCGACGGCCGATGTTATTCAAAAGGCTCCGTTGTCGCGGATCGATTTAACTTTCCGGTGTTAGTTTCAATTAAACCGTTGATTTTAACATTATTATGATTTTGAGCACAAATTTAATAAGATTAATCTTTCCCAAGACAAATCTGCCCTCGGGTAGGAAATAGGATTCCGTTGTCACGCTTTACGCACGGCCAATTTTACCCTCCGGTTTTTCTATCTTTTATCTCATTTCCTAACTTCTCTGGTCAGTTCATCGTTAGGTTATATGTTGCGATTCATCTTGGTTAATTACGTCAATCCGAATATTATCAATACGTTACAAAATAGAAAAAGATTCAATTAACTCAATTTTAGTCAATTTTAATTAGACAACATTCCTTTACCGAAAAGATCGAAATAAAACGATTACATAACTTTGGCTAGTTATTAGATTTAGCTAAAAAACATTATAAAAAGATATATAAAAAACAATACAAACATAAATACTTTAGAAATTTACCCGATTACAAATGCTGAATCAGTCGTATTCTTCCGGACATTACAACGACTTCAACAACACCGAACTTCCGATAATTTCCCGAGCATTACAACAGTACTACGAGATTATTATTTTTGGCATAAGGCCTATTTACAAACTACTAATTAAAAAGAAAATAAAGAGAAGAAGATATATATATATATATTAGATATATATATATATATTGGTACACTCTGCTCCGTTGCAAATGAGGCTCCTTTTATACAAAAAACTTCCTTGGCCGGACCGGTCCTTGATGAGGCCGGACTGGTCCGGCCTAATGATTGCATCCACCCCCTTGATCACTCAGCATGTGCAGCGTAGATATAATTATAATTATAATTATATATAACTTATAAAATTCATATCTCGAGTTCTGGATCTCCAAAAATCATGATTCAAGAGGCATCGGAAAGCTCTCGGGAAAATCTACAAGTTTCGTGAAGGACTCTTCTTCAGATGATGTCGTTTTGATGAGCCATTCATTTGTCGAAGATATTTCTCGATTACTACTAAATCAAATCGATTAGCAACTTGACCACTTCGATTGACCACTTGACCACTTAAGCAATTCGATTGACCATTTAAGCTCGTGACATTCTCTAAATCCTTCCAAAGATATGATTATACTTCAATATGTTGATTCTTGGGGTCTCGGTTTATATATCTGCAATAAAATACCACAAATACCCACGTAAATCTAACACGATACTCCGATTCACTAAAATCGGTACAAAATGATAACTTTTTACTATTATTACTAAGTTTTACTACTAACTACTCTAAATTATAAAGATTAACATTTCATACTATTTATATCATAATTTCATGTATTTTATATAGATTTCGTTGATAAAACATAATAATATAACGTATATTTAATCATATAAAAGTAGTATATCAACTACTCCCCACTTAGCTTTTGATCGTCCTCGAGCAAAAATAAGCGGTAATAAAAGATAATATAATTGATCAGATTATAATTTTTAATGTAATTTATATTGTCAATATTATAAATATATTATTTATTCTAATTTAAAATTGTAAGAAGACAAAAAGTGTATATAACTTAAATAGCTTAAACATCAAATATTATTTAGATGAAATTGTACATGTAATACTTAATAAGTATAAATAAAATATTAGAATGATTTTTAATCGCAACTATTATGAAATCCTGGAATTGTAAACTTGGTCAGGTAGTCGACAAAAATGGCTTAAAAAGTTTAGGCTCAAGATGTTGGTTAATCGGAAAAAAGGAAATCAAAAAGAGAAAGAGGCAAGTCGTACGTACCTACATCTTCATATTCTTGATCAAAAAATAATCATCGATTAATAGCATCTCTTTTTTTTTCAATTTAAGAACTAAAAGCGTGAGTGTGTGTAGAAAATCAAACTTACAAGCATTGCTTCATCAAGATTGATCGGAGTACTACTCTTTCGATCGAAAATTACAAGTCCGGTTTCCTTAAACTTGTAATCATTCTTGAGATCTTATGATTCGACTTTTTCTATTTCATTCTGTGCCTTCATTCCCAGCAATAGGACATTTCGAGATAATACCCTAGCTGGACTACTATCATCAGGCAATCGGGAGCTTTTAAACCTCATAGTGATATAGGACATTTCGAGATAATACCCTACTGCACTCAAATCATTGGTAGCTACAACCGATATGTTCTTTTTATTTTTAATTTTGTCGATCAAAGATAAGGAAGATACCTGATATTTGATTAATTTTGTGTAAATATGGTGCTTCGTTCTTAATTCTTTTATACAATATTAACATATCCGAACTTATTACCAAAATCGACTATCTTGCAAGTGTCATGAGGTAAGATCGAATATACTAATACTTATCTAATTTTTCCAATCTCAGCATATACCAAAACTTAGCTTTTATGTTTACATCTCTTTTCATAAGTACGTACAAACTTGCGGTATTTTTAAGGAAATGTAGACCAAAATTAGCTAAAGGTTGGTTATTTCTAGTTAATCACAATAGCCATTTCGAGTGAGGTCTTGATCACTCTAATCAAGGCTGAGGTAGGAACAAAAATTGGAAATTTATTTAGGTAGGCTATTTGGCTATAGTTATATTTTTGTGGTGCCAAAAATCGACATCCCTAGTCCAATTCCAAACTCATAATTCATTTTTGAAAAGAAAATGATTCTAACAATTTTACTTATAATTATCAACATACTTATATAATTTCATAAAAACAATATTTAATATTAATTACTTAATTATATAAACTTAAAATCTCATTAAAATCTAAATTAGGCATAAAATATAATTATAATATATCTAATATAATTTACTTAATTAAAAACTTATTCTTCCAAATTATATCATTTTTTATTCATCTTTATATTAACTACTCAATTTCTAATAAAAATTTGATAATTTTTATAATTTATAATTATTTTTTTGAAAATTTTAATGAATTTTCTAACCTAACTCTACTCCCCACTTACGAAGTGGCATCGTCCCGATGTTCAATGAGTATTAAAAAGTAGGTTTGAAAATAAAATTAAAATTATCTAATCTCGTTATTATTCGGATTTTCATTCTTAGCGTATACTAATATATTATTATATAACAAACAAACTTAAAAAACTGAAACATATTTATTAAACAGGATATTAAAAACCATTACAAAGAGAAAAAAACTTAACTAATTAAAAAAAAACTACAAACTTAAACACTCTCAGTCAAACTTCTTAAAACTGGTCAACCATTTTAAATGGTTGACGAACATCCCGGTGTATCTACCGGTAACAATCCAACTCTATTCTCTCTTGAAGGAAAGACTTCATCATTCTCCAACTCACCAACTCCATTCATTTGAGTACAAAGACGCGAAATCATCCAAGCATTAGGCATAGGTGTCCCCCTACTGCCTCTCGTTATTGCAAATTCCAAAACTGTCCTTTGAATCAAAATACCCCAATCCACAAATTCACCAAATGCCAAAGCAAAAAGTAGAAGCATTTCATTATCACTAAGGCTTCCGAAATCCCAAGTAGGATACACCCTAGAGTTAATGAAATGTTTCCACGCCTTTAGGTGTGGAATTAAAGCACGTGTAGACATTTCGTGATTTGTGTCGAAAAGTGAAACAGACATTGGAAAGACTCCTGCACTTTATTCAAATGATTATATGGATTATCTAATCCCCACTTCATTTTGAAATGTGGCATCGTAACAGGAGGAATTTCAAAAAGTTGGTTGATAATAGATGAAGAGAAGGGAACATCCACTCCTCTTACCGAGACAATTTGAGTTATATCAATCATGGGCGTTGTCATTAGGGCAGAATAAAATTCTCTAACTATCGAGACATTTATCCTTCCTCTTGGCGTACTGACGAACTTCTTCCAGCCAAATCCTCTAATAATAGTTTTACCCCATCGATCTATCTTATCGAAATTTAAACCTTTCTCCAACTGGATTGGAGAATTAGCAAAACGAGGGTGTAAAATTATATTATCATTTGAAGCTTGAGACTCCGGAGCATCCGGGGTGTTAGGCTTGTATGAATTGACAGAAGGCGAAGATTGGTTCGACATCTTTTTAAAACCAGATGAAAAGTAAAAAAAACAAATAGTTAAACAGATAGAAAGTGAGAAGAAGTGAAAGAAGATGGTATGTCTTGCTCAAATCCTTACTTGGTTAAATAGATAGTAAAAAAACATACGTGTGTGCATCAGACGGACTCAAGAATGACTCATCTCTTTTTTCTTCACGGCTCGGGCCGACAATAGGCCGGACCGGTCCGGCCTCATCTTTCTTTTACTGAGGACAGAGGTAAAAGTCAAGTTGTGTTTTGTTTTTTTACTTCACGTGTGTAATACTCCATACCTTTGTGAAGATATAAAGCTTGTTCTACTTGATACGACTGATAAAACGACACATTATATTTTTGTAAAACGACTTAGTAATGATACATAATTATTTTTGGGTTTTTTTTATAGTTTATAAAAATTAAAACGATTTAGAATGCAAACCATATTATCAAAATAAACGAAAACGAAAATAAACCAATATCTAAATGAAATGTGTCGAATAAAACTCACAGTAAAAATGTTTAATCAAACATAGTTATGAAATTCAATCTTCTTCATAGTCTTCCTCAGGATCGACATGAAAGCTTGAACTCAGAAACGACTGAGAAGCTGGTGGCTGAACTGTAGTCATGGTCCTGACAGAACTATCAAGACCCATCGAACTCATGCCCGTCGTGATATGTGCAAACTCAGTGAATCCTCCCAAACTAGACATCGCTGGTCTCTGAACACCTGTCGAAAATACACCTGTTCCACTAGATTGGCTCCCAAAAGGATATGACGTTGGATGAAAGCTCGAAGGTGGTGGAATAGGTGTTACCCAATCTGGTAAGGTATAAGGATCTGACTGACAAGGTGGATAGGCAGGATCATCAAAAGTAGGATTACGAAGCAATTGCTCGTTCCTCCTTAAACCTCTACGAATATCGTCACACCACTGCCTATTACTTTCAGCATACAAAGCCATGTTGTCTTGTCCACGTGCAACGTCTGATACTAAAGATTGAAACATATCATAAGTAATAGTGTTGGAGAAAGGAGTTTGTTGAGGCTGACTAGAAAAAGATGGAAAAGAGGAAGATGTGAAAACTGGTGGAGCTGGTTGAGTTTGACGACTTCTAATCAAAGAGCGTATACTACCATCCGGAAGCCTAGTCAAACTTGGTCCAATCAGATTTGCATCTGCCAGAGATAACTTGTCATTAGGCAGGACTGGTACTCCCACCCTACGACATAAATCTGAGATAAAACAAGGGAAGTACAGATGACTCCCTGGTCTGGCGATGACAATACTTTCAAAAATTCTTTTAAACATGACCTTTCCAACATCCACCTTAACATCATTCACCATCGCCCAAGCGATACAAACATCTTCCTTTCCATAAGCAGTATGTTTACTAGAAGGGTAGAGAGTATGGCTAATAAATCTTTTAATTGCCCTTAAACCTCTAATACACTTCCCGTAGTTAAACCGATTCTCAACCCACACAGCGGTTGGGTCAAAAGCGTGCTGAGCTCTCAGGGCAATCTGCTCAAAACTTGCAGGATCATCTAAATTCCAAACTACCCTGTAATCCTCCTCATCAGCAAAAACTTCAAATCCAAGAATTGCATTTATGACGTCAGGGTTA
The DNA here is from genome assembly GCA_026214975.1 of Gentiana macrophylla. Classification (NCBI taxonomy): domain Eukaryota; kingdom Viridiplantae; phylum Streptophyta; class Magnoliopsida; order Gentianales; family Gentianaceae; genus Gentiana; species Gentiana macrophylla. The sequence goes on along the minus strand of CM047807.1, from coordinate 51,809,193 downwards.
AAAGGAACATTTCTTGTTCTAAGAAGTGCAGCTTTGCATCGATTAAGCTCATCTTGCGACATAGTAGACAAAACCGAATAAAATTCAGCTACTAAAGTCGTGTTAATCTCCCCTTCTCTTCTAGCTGCTAGTTCTAAACACTGACGTCTCGTAAAAATGTGCTTAACTTCATCACCTAAGTCATCCAAATCTAATCCTTTTTCAACCAAAACATCACATTTACTATAAATTCTTTCATACGCCTTCTTAGCCTCTTGTGATGTTGTTTTATTAAAGCTTATGGCTTCTTCTTCAGGTGATAAAATTATTGTGCCTACTACCGGAGTTGATATAGGAATGTTTGATTTTCGCTTTTTAGAGGCTTTCCTACTCGACTCAGCCATTCTACGATATTGGTAAAGCCAATCAACAACAACAATAACAACAAAAAACAACAAAAAATAAAAATGTCCCAACACACTCAAAAATCAAAACAGTTGAAATTAATCTAAAAAATTATGAAAAATACGAAATTGATAACTAAATAAACTAAATAATACCTTAATATGAAGAAAACGTTGAAAAGTAGGCCGGAAAAGTGATAAAGTCGCCGGAAAAAAATGTAGCTTGTTTTTGATCCTTTTTGATTTTTTTCAAATTTGTGTAGAAGAGAGGAGATGAATGTAGGAAGAAATCAAGTAGTGGTGTAGTGTGAGATGAAGTTTTGTGGAAGAAAATTTTCGAGTGGTGGGGTTTGGTGTGGGGTGCGGCGTAATTTTTAGGGAAGGAGAAGAAAAAGAGGGTCCCCGTTTTATTTTATGTTTTCAGACCCCGGATCGGTCCGTGCCCATTTTTTTTTCACTTTTTCCGAATTTTTTTACTTTTTATGATTTTTATTTAAAACTTATAAAAATTCTAATACAACTTAATTAAAATCTTAAAGATAAGTTTATAATAATTTTTAAAACTTAATAAAACCTTTAAAAATAAAATTTGAAGGAAATCTTATAATTTTATAACAATTTCTAAAAATTTAATAAAATCTTTATAACACTTTAATAAAAAGCTTATAAAAATTTAATAAATTTATATTAACTCTTATAAAACATCTAAATAAAAACTAAAAAAAACTTTTATAAAACTTTTATAAAACTCCTCAAATTTCATAAAGATCCAATTTTATAAAATTTTCAGAAGTTATGCGAAAATTTTATAAAATAAAACATAAGAGAAGACTCGAAACTTAAGGGGTTCCTGATTCTTCGATTTCTAAATCTTCCAGAGTTCTGATATAACGTTCAATCAACATAACTCCTAAAAACGAGGCATTTGAATTATCTCTTGGAATTCCATCGGGATTTTCGGATAACCACCTAATCGTTCCCTTCCTAACAATATTCAAACACTCATCCTGGGATTTGGTTGTGTTCTTCCCACAGCGTCCAACATGTTCACTTTTTCCACAGATTCTGCATCTCATCAGAAATTTTGCCCTTCTTTTTATTGCACTTCTTGATGTTCCATTACAAACTTCTCCCAATCTGATCTCTCTCAACAATTTCTTGTTTTGTTCAAAAACTAAAGCTTCTATAGCAAACGTGACATCTTTATCAAGGCCTAATTTTAAAAGTAAAACAAAAACTCCTAATCTATCTAAAAAAGGCATCCAGTTCTTTTACGTCTGTCCGGTAAAAGACGAAAAGAGTTTAAACATAAAAAAAAACAGAAAAGTAGAGTAAAGATATATAGCACCTGGTATTCGGCTGATTTCAGTTTCTCTGCTTTTCAGTTTTTTCAGATTTTCTGCTTTTCAATTTGTCGGGGGATCAATCAGTAGCATTACTTCTTCTTTCAGTGTGATTCCTTCTCCCTCCACAAACAACTTTACTCTGTGGCCATTGGCTATAAAAGTTGTATTTCCATCAGTTAGTTCAACAGCTCCAGATTTGTAAACCCGTGTTACTTTAAATGGACCTGTCCATCTTGATTTAAGCTTACCTAGAAACAACTTTAAACGTGAATTGTACAAGAGCACTCGATCACCTACATGGAACTCACGTTTAAAGATTCTCTTATCATGGAAAGATTTCGTGCGTTCCTTGTAGATTCGAACGTTTTCATAAGAATCGAGACGAAATTCTTCTAGTTCTCATCAATCAAAGCAATCTATGATCACCGGCACCTTAGGATCAAAATTCAGAAATCTAATAGCCCAGAAGGCTCGGTGTTCTAACTCAACTGGGAGATGACAAGATTTACCAAAGACTAGCTTATAGGGAGAACAACCAATTGGTGTTTTAAAAGCTGTTCTGTACGCCCATAATACATCATCTAATTTAACTGCCCAGTTTTTACGATTTGAATCAACTGTTTTCTCCACGATTCTTTTGATTTCTCTATTTGACACCTCTACCTGTCCACTGGTTTGCGGATGATAGGGCATTCCTAGTTTATGTGTTACACCATACTTTTCAACTATCTTAGTAAATGGTTTATTACAAAAGTGTGACCCTCTATCACTAATGATAGCCCTCGGAATGCCATATCTGGTAAATATATTCTTTTTAAGGAATCGTATGACAACTTTGGTATCATTAGTTGGAAGAGCTTCAGCTTCTACCCATTTCGAAACATAATCTACCATTACAAGAATAAATCTTTTTCCAAAAGATATAGGGAAATGTCCCATGAAATCTATACCCCAAACATCAAATAACTCACATTCTAAAATAGGTTGCATAGGCATTTCATGTTTTTTAGATATATTTCCCCATTTTTGACAAGATTCACAAGATTTAACATACTTATAAGCATCTCTATATAGTGTAGGCCAATAAAAACCACATTGTAAAACTTTAAAAGCAGTTTTCCAACCTCCATGATGACCTCCTGCCTCACGATCATGACAAAACGACAAAACACTTAAAATTTCATTATCAGGCACACATTTTCTGATTATCCCATCCGAACATTTACGGAAAAGGTCTGGTTCCTCCCAGTAATAAAATTTTAAGTCATAAAAGAACTTCTTTTTCTGTTGCCAAGTCCAATGAGACGGAATATAATCACAGGTTAAGTAATTAATGATATCTCCAAACCAAGGTGACATTTCCTTATAAGGAATTCTATTCTTTAATAACTACATGGTTGAAGGAGTATCTATTCTAAATAGTTGTTCATTAGGAAATGAATCTTTAATTTCAATTCCTTTTTCTTCATTTTCCATTCTACTTAGATGATCTGCTACTACATTCTCACTTCCTTTTTTATCTTTAATTTCAATATCGAATTCTTGAAGTAAGAGAATCCATCTAAGAAGACGAGGTTTAGCATCTTTTTTACTCAAGAAATACTTGATCTTTCAATGGTCCAGATAAATTATTACCTTAGAACCAACAATATACGATCGAAACTTATCTAAGGCAAAAATCACAATATGAGCTTCTTTTCAGAGTTGCATAATTTAGTTGAGCTGCGTTTAATGTGTGAGATGCATAGTAAATAGTTTTGAGAATTTTCTTATATCTTTGACCTAAAACAGCTCCTACAGCTAAATCACTAGCATCACACATAATTTCAAACGGAAAACTCCAATCTGGTGCTACTAACACTGGTGCAGTAGTCAACCTCGCTTTTAGGGTCTGAAAGGCTTCCATACATTTACTATCAAAGTTAAAAGGTACTTCCTTTTCAAGTAAATGACTTAGAGGCTTTGCTATTTTTGAAAAATCTGCAATGAACCTTCTATAAAATCCTGCATGTCCGAGAAATCCTCTTAGGGTTCTTAAATTAACCGGTGGAGGTAACTTTTCAATTACCTCGACTTTAGCTTTATCAACTTCAATACCTTCTTCAGAGATTCTATGACCTAAAACAATTCCTTCTGATACCATTAAGTGACATTTTTCCCAGTTTAGTACTAGATTGTTATCTTCACAGCGTTGTAACACTCGTTCTAAGTGTAACAAACATATATCAAATGAATCTCCGTAAACACTAAAGTCATCCATAAAAATTTCTAAGAATTTCTCAACCATATCAAAGAAATATAGCCATCATACACCTTTGAAACGTGTTTGGTGCATTACATAAACCAAACGGCATTCTTTTATAAGCAAAAGTTCCATAAGGACAAGTGAAAGTAGTTTTTCTCTATCTCCTAACGCAATGAAAATCAGAATATCCTGAATAACCATCTAAGAAACAAGAATACTTATGTCCACTTAAACGTTCCAACATCTGAACTATGAATGGAAGTGGATGATGATCTTTCTTAGTATGATCATTTAGTTTTCTAAAATCAATGCACATTCGATAACCGGTAATTTCTCTTGTCGGAATCCATTCATTCTTTTCATTCTCTTTCACTGTGAAACCTCCTTTCTTTGGTACCACTTGAGTTGGACTAACCCATTCACTATCTGATATGGGAAAAATTATCCCCATTTCTAATAGCTTAATGACCTCTTTCTTAACAATTAATCGCAAATTTGGGTTGAGGCGGCGTTGCGGTTGAATACAAGGTTTAGCATCTTCCTTCGTAATTATCTTATGAACGCAAAATCTCGTGGCTAATACCTCGAATATCGGCAATCGTCCATCCAAAAGCTTTCTTATGCTTTTTCAACATTCTAAGTAATTGATCTTCTTGTTGCCCAGTTAAAGATGATGAAATAATAACCGGTAATAGATTATTAGTTTCAAGAAAAGCATATTTCAGATTTAAAGGTAACGGTTTCAATTCTAGATTCTTAGGTGAATCTTCCAATGATGGTTTAAGAACTGGTCCTTCTAGTTCTAATTCCAAATACTTATGCCATGATGGTTTAAAAGTAAAACTTCCTTTATCTAGAGAAAGGATTATCTCGTTCATTTCGGTGTCTTTCTCATCTTCCTTATAGATAGACAGAGTTAAGCATTCTTCTAATCTGTCTTCAAAAGTTGGTGACTGATTATCATAGACAGAATGAATATCTTCTATAAAAGAACATGATTCTGGTGATTTATATGGATGGTTCATAGCTTTGAAAATATTGAAAGTAACTTCATCTTCATTGACTCTCAGAATTAACTCTCCTTTCTGGACATCTATTAAAGTTCTTCCTGTAGCTAGAAATGGTCGACCTAAGATAAGTGGCGCTGAATATCCTTCTTCCATTTCCATAACTACAAAGTCTACTGGAAAATAGAACTTGTCTACTTTAACCAATACGTCCTCAATAATTCCTTTAGGGTATTTAATCGATCTATCTGCCATTTGCAGAGTCATTTCAGTTTTTGTAAGATTTCCTATGCCTAGCTTCTTATAATCCTCATAAGACATGAGATTTATACTAGCTCCAAGATCACATAAGACCTTCTTAAACAGAAATCCTCCAATTTCACACGGAATGGTAAAACTTCCAGATCTTTCAGCTTAGGTGGTAACTTATGCTTTGAAAACCTAGAAACATTCTTCATTTAGGCATATATTCTCATATTCCTCTAATTTTTTCTTGTTTGACAGAATATCTTTCAAAAAATTTCCATAAGCAGACATACTAATTAGAGCTTCGATAACAGGGATATTAACATGAATATGACGAAAAGTATCAAGGAAACGAGCATACTTCTGATCAGTTTTAATCTTTTTAATTTGATCTTTAGGTGGGTAAGGTAAAGATTCTAAATCTATAACCTTTGATCCCAAAGTCATTTTCTCTTTTCCTTTTTCCTTAAACTTTTGAGTATTACTTGATCGCCATCATGATCTTGAAAATTTTCCTTTAAAACATTCCCTGAATCAATCTTTACTTCAGATTCCTTCAGTTCTTCTTGTTTCTTATCCTTGTTTTCATTATCTTCCATTCTAACATGTTCCTTGAATAAAGTCCTTAAATCTTTATCCATGGGATCTTTCAAAATCCTAGGATTTTTACCCATTTTTCACCTTCATTCTCGTGTTCCAAACTTCTATTCCTTTTAAGAAATTCTCTATAATTTCTTCTTCCTCATCGCTGAATTCAAGTTCATCTTTAGTTTCATCATTTTTCCATCTAAATCATTTTCTACTTCATTATTTCCAAGTTTTCGCCTCCATTACTACCCCAGAGTTTTCTACTTCTCAGAACTACAACATTTACCTCTCTTGGGTTTCTTTCAGTATTGCTTGGTAATCCCCCAGGAGGTCTACTGTTATTATGTTCACCTTCCCTACTCAAATGATCTTCCATATTCCTCAATGAGGCTTCTATCGTTCTCATTCTGGTATCATGTCCACTCATAGATGTTTTTATCGTACTCAAATCCTTAGAGACTGTACCTATAGAAGTCATCATTGTTTCCATATTCTTAGCTTGAGTAGATACTACACCCATCATATTTTCCATTAGTTTTTCCCATTTTTCAACTCCTTCTGCAGGTTGAGTTGAACTTTGAGTTACTGGTATACTTTGAGTGGTATGTTGAGGATAGGATCTAGGTAATGATTGTAAATTCTGATTAGATGTATTTTCTTGATAAACTTGATTATTAGACGAATTCCTATACTGAACTGGATATGGCGGTTGTCCTTGCTTACTAGGGTTTTCAGACCATCGAAAAGTAGGGCGATCTCTTCTAATCGCATTAAACGAGTTTGAATATGCATTGTTCAAATTCCTATGCTGCTGAAGAAAACTCACCTCCTCTCTTGAATATCCTGTTGGTTCTTCAATCCCTATTGACATATTATCCTAATTTGAGTATTCAGTTGGTGTACTATTTTCTGAACTTTGGTTTTTGTTAGATTGTAGGCCATCAAATTTCCTACTCAAATTTTCCAAATGTGCTAGAACTTCCGTATTAGATGTACATTCTCCTGCAAAAGCTACTTTTCGGGTGCTAGAACCGGTTTCCCACATTCTGTTATTTTTGGAAATCTTTAATATAGCATCGTAAACTATTTGAGCTTCACTCATCATTAAAGAACCACCACATGCATGATCTACATCCGCACGTGAATCTTTTCTTAATTTACGACAGAAAAGTTGAATTTGCATATCTAAGGAATAACCATGGTCGGGACAAGCTCTTAATAATTTTTTAAATCTTTCCCAGGCATTCCCAAGTGTTTCTTCAGATCCCTGTCTAAAGTTAGCAACCTCGACTTTTAATTCCAAATTTCGTCCTGGAGTGAAATATTGTTTCAGAAATTCAGTTTGAATATCCTCCCAACTAGTAAGTGAATGATGTGGAAGAGACATAAACCAATCTCGGGCTCGTCCTTTTAGAGAAAAAAGAAACATAGTCATCCTCGTTAATTCCTTATGAGCACCTTGACTTTTGGTCAGATGCACGCTTCTTCAAAAGATAGAGATGATGATGTGGATCTTCATCATCCTCTCCTAGAATTGGGCTCTTGCGTCAATTAAACCAAAAGATGAGATTTAATTTCAAATTATTCGCTCCTTCATTGGGTAAAAGTATGGGATTATTAGTCTGGTTTCTTCTTATGTTTGATCACAGATAGGTCTCGGGTTTGGTGGGTTATTACGATTATTCTGGTTCCGATCTTGATTATTTCTATTATTATGATTTTGGTTATTATTAGGGTTAACAGGGTTTTGTCCATGCCCTAGAGCATGATCTAGCCTCTGTTCATTTGTTTCATCACTGGTTTCAGCCATTCTCGTATTTTTGTTTGAAGATGATTCGTCAGGATCTCCCTAGCTAGTATGACCGTGTTTACTCTCTACTCTTAACTGCCTTTCGTAAGTATTTATGTCAGGCTTATAAGGAGTGAGTGGGGCCTTACCACTTCTGGTCATCAACTAACGAAAATAGAAAATACTCGACTTTGATAGAAGAAGAAAATTGGTACTAAAAGAAAGTAGATACCAACGAAAAATAAAATAGAAATGAGATAAGAAAAAGTGTTGATTTATTCTTGAGAATTTTGAGCTAATACAAGTAGTAACCATAGACACAAAGAAAGAAATTAGCGACGTGCGTTCCCGGGAACAGCGCGCCGAAAAAGCCGACGGACCTTTCTAGGCTATATAGATCCTAACCGGCAAAGTACCGGTCAAATCAGTAGTGCTAGTCCGGTGAGTCGAGTGTCGAATCCTCGGGAAAACGTGGTAATTCTTTTATGTGTGGTTAAACACCAAAGATCTGTTATTAACTCGATCTAAACTGCAATTTTATCACACAGATTACTACTATTCTACTGAACATAAAATAAATGCGTAATTTAAAAGTTATTCTAATATAATATATATAGATATATAAATATATATAGATGTACATGGAATGCAAAATATATATAAAGATATAAATATATAGATACCAATATATAGTTTATAGTAATAGACAAATAGAACTAGCCAAAGTTTATATAATTGATTTATACAATCTTTTTCAGTAAACGGAATGTGCTCGATCTTTCTTTTTATATTAGGTCCAATTGAGTAAATGAAACGGTGCACTCCTGAGGTTAACAATTCCTTCTCACACGAGCGTATGAAATTGTCATATGTCATTGTCATCAGTTTAATCTCCACAACTGCCCCATGCTAATCTCAGTTAGTCTGAACAGGTACCGAGTACAAATCTACCCCGGATAAAAGAGGTTATTCCGTTTGTCAGACGGCCGATGTTATTCAAAAGGCTCCCAGTTTGTGTAACACCCGATTTCCAATCCCGTCGGCCGCGGTATTGGTCACCGTAGTGCCACTCATCACGACACACAGTCGTGGCGGTAACATGCAACATTCTACAACAGAAAGAAAATAAACATTCACCATTCATTATTTTAAAAGAAAGTATTAAAGTGAATACAAGTATCCTGAAGAATATGAAATTAAGCGGAACGTCAAAATCTTTAAAATTTAAAATTCCAAATAATGTAGAAAACATGTGACTGCGACTACGTGGCTCTCAAACCCCGCGACATCCCAGCAACAAGCAAACATCCATAGAAGTACCTGCTAAGAATCTGCTCCCCATAAATGGATCATAACAGGGTCATACGAAAGTACAAACCGTCAACTACAAAGTTGAGTAAGAATAAATCTAGTGTACAAAAGTAAAACCAACTCAAGAGAGGTACTACTACACTTATGAAGGACCCAACCAATCTATAAAAGTTACGACCTGCCCATAACAGATACCAAACATCACAACTAGCCACCTAAAGGTCCCGAATGTGCACATCCCTCAAAAGGGTAAAGGCCTAGAGAGGAGGGTCCTAAAGGTCATCCAATGGTACCATACTAGATGGACCATCACATGCTGGGGTGCAAGGAAACCTTCCCGGGTTCCCGGCTTCGGTTACTACCCTATCCGGCCCGACCACATCACTGTCTGCAACTCCCCAAACACGTAGGGTCATTGAAGTCGTAAGGAAACCTTCCCGGGTTTACGGCTTTGGGAGCTACCCTATCCGGCCCAACCACTACGGGTCTACGAGCTCCAATGCCCAAAATCCAAAACCCAATGTTACCAATACCGTTGTCTCATCCAAACACAACTTACAAAACATGCTCGTAAGGTTTATCCATAACTAACAAAGAAGAGAGAACATTTAAACCTGGGCGCCCGTCCTCAAATGTTGGGCGCCCGTTTGGAAAAAGTAGACGCCCGTCCAAGATCTCGAGACAAGCGCCCAGTGAAACTGTTACATCTCGAATCGATTTTAGCACCTGAGACGTCCGTCCATTATACTTGGACGCCCGTCCACCAGAAAACTTTACATCCTGAATCAAAAGTAGCCCTTCAGACGCCCGTCCAGGAATCCGGACGCCCGTCTGAGTTGAGACCAAGACTGGACGCCCGTCCTCTCAAGGCGGACGCCCGTCCAGCCTGGGTTTCAACTAAAACCCTAAAAGCTCTCTACGCGATTTCTGAGCCGTTTCTCCACAACACAGCAGCAAAACAACACTTTAGGCCCAGAAAACTCCATACAAAGGTATCATATAGACTGTAGATTTTAACTAACTCAAAAACACACTACTAGGTACGTTTAACACACCAAAACCGTGGCACACAAGCATAGAAGTCTTAAATTAAACTTTTACAGCATCAATTTAAACTTTTGACAGCATAGAATTATCCTTACCGGAATCTATAAAGCCCTTGCTAAGCTAGAAACGATCCTCAACGAAGCTCGAATCTATAAAAGAAAACAGCGATTACTGACGACGAATTCCTAAACACCAAGGAGAGATTTTTTTTTCCTCTCCTTCCTCCTCACAAGCAAGTCGGCGGCAAGGGAGGGTTTTGAGGCTGAAAAAATTTTTGCTTGGGGAAAAATAAGGGAGAAAAGGGGTGAAAAAAAAATCCTTTTATTAAGTGATTAAAACTCCTTTTTAATTACTAATAAATCCCTTCATAAAAATTATTAAATCCCATAATTTCCCGAATAATTAGATCCTTTAATAATTAATTAGTAAGTCAAAATTTCGGGATATTACATCCTCCCCCCCTTAAGACAAAACTTCGTCCTCGGTTCAGTTAAATACGGGCGTTGATCCACCCCTTAAAACACCCTTCGTCCCGAAGATAAGCAAAAGGACTTAACGTGCAAGGCTTGAAAATTGCATACCTTTGGAGAACAAATGTGGGTACCTCTGTCGCATAGCATCCTCAGCTTCTCATGTCGCCTCCTCGGTGGCATGGTTAGACCATAAGACCTTGACGATGCTAACCTCACGTCCCCTTGTTTTCCGTACCTTGGTATCTAATATCTGCACCGGTACCTCCTCGTAGGTCAAGGACTGGTCTAGCTCAACCACCTCCGGTTCGATCACGTGAGAAGGATCACTCACATACTTGCGCAATTAAGATACATGGAACACGTTATGCACTTTATCCAACGCAGGCGGCAAAGCTAATCGGTATGCCACTTCACCTATGCGGTCCAAGATCTCATATGGCCCCACGTACTTGGGACTCAACTTCCCTTTTGCCAAAACGCATCACTCCTCCTGCGGTTGGTGATACTCGTAGTAATACTTTATCGCCCACGGCGAACTCAATATCCCGTCGGTGTAAGTCTCAGCATAGCTCTTCCGCCTATCCTGGCAGCCTTCATCTTTTCTCGGATTATCTCACACTGCTTAATCGTATCTTCGATCATCTGCGGTCCCAAAATCATCGCCTCGGACGAATCGTCCCAACAAACCGGACTTTTGCACTTCCTACCATAAAGTGCCTCAAAAGGTGCCATCTTAATACCGCATGGTAATCATTGTTGTATGAAAACTCAATAAGATCGAGCTTTTCCTCCCAAGAGCCTTTGAATTCTAACACACATGCCTCAACATGTCTTCCAAAGTTTGTATGGTCCTCTCCGTCGACCATCGGTAGCAGGTGAAAAGTCAGACTCATTCATAGCTCCGTCCCCAAGGCTGCTCAGAGCTCTCGCCAAAACCGAGATATGAATCTCACATCTCTATCTCGACACAATGCTTCTTTGGGTATACCATGTAGTCTCACAATATTTCTCCGGTATGCCATAGCCAACTCCGTCTTACTCCGTGTGTCTTTCATCGGGATGAAATGCGCCGCTTTGGTCGATCCTATCCACAACGACCCAAATCATATTATTCCCTTTAGGGCTCTCGGTAATCCGCATACAAAATCCATAGAGATGGAATCCCACTTCCAAACCGGCACATCCAACGGCGCAAGATACCCTGTGGCCGTCGATGTTCAATCTGGACCTTCCGACAAGTCAAGCACTTTGACACAAATTCTGCTACCTCGCGTTTCATATTGGGCCACCAAAAGGTTTTCTTGAGGTCTTTATACAATTTGTCTCCTCCCGGATGAATCGAATAAGGCGTGCTTATGAGCTTCACTCAAGATCCGCCTCTTGAGTTCTTCTTCGTCGGCGGGTACACACCACCGACCCTTAAACCGGATACTACCATCCTCGTGTAACGTAAAATCAGCCGCTCCATCTGTACTCAATCTTGGCCTTCTTTGCCTCAATTACCTCACACCCACTTGTTTCGCCGGATCTCGGCCAGATAATTCGGGTTGCAAGACGAAGTAGCTTTTATCTCCGCTTTCTACGATGACACAAATATCCATGCGGTCCAACTCTTCTCGCAATCTGATCCGAGCTACTTCCTCGCACAAGGAATGAATCGATTTCCGACTCAAAGCGTCCGCCACTACATTGGCCTTCCCTTCGTGGTATTGGATTTCCATGTCATAATCTTTAATTAGTTCCAACCAATGCCTCTGATGCATGTTGAGCTCCTTCTGTGTAAATATGTACTTCAGACTCTTGTGATCTGAAAACACCTTGAAAGTTATTCCATACAAATAGTGTCGCCATATCTTTAATGCGAAAACCACACCGCCAACTCTAAGTCGTGAGTCGGGTAGTTACTCTCATATGGTTTCAATTGCCCTCGATGCATACGCGATCACTCGTCTCCGTTGCATCGATCGCAACCTGCACCATTCATCGACGCATCGGTATAAACCTCAATATCCTCATTACCCTCTGGTAGTGCTAAAATAGAGCTGTAGTCAACCGCCTTAGCGCTTGGCGCGCCTCACATTTTTCATCCCACTTAAACCGGTTCTCTTTCTTCATTAATGCAGCCATCGGCCTCGCAATCTTGGAAAAGTCTTTTACAAATCTTGGTAATATCCACCAAACCCAAGAAGCTTCGAATTTCCGCAACATTCTTAGGTGTTGGCCATCTCGTCACCGCCTCTATCTTGCTCGGGTCAACGGATACACCGTCTTTCGAGACAACATGCCCCAAAAATGCCACTCGCTCCAACCAGAATTCACATTTCGACAATTTCGCATACAGTTGTTTCTCCCGTAAAATCTGCAATACGAGTCTCAGATGCTCGGCATGTTCTTCCTTAGTCTTAGAGTAGACCAGGATGTCGTCAATAAAGACTACTACAAACTGGTCCAAGTAGGGTCTGAATACCCGGTTCATCAAATCCATGAAAACTGCTGGTGCGTTGGTCAATCCGAAAGGCATGACCGTGAATTCGTAATGTCCGTACCTGGTACGAAATACGGTCTTTGGAATATCCGCATCTGCTACCCGGAGCTGGTGATACCCTGATTGCAAATCAATCTTCGAGAAAATACCGCTTCGTAGTTGATCGAACAAATCATCGATCCTAGGTAACGGATACTTGTTCTTCACCGTGGCGTTGTTCGCCTCCGGTAATCAATACACGGCCGCGATACTACCATCCTTCTTCTTCACAAACAACACCGGTGCTCCCCATGGTGATACACTCGGTCGGATATACCCCTTATCGAGCGCTTCTTCCAATTGTACCTTTAGTTCTCGCTAATTCCTTAGGTGCCATACGATAGGGTGCTTTCGATATCGGTCCGGTCCCGGCACCAACTCCACTCGCAAACTCTACCTCCTCCTGGGTGGCATGCCTGGTATCTCATCGTGAATACATCCCCAAAATCACGGACTACATCAATGTCCGCTAGTTTAGATCCCCGTGCTTACATCATGTACGTGACACATAAACAACGGGTGCCCTTTCTCGATGAGAGATCTCAAAGTCATCACCGAATAATCTTCACATTAGGTTTATCCACAAATCCCTTGTAAGATACCCGCACCCCTTTAGGACCTCTCAAAGTCACCTTCTTACGCTCACAAATCAATTTTGGCTTTATGCCGGTTCAACCAATCCATACCCAAAATAACGTCGAAGTTCTCGAGAGGAACTCGATCAAGTCAACCGACAAGTTGACTCCCAAAATCACTATTGGTACATCTCTATACAACTTAGAACATGGTACTAACTCTCCCGATGGTTGCATAAATTTGTCATCAATTACCTCAAATGTAGCTAGACCTAACCTCAAAACATGCGAACTTGCTACAAAGGAACATGATGCACCCGAATCAAAAAGTACAAAGGATAAGAATGAGTTAACCGTAAATTACCCGTCACTACGTGGTTTGCTCTGCTCGGCCTCCTCTCTCCGCCCGGTCGAATAATAATCTCGGTCTGATTTTTCTCACCGACCAGGCTGTCTTTGGCGACCACGATGGTCGGTTTCTGTTTCACCAGGCGCAGTGCACCCCTGTCGGCTCTGTGCAGGAGTACCACTCTGCTGCTGGTTACCCCTACCCATGTTCCCCGTGTTGCTCCCTGGAGTCCCACCCATGTTGCTTCCCGTAACCGATGCCGACCCGGCAGGTGTGGGAGCCGTAAAGCACTCATATCGTCTATGTCCAAACTTCCCACAATTGTGACACTGAACCTGCGCACCTGAACAATCGGTACCCGGATGATTTCTCTGGCACCGCTTGCAATGATAACTTCGTGGCCGACTAAACCCCTGGGAGTTACCTCTCACCGGCTGACCACCACTGCCCCTGGTAAGGTGGGAATTTTCCGAAAAGGACGGTCGTACTGGTGGGTTTCCGGAATTGCTCCGCTTTTGCTGCCCCTGATTGTCCTCAGAGACGCTCTTCCTCTTGTTAGTAGTATAAGCCGCTTTGACCTCTCTCCGAATCCTCTCAATGTTGCATGCTACTTCACACATCTCTTTTAAACTCGTGAAGCCCCTGCTTGCACCCATACGATCCCGAATCGCTAAATCTAAGTGTTGCTCAAACTTCACCATCTTGGCCTCTTCAGTCGGCACTAGCTCAGATGCATAAACTGCCAAGTCGACAAACTTCTCGTAGTATTCTTGGATACCATATCCCCTGCCGGAGGTTATCGAACTCCACCCGCAGCTCTTTCCTCTTGGATTCGGGAAAGAATTCACGCCTCGGCTCTGCTCGAACTCACCCGATTCAATTGGGACCAATACCGTTTCCCCTTGCTCATTTACAGTCTGAGCCAACCAATCTTTGTTAGCACCCCACCATAAATCAGCCCTGTCAACCAAGTAGAAAGCAGCTTGGTCGACCTTCAGTTCCTCTGGATAGCCTAGAGTGGCGAAAATTTTCTCAAACTCCCTAATCCACCGCTCGAGTCCCTTAGGATCTCCCTTACCATCGTCTCGACTAGCCTCTCTGACTCACGGCCCTAGTCATGCCGGTGGTTGACCCCGAGAACGATCCTCTCACGACTTGTTGACCGCTCGAATCAGTCTTGATTCATCTTAACCAAATGATCAATCACCGGTCCTCTCATTTCCATTCCTAGGAGGCATAGCTAAACTACAAAAGTAAACAATCATACATTCAATTATCACCTATATCATACCACGAATATTTCACATATACTAACACTTATCATCCAAAATTAATTGCAACACACAGCCACATTGCCACATACATCAGAACTTACCGTACTTTCCCTACATAGAACTCAATACCTACCCCACACATCCTCACTGTGCTTATTTTGGTGAATTTATTCTTAAGGTTCATTTTAGGTGGTGGTCCTGGAGTCGAACGGCTCTGATACCACTTTGTAACACCCCGATTTCCAATCCCGTTGGCCGCCGGTATTGGTCACCGTAGTGCCACTCATCACGACACACAGTCGTGGCGGTAACATGCAACATTCCACAACAGAAAGAAAATAAACATTCACCATTCATTATTTTAAAAGAAAGTATTAAAGTGAATACAAGTATCCTGAAGAAAATGAAATTAAGCGGAACGTCAAATTCTTTAAAATTTAAAATTCCAAATAATGTAGAAAACATGTGGATCGCGACTACGTGGCTCTCAAACCCCGCGACATCCCAAAGAACAAGCAAACATCCATAGAAGTACTGCTAAGAATCATACCCATAAATGGATCATAGCAGGTCAAACGAAAGTACAAACCGTCAACTACAAAGTTGAGTAAGAATAAATCTAGTGTACAAAAGTAAAACCAACTCAAGAGAGGTACTACTACACTTATGAAGGACCCAACCAATCTATAAAAGTTACGACCGCCCATATGAGATACCAAACATCACAACTAGCCACCTAAAGGTCCCGAATGTGCACATCCCTCAAAAGGGTAAAGCCCTAGAGAGGAGGGTCCTAAAGGTCATCCAATGGTACCATACTAGATGGACCATCACGTCTTTGGGGTGCAAGGAAACCTTCCGGGTTCCCGGCTTCGTTACTACCCTATCCGGCCCGACCACATCATCGGCCTGCAACTCCCCAAACACGTAGGGTCATTGAAGTCGTAAGAAACCTTCCCGGGTTTACGGCTTTGGGAGCTACTACCTATCCGGCCCAACCACTACGGGTCTACGAGCTCCAATGCCCAAAATCCAAAACCCAATGTTACCAATACCGTTGTCTCATCCAAACACAACTTACAAAACATGCTCGTAAGGTTTATCCATAACTAACAAAGAAGAGAGAACATTTAAACTGGACGCCCGTCTGAAATGTTGGACGCCCGTTTGGAAGAAGTAGACGCCCGTCCAAGATCTCAGACGCGCGTCCAGGGAAACCTGTTACATCCTGAATCGATTTTTAGCACCTGGACGTCCGTCCATTATACTTGGACGCCCGTCCACCAGAAAACTTTACATCCTGAATCAAAAGTAGCCCTTCAGACGCCCGTCCAGGAATCCGGACGCCCGTCTGAGTTGAGACCAAGCCTGGACGCCCGTCTTCTCAAGGCGGACGCCCGTCCAGCCTGGGTTTCAACTAAAACCCTAAAAGCTCTCTACGTGATTTCTGAGCCGTTTCTCCACAACACAGCAGCAAAACAACACTTTAGGCCCAGAAAACTCCATACAAAGGTATCATATAGACTGTAGATTTTAACTAACACAAAAACACACTACTAGGTACGTTTAACACACCAAAACCGTGGCACACAAGCATAGAAGTCTTAAATTAAACTTTTACAGCATCAAGTTAAACTTTTGAAATTATCCTTACCGGAATCTATAAAGCCCTTGAAAGCCCTTGCTAAGCTAGAAACGATCCTCAACGAAGCTCGAATCTATAAAAGAAAACAGCGATTACTGACGACGAATTCCTAAACACCAAGGAGAGATTTTTTTTTTCCTCTCCTTCCTCCTCACAAGCAAGTCGGCGGCAAGGGAGGGTTTTGAGGCTGAAAAAATTTTTGCTTGGGGAAAAATAAGGGAGAAAAGGGGTGAAAAAAAAATCCTTTTATTAAGTGATTAAAACTCCTTATTAAAAATCATTTTTAATTACTAATAAATCCCTTCATAAAAATTATTAAATCCCATAATTTCCCGAATAATTAGATCCTTTAATAATTAATTAGTAAGTCAAAATTTCGGGATATTACAGGTTGTCAGGCGGATCGATTTAACTTTCCGGTGTTAGTTTCAATTAAACCGTTGATTTTAACATTATTATGATTTTGAGCACAAATTTAATAAGATTAATCTTTCCCAAGACAAATCTACCCCCGGGTAGGAAATAGGATTCCGTTGTCACGCTTTACGTACGGCCAATTTTACCCTCCGGTTTTTCTATCTTTTATCTCATATCCTAACTTCTCTGGTCAGTTCATCGTTAGGTTATATGTTGCGATTCATCTTGGTTAATTAAGTCAATCCAAATATTATCAATATGTTACAAAATAGAAAAAGATTCAATTAACTCAATTTTAGTCAATTTTAATTAGACAGCATTCCTTTACCGAAAAGATCGAAATAAAACGATTACATAACTTTGGCTAGTTATTAGATTTAGCTAAAAAAACATTATAAAAAGATAAAAACAAACAATACAAACATAAATACTTTAGAAATTTACCCGATTACAAATGCTGAATCAGAGTCGTATTCTTCCGGACATTACAACGACTTCAACAACACCGAACTTCCGATAATTTCCCGAGCATTACAACAGTACTACGAGATTATTATTTTTGGCATAAGGCCCATTTACAAACTACTAATTAAAAAGAAAATAAAGAGAAGAAGATATATATATATATATATATATATATATATATATATATAGATATATATATATATATATATATATACACTATATATCCGATTGCAAATGAGGCTCCTTTTATAGAAAAAAGGCTCCCTTTATAGCGGACCGGTCCTTGATGAGGCCGGACGGGTCCGGCCTAATGATTGCATCCACCCCCTTGATCACTCAGCATGTGCAGCGTAGATATAATTATAATTATAATTATATATAACTTATAAAATTCATATCTCGAGTTCTGGATCTCCAAAAATCATGATTCAAGAGGCATCGGAAAGATCTCGGGAAAATCTACAACTTTCGTGAAGGACTCTTCTTCAGATGATGTCGTTTTGATGAGCCATTCGTTTGTCGAAGATATTTCTTGATTACTACTAAATCAAATCGATTAGCCACTTGACCACTTCGATTGACCACTTGACCACTTAAGCAATTCGATTGACCATTTAAGCTCGTGACATTCTCTAAATCCTTTCCAAAGATATGATTATACTTCAATATGTCGATTCTTGGGGTCTCGGTTTATATATCTGCAATAAAATACCACAAATACTCACGTAAATCTGACACGACACTCCGATTCACTAAAATCGGTACAAAATGATAACTTTTTACTATTATTACTAAGTTTTACTACTAACTACTCTAAATTATAAAGATTAACATTTTATACTATTTATATCATAATTTCATGTATTTTATATAGAATTCGTTGATAAAACATAATAATATAACGTATATTTAATCATATAAAAGTAGTATATCAGGGATACAAATGATATTCGCTCAGACAGTGTTCATTTAAAAAATCACAAAATGTATTTTTAATTTTGTTTGTTTTTTTTCCAAAGATCATGAGTTGTGTTCCACCTATGCGGTACATCTTGCAGCAGTTTGACTTGGCTATGACCTTTCTCTTTATGAAATTTATACCACTTACTAACCAGAATATTTCTACCTAAAATATGTGAAATCGCACTTTTTATTGCATTAATATTATGGTCAAAAACTTTTAGACCATCCTTTACACATAAATTAAAAATATGCATAAACATCTAACATGAAAAAATTGACCGTTACAAAAAGGTTCACAATATCGGGATAAGTCGGGAATAGAAGCAGTGTTGTTTGAAGCATTGTCCAACGCAATAGAAAAACTTTACCTTTTAAATTGTATTCCTCAAAAATATAAACTAATAAAGAGGCAATGTTAGAAGCAGTATGATTGTCGTTAAATAAACGAAAAGCAAGTAACCTTTTTTAGACAATCCAAGTGTTGTCAATCCAGTGACCCGACACGCCCAAATAATAATTGCTCGTCCTCCTATCCTCCCAAATATCGTCACATACACATATTCGAAATTTATTTTTCTTCAAACTTTCTATAATAATATTTTGTCCTTTAATAAATTTATTTTTGAAATCCCTAGTAACCGTTGCACGAGGGATACGAGTAAAAGCCGGCTGCAAAGCCCCTTGTACGTAGCTTTCGAAAATAGGATTCTCAGGAAAGCTAAAAGGAAGACCCATCCCCGCAATAAAATCCGTGGTTAGATCTCTACAGTTATCACGAGTGTAAATAAAGAGTGGATTAGTGTTACCTGCATTGGAGCTCGGCATGTTTAGCTGGGCTTGAGACGCGCTGTCTTCCAATTTTTCCGGGTGTTTAGTTAAAATGTGACTCCGCATCGTTCCGTATCCACCGGCATGTTTAAATTGATATTTTTGGCCACATAAATTGCACACCCCAAAGAAATACTTTCCGGGTTAGCTAATGCTATTTCATCAGTCCGAGCAACCTTTGTGAAAAAATCCGTAAAAATTCTTGATTTTAACCTTTTTTCTTGTGCTTTGGATCGGGTACTTTCACCACCATCTAAATCGATCGACTCGGGAGTAGCGAGAGATCCGCAAAGACTAGCACCACGCCGACTCCACCACGTCCTTGTCTTGGGCGGAAGCATTCGAAATACATCATGATCATCATCAACGTCGTCTTCATCATTACCTTGATCTTCGTTAAGGTTGATGTTAAAATTTCCGGGTTGAGACATTATATCATCGTAATGAATATCAAAATCATCTTGATTGTAACCTGAAGGTGTGTCGAACTGAGGAATCGAAATGTGATAACCGGTGACAGGGTCTGTATAATATTGGGGTCTATAGCCACCAGCAAGATCATCCGATTCCGGCACAACCGTGTCATCACGGAAAGTAACATTTTGATTACCTTGTGTTGATGCACCTCTTCTTGACATTGTAAAAAATCAAAATTATATATAACGGTTATAAAAAAAATTTAAGTAAAGTAAATTTGATTTAAATCTAAATTACATATAATGGTTATAAAAAAATTTTAATTTAACTAACCAATTTTACTTATAACTAAAACCGAATTGAAATAACGATTAAATCAGAACAACTTCAAATTTCGGTCTAGTAAAGTAAATTTGATTATAAAATTGAATTTTTTTTACACTTGTAAAAAAATTAGTTGAATAAAATACAAAACCAAATTTACTTCTAACTAAAACCGTATTGATGTAACGATTAAATCAGAACAACTTCAAAAATCGGTATCGTAAAGTAAATTTGATTGTTGTTTTTAACAACTAAACAAACTTGGTAATCAAAGAAATGAGTAGAAGATGTAAGAATTGAGTAGAAGATTTAAGAATTGAGATGTAGAGATTGGTGTAGGAATTTTTGAAATGAAATGGGGTATTTATAGGAAATTTTTTGAGTAGTTTGGAAAAAAAATAAAAAAAAAATAGCCGTTGAAAAAATAGCCGTTGGGTCGGTTCCAGTTCGGTTCCGGCCGGTTCGGTTTCAAACGGTTCAAACCGGCGGTTCCGGTTCCGGTTCCCAATATCCCAAACCGTGCACAAACCGGCAAACCGGCGGTCCCCCAAACCGGCGGTTCCACAAACCGGCGGTTGACCAAACCGCCGGTTCACAAACCGGCGGTTCCGGTTCTAACCGGCGGTTCCGGTTTCATTTGGCCAAGTCTATGTATAGCCATACCCTGAGTTATGTGATTACATAAACGAGGTACTTAGGGTTTTCAGTAGTGTCTTAGTTATAAGCTACATACATATAATAAGATGAATCATTAATTCTGTCCAAAAACAATTAAATAATTGTCTTTCGGGCACTACACCTAACAATCTCCCACTTGCACGAAAGGCAAGTGGATTAATTGTTTTAGAGCACACCCTTTATATCTATATCTACAACATTCTCCCACTTGCTCAAAACAAGTGAGACATATCCCAAGAGTCATACCCTCCAAGCACATCCAAGTAATTCACGCTTCAAGTCACGACCGAGTATGCCGCCGTAAGGTAGGTCGGTGACCCGCGCGTGCACTTAAAATCGAACACCATTTGACTTGGTACACTGATCGTAGGGTTGGCGGCTTGAGTCGATCTTTGGGATTGAAACGTTGCCTTTCCATCTAATCCGGTGGTACGATTTCAATATGCCTTTGATTCAACATCGAGACGAGATCGACTTAACGATCATCCTTAATCTGACCTAAAGTCAGAATCGGTGTCATCACTTATATTCTAGTTTGCACTGAATATACTAGCATATTATTCCTCATTCTCCTCAAGATACTTGAGGATTCACTAAACATCCCATTTAGTATTCATCCGCAGTTTAGACAAGCAATCCTGAGAGGTAGGGTAGACTACATCATTGAATGTTGCATAAATGCAAGAATATCTTAACCAGGTGAATGGATGGGATTGCCCATGATCGATTCTCATGAATTTGAGCGAATCAAATCCTTTAGAATGAATCCCGATGGGGTGAACCGAATTCACTCCGTATCCACAAATGCGTAGGCATCTTCTAGGTAGACTTCTCCGTTTTTCATTACAACATAAACCGTTATTTTGCAACCAATATCTTAAATGAGTTCAGCAGCGTATCGTAGTATATCAATAACTATATAAGGCAAATTTATGGTGTATCCCTTAGTGAAAACATTTCACTGGGAGGCAGGCCGAGCATCAGTCCCGAAGACTACGCAATAGCCTATTTCTGAGTATGGAATACTCTATCTCTGGTGAAATCAGAGATTTCCTCCAAATATTTTGGATAAACTTACCAGAGTTTCGAGTAGTTATCAGACAATATGTCACTACTCAAAAGCTCCCACTAGCTTGTATCTTTCATATGACCCCGAAGGTCGATATGAACAGGCTATGTAACTTCTTTAAATCTATTACCCTTTCCCGGTTGAAAGGAAACTTAGTCATTGTTCCTTTGAGACAGTGTTCCTGTGACTGGGAGAATATGAATCACCTTAAAAGCTAGTCTTCGAATCTTGTCTTTAGGGAATATGCACTAATTAATAGAATAGAAAGAAGTGTTTATCGAAATACGGAAACCATTTGCGGTTATATAGTTTAAGATGTCTTACATATACCTATTCAGCATTTCTTAGTGGTTCTGACTTTATCAAACAAAAGTCCGAGTCTTGGATTCGTGCTACGAATGTTATATTTATCGTCAATAAGACAAACAAATTATCCTATTGAAAATGAATACGTTCGTTCCAACGAATCCGAAAACAGAAAATGAATTTTCTGTGATACTCAGGAATTGAATCCAAGATTTATTTCCTTATATCACTCCCACTAAATTATCTGAAATAACTGCCCATTGTCTATTTTATATATCGTTTAATGCAAAGCTACCTAGTTCTTCCAAAGAACTTAGCTTTCGAGGAAATTTCTGAGGATGCATTGGTCAGTGATCCGAAATCACTTTGCTTATCCTCTAATTTTCAATTTATTAATTTTTTGTTTTAGCCTTAAAACTACTTAGTTTAGATGACTAACACGTATAAACATTCTTTCCCATTATTGACTTTCCTTAGATGGAAACAGTCTTGAACTAGCAGTTCGTTTGAGTAGACACTACTCTTGATCTGTGGGATGTTCAGTGTTACATGCTTGGACTATCGATTTTTCTATTCATCCAATCAGAAGACCAAAGTTCCCACTAGTTTATCGGTTCCAAATACAGTCTAACTAGCAACATTTGTATTTATGATTTTTCAAAGATTAGAACATCCCCTAGAACTAAGCTCCCACTAGTTTATCAGTTCCAAATACTGTCTAACTAGCAATGTTGTGTTCATGATGTTTCAAATATTATAAAATCTCCAGAACTAAGCTCCCACTAGTTTATCAGTTCCAAATACTGTCTAACTAGTAACGCTTTATCAGTTCCAAATTACACATTTCTAATGATTCAGAAAAACAGCAAATCATAAGACTAAGGCTCCCACTAGTTTATCGGATCCAAATACCGTCTAACTAGTAACACCTTAGGTTTGATTTTCTGATTTTTCAATTATAAATTTGATGTGTAATTACACTTTTAAAATTCACTAAATGAATTTTATCTGATAGTCCTATGTCATCTTTTTGTAAACTAAGTATGGTCGTCTCTCGTTCAACACGAGTGACACCCGTGACATACCTATGCTATGTCACTTAAGTTTTTATAGGTTTAAGAGAATAAATCTTTTCTGAAAAATTAACTGCATTGTTTGATAATTTACAACGTACTTGTTACTTTCCACATTTTTAATGAAGTCCTATTACTAACAGTTTAGTAGCCTAGAGATTAAAGTTGTAAAGCAAACATGACAGAAAGTTAAATTCAAAAAAAATAAATTTTCACTACTAGATTTTTATTTTACGAATAATAAACTAATAAAAAGTCTATCCTACCATTCCAAGGATTTAACCTCGCATAGTACTGTCCGAGAGGGTCGATATCAGCACTATGACGGTTAAACTGAGACAATCTCTCTCAATGATTAAACTTTGAGAATTGAACATCTCACGGGAATCAGACATCCCCGACCTTAATCATTGATTACCTTCCTTTTCTAGCCTAGATATTTCGAAAATATCCATAAAGAGTGTGACCTACTATATCAGATCTCAGAGTACGCCCCGAGTTTGCCTATGAGGGGCAGGTCAGTGACCCGGCGAGTACCCGATATCCTATCCTTTCGGAGACCAAGCCTTGAATTTTGATAGCAGTGAACACCATCCGAAGGGGGGCCGAAATCAAAATGGCACGAGGTGTCACCATTCTCTCACGTGCTTGCATCTATAGTAGAGGACGTGGGGTTGGCTGTCGCCTTCCCCGCTCCCACTCAATAATTTTAAAAAATGGTGGGTTTACTAATTATGGTTTCGGCCTTGACAATAAGAAACAATAAATCAAAGTACTCCGAACAGGGTCAGTTAAGTAGGCAAGCCTACGCCGTCTTGTTCATTGGAACATATGTGACAGTTCAGGCTAATCCGGCAAAAGAAGCCCCATTTAGCCCGAAGGCTTATCGGCTATGCTATGTCTTGTCGAACTACTGTAACGTACATCACACGTGGAAGGGGAGTCGATTGAGCCGAAGCTCGGTTGAATTCGTCCAACCATGGTTAGACCATTTCCGAACCCATGTACTAAGATTTTCCGATTTCTAAATTATCAACCAAAGCGTAATCTCGTTTCTGTTTAAGGTGGGTTCACTGAGAAGCCATCACTGAAAAGCTCAACGATTTATCTAAGTGGGATTCACCGAGAATCCATCACTAAAATCGTAACGTTTGACAAAAACCCGGTTCCTCGGTTTTTATAATTAGTTACTTATTTATTAACTACCACATATGAATTAAATAAGCCTTTAAACTAATTATACGAGTTATACTTGCCTAATTTATTCGAAATAAACTAGCTACATGTATGCATTGGAGTGGAATCATGAAGATGCATATCATGGCAATTTCCGGTTATATCATACAATTTTTGATCATACACGAAAAAAATAACGGAAAAATAAACACCGAGATGGATCGTTGGTACCCCCGCCTAACCTATTTTCTAAGGAAAAGTAAAAACTAATTCTAAGTCTTCAAATCTCGATCTTCGATCTTGATCATGAAACTTCCGGATCTCGAACCTTCGATCTTGACACGAACCACGAACGACGAGGAGAGGAGGCCGTAATATACCAATATATTTAAAATATATCAATATTATCAAATTGTTTTATAAAAAACTTATTATTATTAATTATTTTTTATTAATAAGGCAGCATCGGCCAAATCCTTAAAAAAAATTGTTATTCACGGCTGAAAGCATTAAAACTTGATTGGAATATTTATTATTTTTTTTTTTTTTTGTTGATTGACCTATCGGCCAATCCATGCAAAAAAACAATTAGCCGGCAACTCTAAAAAAAATTGACGCAACCGCTAAAAAAAAATTTGTGCCGTGACCTAAAAAAAACAACAATCCGCCTCCTCCCGTTTTATCTTTTTGATGATCTTCGACTCCATGATCTTCGTCGTCTCGAACCCGGATCAAAATTAAAATAACAAAGAAGCCATCTTTACAATTTTCGAGTGGCATTAAATTAAAATACAAATCCTATGCTCAATTGTTACTAAACAAGAGAGCTACAAAATAGATCTACAGGTAAACAATACCAACCCCAATCCAACTCTTCAACCACAACAATCACAAGCATACAATCATGATATTTTCGATTCATAAAAAAAAGAAAACAAAGTAATCTACACATGCTATTCCACTCCTTAGATCTAAAATTTACATACTTTGATTGATAGATCATTGGCTCTGATACCACTTGTTAGATGTAATATCGTCGGAAGGATCAAGATCCACCCGATTACACAGCGGAATAGTATAGATCTAGATCTAGTCAACCAAAAAACATAAAATAAATAGATCTAACCTACGAGGGGGTTAGATTGCTTACCAGTTTATGGTGAATAAACTCCAAGAACAATCTTCAATCCTAGATCCAAGTTAGATGAGAAGCCACAGTCTTCCAACGTGTGTCTCCAAGCACCACCAGGTGGATGGTGTTTCAAGCCGCCGGACCTCATCGATATGCTACCTTAGAAAAACCCGAAGTTTTTCTAAACTCGAACCCAAAGTACAATGGCCGAAAATTCTAAGCCAAGTACTTACAAAAAAATGGCGTGTTTTTGGTGTGTCAAAAGGCTTGGAAGAACTCTCTTTATATAGGAGAGTAATCCTTGTCCTCCAAGGATTTAATAATTAAGAGATAATTATTAGAATAATCTTTATTCCAAATAAAAGATAAATAAAATAATTATCCCAAACAAATTAGGATAAATCATATTATTATCTATTATTCCATGAATTATCAATTAACAAATAAAAGATAAATCACACATTAAATAATTATCCAAGAAAACTAATTCCTTGATAATTTATTTAATCCAAAAATGCGCCCCTTCCCTTAGTGAATAAAGGTCCATGCATGTTTTGACACATCGGGCCGAGTCCACGAAAAAATTCTTTTCCATGTATTTAATTATCTAGTCCAACTAAACAATTAATCCACATATCAATTAAATAGTCCAATCTAACTATTTAATTATAATTGAGGTGAAACGACGAGAAAATATATGCTATGTTAGGAGCCACGTCGGGGACCATGGACCCATATTAAGTAGCTACAATAAATTAAATAAAATTATTTGTCAGACCGAACAATTATATTCAATCTATTAATTTTGGGATTACACCACCATAAACCCGAAACTGAACTCTGCTGAATATAGATATAAACTTACACTCACCTATGAGTTGATAAGGTGTCCATTGATATAATCATTACATACGGCTAAATCCTTCATAGACCGTTCACTTCGATTCGGGATATCTCCGTAAACCCTCCTCGAAACATATTATCCGTATTTACCATTAACCCCCTAATGATCAATTAGTTCACCACTAATATAGTATGAACTGGGCCCATCGATCAGTTTCTAGGGTTAACAAATAAGGGAACTGTCTATCTACTTCCCGAGAGAAGGAATGGATTCCATATCTGTGATAGCACAGACTACTCACTCATACCAGAATAGAGCCAACGAGAAGTGTTGGACCACATACTACGAAGTGATCCTTACTAACACATCAAACCCTACCCTAGTCTAAGCGTTAAATGCCTCAGATCACCTCAGATTGAGATTAATCCATATATGATCATCTTGTGATTCGATAAGACTTCTCGATTACGGAATTATATCGAGAACTCAAATCAAATCGGTCCAAATTATATATGATCATCATCATATATAAATGCCCCACTAGGTACCCTATTACCGACAGTCCGGATAAGACTGTCACACCTAAAGTGTTCTGGGCACATTAATAGCAAATTAATCATGAGACCCGTACTCAGATTAATCAACGCTATGGACTAAGTTAATTTTAAGTACATCTCACTAACTCAATCCTCTTGTGTATAGCCATACATTGAGTTATGTGATTACATAAACGAGGTACTTAGAGTTTACACAAAATGGGGGTTTACTACTTTTTGAATATAAAATTATTGTTGAGTTTACTCAAAACGGTGTTTTACGATTTTTCGTATATAATTGTAGTAGAGTCTACTCAAAATGGGGGTTTACAATTTTTTGTATATAATTGTATTAGAGTATACACAAAATGGGGGTTTACAACTTTTTCTATATAATTGTAGTAGAGTTTACTCAAAACGGGGGTTTACAACTTTTTATATATAATTGTAGTAGAGTTTACTCAAAACAATGGTTTACAACTTTTTGTATATAATTCTATGGTAGAATTTACTCAAAATAAGGGTTTACTAATTTTTGTATATAGAATTATAGTACAATTTACTCAAAATAGGGTTTACAACTTTTTGTATATAATTGTAGTAGTGTTTACTCAAAACATGGGTTTTCAAATTTTTGTATATTAAATTATAGTAGAGGTTTACTCAAAATGGGGGTTCACAACTTTTTGTATAAAATTGTATTACAGTTTACTCAAAACGGGTGCATATAACTTTTTGTACATAATTGTATTAAATTTCCACAAATTTGGGTTTACTACTTTTTGTATATAATTGTAGTGGCTTTTACTCAAAACGGTGGTTTACAACATTTTGAATATAATTGTAGTAGAGTTTACTCAAAATGGGGGTTTGCAACTTTTTGTATATAATTGTATTAGAGTCTACACAAAACGGGAGTTTACAACATTTTGTATATAATTATATAATAGAGTTTCCTCAAAACGGGAGTTTACAACTTTTTGTATGTAATTGTCGTAGAGGTTTCTCATAGCGGGGGTTTACCACTTTTTGTATATAATTGTATAGTAGAGTTTACTCAAAAGGGGGTCTACAACATTTTTTATATCTAATTATAGTAGAGTTTACTCAAAACAGAGTTTTTCAACTTTTTGTATATAATTGTAGTAGAGTTTACTCAAAACTGGGGTTTATAACTTTTTGTATATAGTTGTATTAGAGTTTACTCAAAATGGGGGGCTTACAACTTTTTGTATATAATTGTAGTAGTGTTTACTCAAAATGGGGGTTTACAACATTTTGTATATAATTATATAGTAGAGTTTACACAAAATGTTGGTTTACAACATTTTGAATGTAATTGTAGTATAGTTTACTTAAAAGGGGTTTCACAAATTTTTGCATATAGTTGTATTGTAGAGTTTACTCAAAACGGTGGTTTAGAACTTTTTTGTATATAAAATTAAAGTAGAGTTTACTCAAAATTAGGGTTTACAGCTTTTTGTATATAATTGTATTAGTGTTTACTTAAAATGTGGGGGTATACAACTTTTTGTATGAAATTGTATTAGAGTTTACTCAAAACGGGGATTTACATATTTTTTTATATAATTGTAGAAGATTTTACTCAAAGCAGGGGTTTACACTATTTTGTATATAATTGTAGTAATGTTTACACAAAACAGAGGTTTACAAGTTTTTGTATATTATTGTATTGGAGTCTTCTCAAAACTGAGGTTTACAACTTTTTGTATATAATTGTAGTAGAGTTTACTCAAAACGGGGGTTTACATCTTTTTGTATATAATTGTAGTAGAGTTTACTCAAAACGGGGGTTTACAACTTTTTGTATATATTTATATAGTAGTGTTTACTCAAGACGGGGGTTTACAACATTTTGTATACAATTGTAGTAGAGTTTACTCAAATCGGGGGTTTACAACTTTTTGTACAAAATTGTTGGAGTGTTTACTCTAGACAGGGCTTTACAACATTTCGTATATAATTATATCATAGAGTTGACTCAAAACAGGGGTTTACAACTTTTTGTATATAAAATTATAGTTGAGTTTATTCAAAATGTGGGTTTACAACATTTTGTATAATATTGTATTAGAGTTTACTCAAAACGGGGGTTTACATCTTTTTTTATATAATTGTAGTAGATTTTACTCAAAGCGGGGTTTTACACTATTTTGTATATAATTGTAGTATAGTTTACTCAAAACAGGGGTTTACAACTTTTGTACATAAAATTATTGTAGAGTATACTCAAAACTGGGGTTTACAACGTTTTATATATAATTTTAGTAGAGTTTACTCAAAACTGGGGTTTTCAACATTGTGTATATTAAATTATAGAAGAGTTTAGTCCAAATGGGGGTTTACAACTTTTTGTATATAATTGTATTACAGTTAACTCAAAATGGGGGAATACAACTTTTTGTATATAATTGTATTAAGTTTCCACAAATTGGTGGTTTACAACATATTGTATATAATTGTAGTAGACTTTACTCAAAACGTTGGTTTACAACATTTTGTATAATTGTCGTAGAGTTTACAAAAAAATGGGAGTTTAAATTTTTTTGTATATAACAGTAGATTATAGTTTACTCAAAATAGGGGATTACAACTTTTTGTACATAAAATTGTAGTACAGTTTACTCAAAATGGGGTTTTACAACTTTTTGTGTATAATTGTAATAGAGTCTACTCAAAACGGGGGTTTACAACTTTTTGTATATAATTGTTTTAGAGACTACACAAAACGGGGTATACAACTTTTTGTATATAATTGTAGTAGAGTTTACTCAAAACAGGGGTTTACAACTTTTTTTTATATAATTCTATGGTAGAATTTACTCAAAATGAGGGTTTACTTCTTTTTGTATATAAAGTTATAGTAAAGTTTACTCAAAACGGGGTTTACAACTTTTTGTGTATAATTGTAGTATAGTTTACTCAAAATAAGGGTTTTTCAACTTTTTGTAAATTAAATTATAGTAGAGTTTACTCTAAACGGGGGTTTAAAACTTTTTCTATATAATCGTTTAGTAGTGTTTACTCAGAACGGGGGTTTACAACTTTTTGTATATTATTGTATTGGAGTTTTCTCAAAACTGGGGTTTACAACTTTTTTTATATAATTGTAGTAGAGTTTACTCAAAACGGGTGTTTACAACTTTTTGTATTGTAGTAGAGTGTACTCAAAACGGGGGTTTACAACTTTTTCTATGTAATTGTATAGTTGAGTTTACTCAAAACGGGGGTTTACAACTTTTTTATGTAATTGTAGTAGAGTTTGCTCAAAATGGGTGGTTTACAACTTTTTGTATATAACTGTAGTAGTGTTTACTCAAAATAAGGGTTTACAACTTTTTTAATATAATAATATAGTAGAGTTTACTCAAAACGGGGGTTTATAACTTTTTGTATATAATTGTAGTAGAGTATACTCAAAACGGGGGTTTACCACATATTGTATATAATTGTAGTATAGTTTACTCAAAATGGGGGTTTACCACTTTTTGTATATAATTGTATATAATTGTAGTCGAGTTTACTCAAAACGGGGGTTTACAACTTTTTGTATATAAAATTATTGTAGTTTACTCAAAATGGGGGTTAACAACTTGTTGTATATAATTGTAGTAGAGTTTACTCAAAATGGGTGTTTTCAACTTTTTGTATATTAAATTATAGTAGAGTTTACTCAAAACGTGGGTTTACAACTTTTTGTATATTATTGTATTGAAGTCTTCTCAAAACTGGGGTTTACAACTTTTTATATATAATTGTAGTAGAGTTTACTCAAAACGGGGGTTTACTACTTTTTGTATATAATTGTAGTAGTTTACTCAAAACGGGGGTTTACAACTTTTTGTATATAATTGTAGTAGAGTATACTCAAAACGGGGGTTTACCACATATTGTATATAATTGTCGTATAGTTTACTCAAAATGGGGGTTTACCACTTTTTGTATATAATTGTATATAATTGTAGTAGAGTTTAATCAAAACGGGGGTTTACAACTTTTTGTATATAAAATTATTGTAGTTTACTCAAAATGGGGGTTAACAACTTGTTGTATATAATTGTAGTAGAGTTTACTCAAAATGGGTGTTTTCAACTTTTTGTATATTAAATTATAGTAGAGTTTACTCAAAACGGGGGTTTACAACTTTTTGTATATTATTGTATTGAAGTCTTCTCAAAACTGGGGTTTACAACTTTTTATATATAATTGTAGTAGAGTTTACTCAAAACGAGGGTTTACAACTTTTTGTATATAATTGTAGTAGTTTACTCAAAACGGGGGTTTACAACTTTTTGTATGTAATTGTATAGTAGAGTTTACTCAAAACGGGGGTTTACAACTTTTTTTTGTAATTGAAGTAGAGTTTACTCAAAACTGGGGTTTATAAATTTTTGTATATAATTGTATTAGAGTTTACTCAAAATGGGGGTTTATAACTTTTGTATATAACTTTAGTAGTGTTTAGTCAAAATGGGGTTTACAACTTTTGTATGTAATCAGTAGTAGTGCGTACTCAAAATGAGGGTTTACAACTTTTTTAAAATAATTATATAGTAGAGTTTACTCAAAACCTGGGTTTACAACTTTTTGTATTTAATTGTTGAAGAGTGTACTCAAAATGGGGGTTTACCACTTTTTGTATATAATTGTAGTATAGTTTACTCAAAATAGGGGTTTACCACTTTTTGTTTATAATGGTATATAATTGAAGTAGAGTTTACTCAAAATGGGGGTTTACCAATTTTTTTATACAAT
Organism: Gentiana macrophylla; assembly: GCA_026214975.1. Lineage (NCBI taxonomy): Eukaryota > Viridiplantae > Streptophyta > Magnoliopsida > Gentianales > Gentianaceae > Gentiana > Gentiana macrophylla. The sequence goes on along the minus strand of CM047807.1, from coordinate 51,777,387 downwards.
TGTATATAATTGTAGTAGAGTTTACTCAAAATGGGGGTTTACAACTTTTTGTATATAAAATTATTGTAGTTTACTCAAAATGGGGGTTAACAAATTTTTGTATATAATTGTACTCGAGTTTACTCAAAATGGATGTTTTCAACTTTTTGTATGTTAAATTATAGTAGAGTTACTCAAAACGGGGGTTTACAACTTTTTGTATATAATTGTAATATAGTTTACTCAAAATGAGGGCATACTAATTTTTGTATATAATTGTATTAAGTTTCATCAAAATGGGGGTTTACTACTTTTTGTATATAATTGTAGTAGAGTTACTCAAAACGGAGGTTTACAACATTTTGTATATAATTCATAGAGTTTACTCAAAACGGTGGTTTACAACTTTTTGTATATAATTGTAGAGTAGAGTTTACACAAAATGGGGGTTTACTACTTTTTGTATATAAAATTATAGTTGAGTTTACTCAAATAGGTGTTTTATGATTTTTCGTATATAATTGTAGTAGAGTCTACTCAAAACGGGGGTTTACAACTTTTTGTATATAATTGTATTAGAGTCTACACAAAATGGGGGTTTACAAATTTTTGTATATAATTGTAGTAGAGTTTACTCAAAACGGGGGTTTACAACTTTTTGTATATAATTGTAGTAGTGTTTACTCAAAACAGGGGTTTACAAATTTTTGTATATAATTCTATGGTAGAATTTACTCAAAATAAGGGTTTACTAATTTTTGTATATAGAATTATAGTAGAGTTTACTCAAAACAGGGTTTACAACTTTTTGTATATAATTGTAGTAGAGTTTACTCAAAACATGGGTTTTCAAATTTTTGTATATTAAATTATAGTAGTTTTTTACTCAAAATAGGGGTTCACGACTTTTTGTATGAAATTGTATTACAGTTTATTCAAAACGGGGGTATAGAACTTTTTGTATATAATTGTATTAAGTTTCCACAAATTTGGGTTTACTACTTTTTGTATATAATTGTAGTAGATTTTAATCAAAACGGAGGTTTACAACATTTTGTATGTAATTGTAGTAGAGTTTACTCAAAATGGGGGTTTGCAACTTTTTGCATATAATTGTATTAGAGTCTACACAAAACGGGAGTTTACAATATTTTGTATATAATTATATAGTAGAGTTTACTCAAAACGGGGGTTTACAACTTTTTGTATGTAATTGTAGTAGAGGTTACTCATAGCGGGGGTTTACCACTTTTTGTATATAATTGTATAGTTGAGTTTACTCAGAAGGGGGTCTACAACGTTTTTTATATATAATTATAGTAGAGTTTACTCAAAACAGAGTTTTACAACTTTTTGTATATAATTGTACTTGAGTTTACTCAAAACTAGGGTTTATAACTTTTTGTATATAGTTGTTTTAGAGTTTACTCAAAATGGGGGGCTTACAACTTTTTGTACATAATTGTAGTAGTGTTACTCAAAATGGGGGTTTACAACATTTTGTATATAATTATATAGTAGAGTTTACACAAAACGAGGGTTTACAACAGTTAGTATATAATTGTAGTAGGGTATACTAAAATGGGGGTTTACAACTTTTTGTATGTAATTGTAGTATAGTTTACTTAAAACGGGGTTTCACAACTTTTTGCATATATTTGTATTGTTGAGTTTACTCAAAACGGGGGTTTAGAACTTTTTTGTATATAAAATTAGAGTAGAGTTTACTCAAAATGGGGGTTTATAGCTTTTTGTATATAACTGTGTTAGAGTTTACTTAAAATGGGGGTATACAACTTTTTGTATGAAATTGTATTAGAGTTTACTCAAAACGGGGGGTTTACATCTTTTTTTATATTATTGTAGTAGATTTTATTCAAAGCAGGGGTTTACACTACTTTGTATATAATTGTAGTAGATTTTACTCAAAACGGGGGTTTACAACTTTTTGTATATTATTATATTTGAGTCTTCTCAAAACTGGGGTTTACAACTTTTTGTATATAATTGTAGTAGATTTTACTCAAAACGGGGGTTTACAACTTTTTGTATATAATTGTCGTAGAGTTTACTCAAAATAGGGGTTTACAACTTTTTGTATATAACTGTAGTAGTGTTTACTCAAAATGAGGGTTTATGATATATGACAACTTTATAACTAAAATTTATAAACATTTTATACATATTATTATTAATTTTATCTAAATATCTTAAAAAGTATTAATATAACTTATAAAAATCTAATAGTTACAAATAAATGTTGTAGTATAATTTCTAACTTTTGTTATCAGATTTACCTGTGGTTTTGTTGTTTTTGAATTATGCAGGTGATACAAAATAGAAGAATCGGAATCGAAAAATATAAAAATCTGATCAAGTGCTGATATTTGTCAAAACCGGCATACGCCGGAATAAGCCGGTTCACTTCGGATTATGTGATGATTAAAATCATGTTACTCCACATGCGTCTGGCAATGATTACTCAAATTCGGTTAATCCGGCGCACGCCATATCAGTCTCGGCGCATGCCGGATCAGAAAACTCAGCCTATAAGTAGCCCTCATTTATGAAGAGAAAAAACGGTACCAATATATATATATCTCTATATATATATATATTATCTTATCTATTCTCTGTAAATATTATTTCAGTAGGCATTATGCCATAAATAGTAGTTATAGTATTGTTGTAATATTTAGAGTAATTATCGAAGATTGTTGATTTCATAGCTGTTGTTACATTCAGAGGATAAACGCCCAACCTAAACAATTGTATTCAATAATATTCTAATGTTATTATGCTTGTTATTTATATAAGTATCTTTATGTTAATATTAATAATGACTATAGGCTAATTATACAACTAGCCAAGACATGTAATTGAGCTATGTTGATCTTTTAGAGAAATGGATGATGACTATGTTAAAATTTGATTAAAAATTGAATATGATGAATCTTTTTCTACTTGGATTAATTGACAGCCCATATTGACGTAATTAACCATTATGGACAGAGACATAACCTAATCATGAATTGACCAGAGACGTTATGATATGAGAAAAGAGTAAAACGACTGGAAGGTAAAATTGGCCGTCTGACAAACAGAACCCTCTTTCTTATCCAGGGGCAGAATATTTATACTCGAGAGATTATCATGTCAAATCATTATGTTTAATCGAGGTTTTACCAAGGAGGAGACATAGAACAAATTAATACACTCGTATGAGGGGAAATTGTTAGCTGAGAAGTATACCGTTCACATAATCAATTGCACCATAAAACAGGAAGTTCAATCACATCCATTAAACTAAAAGAGATCATGGTGCAATGATATTTTCTTGGTTAGTTCTTATTATATAACTATCTGTATTAGTATTTATTATATTGGTATCCATATATCTAAATATATATATATATATTATTTATGTATCCAATTATTTATAGCATTAGTATCATAACCTTATATGGTGATGATTGCGACTTAGATTGAGATAATAACAGCTAATTGGTGTTTAACCACATTGTGAATTATATTTTCATTTCCCTGAGGGATACGACCTTGATTCACCGGACTAAACTACAATTTGACCCGGTACACTGCCGGTAAGATTGGACCCAGTTTCAGCCAGATGAAGTTTTTGGCGCCGTTGCCGGGGAAACGACGTTAATTCATTATGTCTATGGTTACTACTTGTATTAGCTCAAAACTCTTGAGAATAAGTCAACACTTTTCTTAATCTCATTTCTATTTTTGTTTCTTTGGTACTTACCTTATTGGTAAGTAGCCACGTGTTAATTTTATTGTTTTCGTGTTGTTTTCCATTTTTGTAGTTGATGACCCGAAGCGGTAAGGTCCCACTCACCCCTTATAAGCCTGATATAAATACTTACAAAAGGCAGTTAAGAGGGGAGAATAGACGTGGTCAAACCAGCCAAGGACATCTTGGAGACAGATCTCCCCAGGAATCATCAACTCGAGGTACGGAAATGGCCGAGGCCAGTGAAGAAACACCACCTGAACAAGGGCTTGCTCATGCCCAAGGACATGGACAAAACCTCAATAATCCTAATCCACCATTACAAAATCTTCCTCCACCACCAAATCCCAACAACCATAACCCCAATAATCGGAATAACCAGAACCGAAACCAGAATAATCATCATAATAACCAACCAAACCCAAGAACTATTTGTGATCAGACCTTAAGAAGGAATGAAACTAACAATCCAATCCGTTTACCTAACGAGGGAGCAAATAACTTTGAAATAAAATCCCATCTTTTTGGTTTGATTGACACAAGAGCTCAATTTCTTGGTGAGGATGACGAAGATCCATGATCATCACCTATCTCTTTTGAAGAATTGTGTAACACAGCCAAAAGGACGTATCGAATGCATGTGAGAGGTGCTCGACAAAAGCTACTCGACCGTAGGGAGAGGTAGCCAAGGCGCTCATCGTGAGTTGACAAGAATGTCAATGTTTCCTTTTTCCCTAAAAGGAAAGGCAAGAGACTGGTTTATGTCACTTCCACATCATTCGTTGACAAGTTGGCTGGATATTCAAACTGAGTTTTTAAAAAAGTATTTTACTCCGGGTAGGAATTTGGAGTTGAAATTCGAAATTGCTAATTTTAGACAAGGATCTGAAGAAACACTTGGAAATGCATGGGAAAGATTTAAAAAACTGCTAAGAGCCTGTCCCGATCATGGCTACTCTCTTGATATGCAAATTCAACTTTTCTGTCGTAAATTAAGAAAGGACTCACGTGCTGATGTTGATCATGCATGTGGGGGTTCTTTAATGATGAGTGAAGCACAAGTTGTTTACGATGCAATTGAGAAGATTTCTAAGAATAACCGAATGTGGGAAACCGGTTCTAGCACGAGGAAAGTAGCATTTGTAGGTGAATCTACGTCAAACTCAGAAGTTTTAGCACACTTGGAAAATCTTAGTAGAAAGTTTGATGGCTTGCAAGGAAGCAAGAATTCTAGCTCGGAAGGAAAGTTATCAAATGAATATCCGAATGATGGTATGAGAAACAAAGACAATGGAATGGAAGAATCTGAAGGATGCTCGAGGGAAGAAGTATGTTTTTTGCAACAACATAGGAATTTGAATAACGCTTATTCAAACTCATTCAATGCTATTAGAAGAGACCATCCTACCTTTCGTTGGTCTGAAAACCCAAGTAAGCAAGGACAACCACCCTATCCAACTCAGTACAAAAACTCGTACAATGCTAATGTTCAAAACCAAAGTTACCAGGGAAATTCTTCAAATCAAAACCACCAATCACCACCCAGATCATGTTAGGTGTGATGCCCGAAAGACAATTTTGTAATTGTTTTATTTAATAAATGAAATGATATTATTATTCATATTTATTATTCTCATAATCACCGATGTGACAATAGTATTTACACTACAGAAAACCCTAAAGTATATCGTTTATGTAATCACTTAACTCAGTGTATGGTATATACACGGGAGGATTGAGTTAGTGAAGATGTACTTAAAATACAATTAGCCCGTAGTGAAGTTAATCGAGAGTATCGGGTCTCTCCTTTAACGTGCTATTAATGCGCCCAGAACACAATAGGTGTGATTGTCTTAAACGGACTTTCGGTTAAGAGAACCTAATGGGGCATTTATATATGATAGATATATCATATAGGGCTGGACCGATTTGATTAGAGTTCACGATATAATTCCGTAATCGAGAAGTCTTATCAAATCAATGGATGATCATATTTATGGATATATCTTAATCCTGAGGTGATCACAGTCAACTGCTTGAATCAGTATGAAGTTTGACTTGACGGTTAAGGATTACACTGAGTCTGTGGTCTGAATTACCCCATCTTGGCATTGTACTGGATTGAGTGAGTAGTCTGTGTTATCACAGATACGGAATCCATTCCTTCCATTTATGGAAGTAGATAGACAGTTCCCTTATTTGTTAATCCTAGAAACTGATCGATCCATGGAGTTCATATTACACTGATTAGCTACCAGTGAGTTGTATGAATTAATTGATCACTAGGGGTTAATGGTAAATAAGGATAAGAGGTTCTAAAAAGGGTTAACGGTAACTTCCCGATTTAGAATGAACAGTCTATGGAGGATTAATCTATATGTAATGATTATATCAATGGACGCTTATTATTGTTCTCGTGAGGAGATAAATATAATCTCATAATCGGAGGAGTACAAATCACGGGATTATGGTGGCATATTCCTGTGATTGATTTATCGAATATAATTATTCTGTTCGTAAGATAATTATTTATTTGATTTATCGGAGCCGCTGATTATTAGTCCATGGTCCCCGACGTGCCTCCTAATATAGCATAGCTATTCTCGGACGTCGAATCCTAATAATATTAATTTAGTTCTTGTTGGACTTTATTAAAACGATATGTGAATTAATTGTTTAGTGGACTATTAAATTAGTTGGGCTAAATAATTAAATATGTGGAAAAGATATTTTTCATAATCTTGGCCCAATTTATGTGTGTTGGTCGAAATTAATTAATGACTAGGTCACAAGCAATTTTAAGCCCTTGCTTATTATTATGGTACAAGAAATTATTTTCTTGTGTATTAATAAGACATGTGCATAAAATATTTATTGGATAAATATTTATGGAAAGAAATAAAGATAAATATTATTCTAGATTTGTTCTAGAATATTATGGGATTATCTTTTATTTAATAGGATTATTATAATTGATTTTGTATTAATTATTAAATCATTGGAGGCTAAGTTTTACTCTCCTATATAAAGAGAGTTCTCCCAAGCCTTAGACACACACATAATTTCGACTTCACCTCTTAGAGAGGAGAAGAAATAAATTTCGGCCAAGAGGGTTGGGGAAAAATCTTGTAGATTTTTCCGGGTAGCATATCGGAAGGATTCGAGAGGAGGATTTCCTTCCACCGGGAGTTGCTTGGATCACACGTACGGAAGATCGTGGTGCTCTTCACACCTTTGTTCGTTCTTTCTATTGCGGTTCTTCAACTTGGATTTTGAGATCCAAAAGGTATGATCTACAACCCCCTTGTAGATGTAGATCTAGTTATTTTATTACGTGTATTTTATAGATCTAGATCCTTAAATCGCTTCCGTTGCGGATGATATTACTAACAGTGGTATCAGTCGCCAAGGTGATCTATATTTATACGTATAAAATATTAGATCTAGGAGTGGTAAACATGTAGATTTTTTGTCCCAAATTTTTTTTATAAAAAAAGGGGGCCGAAATTTGTTTATTTTTTTATGATTATGAATGTCTTGGTTGAAGAGATGGATTGGGGTTGGTACTGTTTACCCGTAGATCTATTTTGTAGCTCTTTTGATTAGTATCAATTGAGCATATGATTTGTAATTTTATTATGTTGAATTCGAAAATTATGTAAAAAGGTAGTACCTTTTGTATTTTATTTTTGATCCGGGTTCGAGACGACGAAGATGATGTGTTGAAGATCATGGTATTGAAGATCATCAAAAAGGTAAAACGGGAGGAGGCCGAAATTGTTTTTTTTTAATAATACGGCTCGGCTGAATTTTTTATTAACAACATGCGGCAATTTTGTTTTGTTTGAATTTCATGTTGCTAGGGTTTTTTGTTTTCTTTTCTTGATCATGCGGCAGTAAATTTTTTTTTTTTTTTTGATAACTAATAGATTTGCATGCGGCAATTAGGTAAACCTTTTTTTTTTTGGTAAAGTATCTCATTAGCCGTAAGGCATATCAATCCAAAAATAAAAATAAAAAAGGGTTTCTGCCGTGAAAAAAAAAAAGTTTTTTTTAAAAAACAATTATTAATATAGATATATTTTAAATATATTGGTATATTACGGCCTCCTCTCCTCGTCGTTCGTGGTTCGTGTAAAGATCGAAGCTTTGAAGATCCGGAAGTTTTCAAGATCAAGATCGAAGATCGAGATTTGAAGACTTAGATTAAATTTTTACTTATCCTTAGAAAATAGGTTAGTCGGGGGTACCAACGATCCATCTCGGTGTTTAAATTTTCCGCAATTTATTTTTTATGTGTTTGATCATAAAATAGATATAAAATCGGAATTGCCATGACATGCATCATATCATAAATCCACTCCATGCATACATGTAGAATTTTAATTTTGGTAATTAAAATAGGCATGTATACAAACTCGTGTAATTAGTTGAACTTTAATTAATACGTGGTAATTAATAAATTTAGTAACTAATTAATGATCCGAGGACGGGTTATGAAATCGTTAGGCCTTTCGGTGTGTGTTCTCGGTGAACCGCCTTAAAGCCCAAATGAGATCACGTTTTCAATTCGTAGTGTCTACGAGATTGAATGATGGTAAAAGAACAATAAATCTTGGATAAAAACGGTTCGCTTATAGGTTGGGTGGTCAACTGAGCTAGGCTCGACCGACTTAACCCTCCTAGTTTGATGTATGCACGGGGGTCCGGCAAGACTAAGCTACACCGGAGAACGGATGGGTGATTCCTTCTTATCTCAATGAGGCTGTCTTGACCCGACTTCATCCGACTGTCACATATGTTCCAACGAATAGGACGGGTAGGCTTGCCTACGTTACCGACACCATTCGGAATCCTTGATTTTATGAGCTTTTATGTTAACATCAAAAAGACGTGGTTAGTTAACCCACCACCACTTCCAAAATATTGAGTGGGAGCGGGGGAGGCGACAGCCAACCCCACGGCCTCTACTATAGATACAAGTAAGTGAGAGAAGGGTGACGCCTCGAAGCGCTTTGATTTCGTCCCCCTAAGGATGGTGTTCACCCCTATCAACATTCATGGCTTGGTCTCCGAAAGGATAGGATTTCTGGGTACTCGTCGGGTCACTGACCTATCCTACGACGGCACACTCGGGGCGTACCTAAGAGATCCGATATAGTAGGTCACACTCATAAAGGATATTTTTGGTAATATCTAGGCTAAAAAAGGAAGGTAGTCAATGAATAAAGGGATGTTCGATTCTCGTGGGAAGTTTGATTCTCACAAGTTATTCATTGATGAGATTGTCTCGATTTAACCGTCATCTCTTTGACCTACCCTACGGCGGCACTGAGATGCGAGGTTAAAACCTTGGAATGGTAGAGTAGACTTAATTTTAGTTTACAATTCCTAAAATAAAATATAGTAGTGTTAAACTTGAATTAATATATGTCATTTCATTTACAGCATTATATCCCTTACTAAATTGCTTAAAATTTATAATTGACTAGTATTGACTTCGTTAAAAAGTGGAAAGTAACTAGGACGTTGAACTAGTTAATCGATAATGCAATTAATTTTCGGAAGAGATTTTTTTCTCTTAAGCCTTTTAAAAACCAGAGTGACATATATGTATGTCACTAGTGTCATTCGTGTCAAACGGAAGACAAACTTAGTTTGATCAAAGGTGATTTCGGACTTTGAAATTCTTCTAGCGAATTTTGAGTGTGTAGTAATTACACAAGTAATTTTCTAATTGAAAAATCGGAAAATCATGAAGTGTTACTAGTTGGACGATATTTGGAATCGATGAACTAGTGGGAGCTTTATGATTTGTTGTTTTTCTAGAACATTAGAAAAGTGTGACTGACTACACACGTAACCGTTCTAATTGAAAAACCGGAAAGTCATGAAATGTTGCTAGTTAGACGATATTTGGAATCGATGAACTAGTGGGAGTTCTATGATTTGTTGTTTTTCTGGAAACATTGGAACAATGTACGAAAGATTTTCTAATCGAAAAAATCGGAAAATCATAAAAATAAAGCATTGCTCGTTAGACGGTATTTGGAACCGATAAACTAGTGGGAGCTTTAATGTTATGATTTGTTGTTTTTTTCTGGTATATTAGAAAATCCGAGAAGTCCCGACGTGTAACACTCGACATAGACATCCCACGGTTCAAGAGTAGTGTCTACTCAAACGAACCGCTGGTTCAAGACTGTTTCCATTCACGGAAAGTCAAGAATGGGAGAATATGTCTAAAAGTGTTTGTCACCTAAACGAGAAAATTTTAAGGTTTGAACCGAAAATTAATTAATTGAAAATCATAGGATAAGGACAGTGATTTTGGATCACCAACCTATGAATCCTTGGAGATTTTCTCGAGCTAAGTTCTTTGGAAGAACAAGGTAGCAGTGCATTTAATGATTAAAAGAGTAAACAATGGGCAGTTAATTTTAGCTAGAATAGTGGGAGTGATATAAGGAAATGAATCTCGGATTCAATCCTTGGATATCGCGGAAAATTTATTTTCAGTGTAAGATTTGTTGGAACGAATGGATTTACTTTCTATTCGATAATTTGTTTGTCGTATAGAAAGTGAATATACCATTTGTAGTACGAATCCAAGACTCGGACATTTGTTTGATAAAGTCAAAACCACCTAGAACTGCTGAAATATGTATATAAAACACAACTTAAGAACTATTAAAAGCAATTGGTTTCTATATTTAGATAAACGCTTCTTCATATTCCATAGTTAGTGCATAGTCCCTAAAAGACAAGACCTGAAGACTGGCTCAGGGTGATTCCTTTTCTCCCAGTCTGGTTATATTGTCTCAAAGGTTCAATGCCTAAGTTTTCTTTCAATCGGGAAAGGATAATGGTTATAAAGAAGTAACATAGCTTGTTCATGACGACCTTCGGGGTCTGATGAAAGATACAAGCCAGTAGGAGCTTCCAAGTAGTGACTTCTTGTCTGATAACTATTCAAACACTCCGGAAAGTTTATCCAAAATATTTTGAGGTTTCTCTGTTTTCAACAGAGATAGAGTATTCTATACTCGGAATAGGCCATTCATAGTCCTCGAGACTGATGCTCAGCCTGCCTCATTGTGACATGTTCTCACTAAGTGAGAAACCATTAAATTGCCTTACATAGTTTGAGATGTGCTACAATACACTGCTTAACTCAATAAAGATATTGGAAGCAAAATAATGGTTTACATTGAAATGTAAGACCGAGAAGTCTACATAGAATATGCTTTGGAATTTACGGATAAGGTGTGGATTCGGTTCACCCCACTTCCATAAATATAAGCATTTAGCACACGGTGCTTGAAGGTAGGTCCTGAATTTACGTGAACACGTTCGGTCAGTGACCAATCGTTATATATCTTGTAGCATTGAGAAAAAGGTTTGTTATAAGATTCTTGAAATCGGGAAGGGACAGTTATACTATTGCATCCTTCCTGATAGAGTCCATGAACAGCAAAACCTTGAACCTTGAAGTACGTTTACTCAAGGTAGTTACTAACTGATTAAAATCAGACCACATCCAACATCGGTTGTTGGTGATAACACTAAATACTACTAAACTAGATCAGAATTTCGATCCACCCAGAATGTAATGGGAGTATGGTTTATCCATTACCCATTACGCGTTCTCCGGACTTTGTAGTCTGAGGATCGATTGATGACCTATGGCTCTTTTGTGAGCAGTATAGGATTCTGATAATAGAGGTTGGTTTAATAGCCATAACCCTGTGAATGGAGTTCGGTACTCCAGTTCTGTTCATACTCTTGTAGAACCACCTGAGCGTCTCAGGCCCAGTGGGAGTAATTGGATCTACACGGAAAAGAGTAGAATGAGTTCGGTATTACATGATTTCGTTCAAAAGCAGAAAATAGGGGTGATTCCCTGAGACTTTCTTGCCAAACAAACGGAGTCTGGATTCATTCGGAACAAAAGGGTATTGCCTTATGAACTTATGACAGGATGACTGTCAAGGCTTATGTCCTTTTGTGGATAAAAAGCAAACCTATCGGTCATTGGAAGTCATATATTTCTACAATATGTGTATTTGACCAGAATATTGATAAGTCTTTTCTAGACTGGATATCAATTTAGTACAGTAGTGAATATATAAATATATATTAGTGTTTGTGAAGGATAACACTGCACCAGTTGGAATCAACATAGGTGTGTTATCTGAAGTCGAATCGACAATACCACAATTCTCTGCAATGTAGATTTGGACAACATTACGAAGAGTTTGACTCGGTCGAATTCATTAGAATCGATCCACTTTGGTTTCCCATCCATCTTATTGGTTAAGATGATGCATCTGTGTATGCAACATTCAACGAGGAAGTTCTACCCTATGCCTCAGGAATGACTCTCTAAATCTTCGGATCAAGAGAAATGGGATAGATTCTCTTTATAGTAAGAGATGGTCAGGTTATTGAACGTCAAATTTGATCGAATCTTAGATTCGGCGGTTAACAAAGCAAGTTTAGTATGTCCTTTAGTATTTTGAGAGAACGAGGAACAATATGCGGACATATTCATGTGTGAACTTGGATATGTGTGATACACTGATTTTGACTTTAAGTCAGATTGAGGATGATCGTTAAGTTGATCTCGGGCTCAGTGTTTACTAAGTACCACATGATTAGATGGACCGGTAACGTTTCGTTTCTACGGATCGTCTCGAGCCGACAACCTGACTAATCATTAAGACCCATGACATTTAGATGTAGGTACTCCCCGAGTCACTGACCTATCCTACGACGGCATACTCGGAGTGTACTTTGGAATCTGAAATGGTTATGATATGCTTAATGGGTACTAGAATACGGGATGAGTCTCCATTGCTTTAGAGCAAGTGGGAGAAGTAGTTTGTTGTATTTTAAATAATAGGGTGTGCTCTAAAACAATTAATCACATGCTTTCGTGCAAGTGGGAGATTGTTAGGTGTGATGCCCGAAAGACAATTATGTAATTGTTTTATTTAATAAATGAAATGATATTATTATTCATATTTATTATTCTCATAATCACCGATGTGACAATAGTATTTACACTACAGAAAACCCTAAAGTATATCGTTTATGTAATCACTTAACTCGATGTATGGTATATACACGGGAGGATTGAGTTAGTGAAGATGTACTTAAAATACAATTAGCCCGTAGTGAAGTTAATCGAGAGTATCGGGTCTCTCCTTTAACGTGCTATTAATGCGCCTGAACACAATAGATGTGATTGTCTTATCCGGACTTTCGGTTAAGAGAACCTAATGGGGCATTTATATATGATAGATATATCATATAGAAATTTGGACCGATTTGATTAGAGTTCTCGATATAATTCCGTAATCGAAAGTCTTATCAAATCAATGGATGATCATATTTATGGATATATCTTAATCTGAGGTGATCACAATCAAACCTTGAAATCGATTATGAAGTTTGACTTGACGGTTAAGGATTACACCGAGTCTGTGGTCCGAATTACCCCATCTTGGCATTGTCTTTGGATTGAGTGAGTAGTCTATGTTATCACGGATCTGGAATCCATTCCTTCCATTTATGGAAGTAGATGAAACGATTCCACTTATTTGTTAATCCTAGAAACCGATCGATCCATGGAGTTCATATTACACCGATTAGCTACCAAATGAGTTGTATGAATTAATTGATCACTAGGGGGTTAATGGTAAATAAGGATAAGAGGTTCTAAAAAGGGTTAACGGTAACTTCCTGATTTAGAATGAACAGTCTATGGAGGATTAATCTATATGTAATGATTATATCAATGGACGCTTATTATTGTTCTCGTGAGGAGATAAATATAATCTCATAATCGGAGGAGTACAGTCACGGGATTATGGTGGCATATTCCTGTGATTGATTTATCGAATATAATTATTCTGTTCGTAAGATAATTATTTATTTGATTTATCGGAGCCGCTGATTATTAGTCCATGGTCCCCGACGTGCCGCCTAATATAGTATAGCTATTCTCGGACGTCGAATCCTAATAATATTAATTTAGTTCTTGTTGGACTTTATTAAAACGATATGTGAATTAATTGTTTAGTGGACTATTTAATTAGTTGGGCTAAATAATTAAATATGTGGAAAAGATATTTTTCATAATCTTGGCCCAATTTATGTGTGTTGGTCGAAATTAATTAGTGACTAGGTCACAAGCAATTTTCGCCCCTTGCTTATTATTATGGTACAAGAAATTATTTTCTTGTGTATTAATAAGACATGTGCATAAAATATTTATTGGATAAATATTTATGGAAAGAAATAAAGATAAATATTATTCTAGATTTGTTCTAGAATATTATGGGATTATCTTTTATTTAATAGGATTATTATAATTGATTTTGTATTAATTATTAAATCCTTGGAGGCTAAGTTTTACTCTGCTATATAAAGAGAGTTCTCCCAAGCCTTAGACACACACATAATTTCGACTTCACCTCTTAGAGAGGAGAAGAAATAAATTTCGGCCAAGAGGGTTGGGGTAAAATTTTGGAGATTTTTCCGGGTAGCATATCGGAAGGATTCGAGACGAGGATTTCCTTCCACCGGGAGTTGCTTGGATCACACGTACGGAAGATCGTGGTGCTCTTCACACCTTCGTTCATTCTTTCTATTGCGGTTCTTCAACTTGGATTTTGAGATCCAAAAGGTATGATCTACAACCCCCTTGTAGATGTAGATCTAGTTATTTTATTACGTGTATTTTATAGATCTAGATCCTTAAATCGCTTCCGTTGCGGATGATATTACTAACATATCATACCCACAACACACCACTCAAAGTATACCAGTTACTCAAAGCTCAACTCAGCCCGTAGAAGGAGTTGATAAGTGGGAAAAATTAATGGAAAATATGATGGGTGTGATGTCTACCCAAGCTCAAAATATGGAAACCATGATGACTTCTATAGGCACAGTCACTAATGATATGAGTACTTTAAAAACATCTATGAGTGGACATGACACAAGAATGAGAACTATAGAAGCATTTGTACGAAATATGGAAGATCACTTGAGTAGGGAAGGAGAACGAAAGAACAGTAGACCTCCTGGAGGATTATCTAGTAATACTGAAAGGAACCCGAGAGAGGTGAATGATGTTATTACCCGAAGTGGAAAGGTATGTGGAAGTAACGGAGTAGAAAACTCCGGAAATAATGAAGTAGAAGATGATTTGGATGATAAATTCGAAAAGGACTGGGAACATAAGGACGAACCAGAATTCAGTAAAGAGGAAGAATAAATCATTAATGATTTCTTAAGTCGTGAAAAAAATGTTGAAGCCGAAAGAGAAGAAGAGGAATGGATCAAAGTCCCGAGAATATTGAAAAATCCGAGGGCTAGCGATCTATGGACCTTATTCAAAGAACATGTCAGGAAGGACGAGGTTACTAATAATACAATCCAAGTAGGGAGTAGCAACACTCAACCAACAAAACATGTAAAGAAGAACTTGGGACAAATTTCAAAGAAGATAGTGCAGGATCATGACACTTGGCGACCGTCAAATGCTCAAACATTTAAGGAAGCATCACCATCCAAGGAAAAATGTGAGGAAGGCATGACTCCAAACCTTAAAATTATGGACCTTGAGTCTTTACCTTACCCACCCAGAGATCAAATTAAAAAGTTGAAAACGGATAAAAAGTATGCACGTTTCCTTGATACATTTCGTCACCTTAATGTCAATATTCCTGTCATTGAAGCACTAATCAATATGCCCACTTACGGCAAGTTTCTTAAGGATATTCTCTCAAACAAAAAACGTTTAGAAGAATATGAGAACATTTGCCTTAATGAAGAATGTTCCGCAGTATTACAACACAAGCTTCCGCCTAAACTAAAAGACCCCATTAGTTTTACCATCCCATGTGAGATTGGGGGTTTTTTGTTTAAGAAGGTGCTCTGCGACCTCGGAGCTAGCATTAATCTTATGTCTTATGAGGATTATAGGAAACTCGGAATGGGAAAACTTAAAAACACCGAGATGACTCTCCAAATGGCAGATAGATCTATTATACGTCCTGAAGGAGTCATCGAAGATGTATTGGTTAAGATAGATAAGTTTTACTTTCCAGTCGACTTTGTAGTCATGGAAATGGAAGAAGGATTTTCAGCACCTCTTATTCTAGGTCGACCATTTCTAGCTACAGGAAGAACCCTTATCGATGTCCAAAAGGGTGAATTAATTTTAAGAGTCAATGAGGACGAGGTCACTTTTATTATCTTTAAAGCTATGAAACATCCATACAAAGCACATGAATCATGTTCATTCATAGAAATTATACCTTCAATGTATATGAACCATGCTGAATTACAAATTTTTTAAGATAAGCTAGAAGAATGTTTAGCCTTATCTATCTATGAAGGAGATAACCAGGAAATGAAAGAAGTCATTTTTTATCTCGACACCGGAAGTTCTTTTGAGAAACGACCATGGCATCGTTATTTGGACTTAAGACTGGATGGCCCAGTATTGAAACCGTCGGTAGAGGAGCCACCAAGGAATCTGGAATTAAAACCTCTCCCTTCGAATCTCAAATATGTCTTGCTTGAAACTAATAATTTACTTCATGTTATTATTTCATCATCACTAACCAAGTCACAGGAAGATCAATTGTTGAGAATGTTAAGACAACATAAGAAAGCATTTGGATGGACAGTGGCAGATATTCAAGGAATAAGTCCCGAGATTTGTGTACACAAGATCATCTTGATTGAAGGAGCCAAACCGTATATCCAGCCACAACGCCGCCTCAACCCAAATATGCAAAAAGTAGTCAAGAAAGAAGTTATTAAACTACTGGAGATGGGGATAATTTTTCCTATATCAGATAGTGAATGGGTAAGTCCCACCCAAGTAGTACCAAAGAAGGGCGGATTTACGATAAAGGAAAATGATAAGCATGAATGGATTCCAACAAATGAAGTCACAGGATATCGAATGTGCATTGATTTTCGCAAACTGAATGAGCACACTAAGAAAGACCACCATCCACTTCCGTTCATAGTACAAATGTTGGAACGGCTAAGTGGACATAAATTTTATTGTTTCTTGGATGGTTATTCATGCTATTTACAGATATTTATTGCAGCAGGAGATAGAGAGAAAACGACTTTCACTTGTCCATATGGAACTTTTGCTTATAAAAGAATGCCGTTTGGATTATGTAACACACCAGCTACGTTTCAGAGATGCATGATAGCAATATTTTCAGATATGGTAGAAAAGTTTTTGGAAATCTTTATGGATGATTTCAGCGTTTTTGGAGATTCTTTTGAAGAATTTGTCTTACACTTAGAACGTGTGCTAAAACGCTGTGAAGACACAAACTTAGTTTTAAAATGGGAAAAGTGCCATCTAATGGTATCAGATTGTATTGTTCTAGGTCATAGAATTTCTGAAGCAGGTGTTGAGGTAGATAAAGCCAAAATCAAAGTAATTAAAAAGTTACCTCCACCAGTAAATCTGAAAACTCTGAGAGGATTTCATGGACATGCTGGTTTCTATAGAAGATTTATTGTAGATTTTTCTCGCATAGCGATACCTCTCAGTCATTTGCTTGAAAAAGAAGTACCATTCAAGTTTAATGACAAATGTATGGAAGCATTTAAAGTTTTGAAGGCACGATTGATAACTGCACCAGTACTAGTGGCACCAGATTGGAACTTACCCTTTGAACTTATGTGCGATCTGGTGATCCGGCGGTGGAGTCGTTTCTAGGTCAACGCCATAACAAAGTACTTAAGGCAATCTACTATGCATCCCATACTTTAAACGCAGCCCAGCTTAACTATGCCACAACAGAAAAGGAGCTACTCGCTGTAATCTTTGCTTTGGACAAATTTCATTCCTATCTCATTGGTTCTAAAGTCATTGTGTACACCAATCATTCAGCATTAAAATACTTGTTAAGTAAGAAGGATGCGAAGCCTCATCTTCTTAGATGGATTCTGTTACTTCAAGAGTTTGACATTGAAATTAAAGATAAAAAGGGTAGTGAGAATGTAGTAGCAGACCATTTGAGTCGTATGGAGTTTATCGAAGAAGAAGGAAGGAGACCGGAGATCAAAGATTCATTTCCAGATGAACAACTCCTCATGGTTGATGCTCCTCCTAGAATGCAACTTATTAAAGCTGGTAATATCCCCTGGATATGGCCTAGTGGTGAAGGCATGGGTGTGTAATGCAAGCCTTGTACCTAAGCTGGAGGTCAGCGGTTCGATTCCCGTAAAAGGGGTTGATTTCCGATTGATAACACCCTTCAGTGTAGAGGTTATAAGAGGCAGCCCATGTTGGATCTGCTAGGTTACCTGATTAACCTCTCCTCACTTTCCTGTGGGATCGGGGGTGAGGGGACCCTTAATGGTAGGGTTTACCATTTTTTTTATTAAAGCTGGTAATATACCCAAGGAGAGCTCGCCATGGTTCGGTAACATTGTCAATTACTTCACCTGTGAGTATATTCCATCTCATTGGACATGGCAACATAAAAAGAAGTTCTTTTATGATTTAAAATTTTACTATTGGGAAAAACCAGATCTTTTTCGAAAGTGTTCGGATGGCATCATTAGGAAGTGCATACCCGATGATGAGATTTCAAGTATCTTATCCTTTTGCCATGATCGTGAGGCTGGAGGCCACCATGGAGGGTGGAAAACCGCTTACAAAGTTTTGCAATGTGGTTTTTACTGGCCTACGCTATATAAAGATGCACACCACTATGCACGGTTTTGTGAATCATGCCAAAAATGGGGAAACATTTCAAAAAAAACACGAGATTCCTCTCCAACCTATGTTGGAGTGTGAATTGTTTGATGTCTGGGGTATTGATTTTATGGGCCCTTTTCCTCCATCATTTGGTAAGAAGTTCATCTTAGTGATGGTCGATTATGTATCCAAATGGGTAGAGGCTGAAGCTCTTCCCATTAATGATTCCAGAGTAGTGTTAAAATTCCTTAAAAAGAATATATTCACGAGATTTGGCACTCCTAGGGCTATCATTAGTGACCGAGGGACACATTTTTGCAACCGTCCATTTACAAAAATAATTGAGAAATATGGTGTAAAACATATACTTGGTACACCATATCATCCACAAACAAGTGGACAGGTAGAAGTATCTAACAGAGAAATAAAAAGGATCATTAAAAAAACTATTGATTCAAACCATAAAAACTGGGCAGAAAGACTAGATGATGCATTATAGGCGTACAGAACAGACTTTAAAACACCAATTGGTTGTTCTCCTTATAAATTAGTTTTTGGTAAATCTTGTCATCTCCCTGTTGAATTAGAACACCGAGCCTTTTGGGCTATTAAATTTCTAAATTTTGATCCTAAGGCTGTTGGTGATCATAGATTACTTGATTAATGTAATCGGATGAGTTTCGTCTCGATGCTTATGAAAATTCTCAAATTTACAAGGAACGCACGAAATCTTTCCATGATAAAAGGATCTATCGTCGTGAGTTCCATGTAGGTGATCGAGTACTCTTATATAATTCACGTTTGAAGTGGTTTCCAGGTAAGCTTAAATCAAGATGGACAGTCCATATGACGTAACAAAGATCTACAAGTCGAGTCGTAGAATTAATCAGCGGGGAACAAAAATTTATAGCCAATGGCCACAGAGTGAAATTGTTTGTGAAAGAAGGAGGAATACCTCTAACAAGAGAGGTTATGTATCTTAGCGACCCTCCAACAGATTAAAAAAAAAGAGGGGGAAGAGAAATTTTGCTATCAACTACAAATTCAGCCGATTGCAGGTACAATCTTTCCTATTTATTCTTTTATGCATTTTAATTAGTTTAGTCTTTTACCGGATAGACATTAAAGAACTGGATGCCTTTTCTAAATAGAATGGGAGTTTTTTTGTTGCTTATAAAATTAGGTCTCGATAAAGATGTCGCATTTAAAATAGAATATTTAGTTTTTGAAACAAATAAGAAGTTGTTGAATGAAGCTAGAGAAAAAGCAGTATGCAATGGACAATCAAGAAGTGCAATAAAAAGAAGGGCAAAATTCCTAATGAGGTGTAGAACCTGCGGAAAGGGTGAACACAATGGAAGATGTTCAAAAAAACACAACCAGATCCCAGGATGAATGTTTGAATGTCATTAAAAAGGGAACGATTAGGTGGTTATCCGAAAATCCCGATGGAGATCAAAGAGAAAATTCAAATACATCATTTCTTGGGGAAAGGTTGAGAGAACGATATGAGAGAACTCTTGAGGATCTAAGGATAAGAAGTTTCGATTTGACATAATTATTAAAAGTTTTGAATTTTTTTATATATATATAATATGTTTTAAAGGAATTTTATAAACGATATGATAATTTATAAAATTTTTATAATTAATTATATATGTATGAAATAACTTAGGATTGCAAAAAAAAATAAAAAAAAATAAAACGCATTTTAATGATCCGGCGCAGACCGGATATAACCGGCCTACGCCGGAATCAACTACACATAACCCTACCGGGTTTCTTTTTCTTTTCTCTTCTTCTTCCCCAAATAATTTTCTTCCAGCCGCCGCCCCATTCCCATTTTCCCCCACCATAATTCTATCTCTTTTCTCTTCTAAATTTCTTATTTTAACACATCTTCTACCAAAAACACTATAATTTCATAAATTAAACTAAAAAGTTTAGTAATTTTTGACATAAGTTCACCTCTTCAACAACTCCGGCGAATTTGACATTTTTTCCGGCCGTCTCACTAATTTTTTTTTACGTCTCTCCTATATCAAGGTAATCATCTATTATATTTAATTAGCATTTTAATTATTTTCTTTCGATCATTATCCATGTTAATTTGCTATTTTAATCATTTTATTATCAATGTTAATTTGTGGTTGTTTTATTTTGTTGGTAATGATACCACATTCGTAGATGGCCGAATCATCCTGTACTCGTAGAAAAGGTACTAAGAAAAGGAAATCTGACCTACCTCCTTTAGCACCTGTGCATGAACTTAGGCCTCTAACACCGGAAGAAGAGGCTATATCCTTTAGGAAAACTGCTAGTCCTGCTGCCGTAGCCGCTTACGATAGATATTTTGGGAAATGTTCGGTGTTACTAAAACGTGGCATAGATTTTACTACCTTAGGACCTGAATTGAAAGCAATTTTTGAGAGTAGAGGGTCGATGCAAATTGATCACGAGCGTGCTGACCCTGTTAATGCCACGATGGTTTCTAAGTTCTATTCTGTTATCGCTGCCTATGAACCTGTAGATGATGGCCCTTTGAGTTATGTTCCTCTTAGAACTGCTACCATTCCTTTCACACCGGCAGTCATTAATGCCTTTTATGCCATACCTGATGTCCCTGAGGAAGAGGATTTTTATTCTGTTTGGAATTTGATTCAGCCTAGTGTTTTGCAACAAAAAGCTTATGAGGCTCAGCAAACCTTTGATCCAGTTGCAACTTGGGTTGACAATAGGTTTCAGTACGGAGGTTGTATTAAGGATGTTCGAGCCATTAAGCAGATTCTGGGCCATAATGTTAGTCCATCCACACATGTTAGTGCTTATGGCAGAGATGATGTAGTTACTGCTTGGGCGATAGTTAAGGATGTTCCAGTCAATCTAGGAAAGTTGATGTATACAAAGGTTTGGGATTTTGCTCATGGCCGCACTCCGCAAGGGAACATGCCCTTTCCAAATCTTATTTCTGCCTTGTGCCAAATGGCGAGAGTCCCGGCCCTACCTGCTGACAGAATCGTCTCTCCTGATGCCCCAATAATCGGTCCTAGACTTGCTCCACGTCCTTCTGGTAGGCTTGATTATAACAATCCTAATCGTCAGCAGCATCAAACACCCCCTCGTACTCGAGTCCCACCCTTGTTCGGTTCCTCCTCTAGACAGCCTGTACACAATCAGCGTAGGGATAACCAGTCTGATGCCATTCTCAATGAAATTAATCGAGGTCAGGCTAATATGGTGTTAGGATTTGAACGAGTCAGGCAGTGGGCAGACGATATTAGAGTTGGAGTTCGGGGCCAGCGAGCTTTCTTGAGGGATCTAGACCCCGCCTATGAGCAAGTCTCTGATGATCTGCCTCAGTGCCAGGCAGACCCCTATACCTTGCCTGCATGGATTCAGCCTATTCCATCGCCTTCTACCTTTCACTCTTACACTCAGGCATATTCAGGCCAAGCTAGTATGCCAGGTGATATGTTTACAGGTGTTACAACTGCTGCTTCGGGATTCGTGGATTCACTTCAGTCTCAGCGGTTACTACAGGTTTTGGCACACTTGGTTTAGAGGGTTCTGTCACTATGTCCACCATGCACTCACAAGTTCCATTTCATACATCGACTTCAGCTCCTGATTTTGAAGCAATTCCGACTCAATCCATGCCACATCCACCTCATGACATGTCTTTTGAAGATTTTGAATAACTGATTAAACTCTTATCATTTTGAAAACATTTGTTTGTTATAACTATTTATTTTTCTTTAATAATTCAGTACTATCACTTTACTTTGACGATTATTTTGTTGATGCACTCAGTGGTTAGTGCACTTTTTATAATTTTCCCCGTCTGTAGTAATTCGTTTGATGACAATTTTATAAAAAATTTATATATATGTGTCTAAGTAAGAAAATTTTGGCCTTTTTACATAAAAAATCAACTCTATCCGTGAACAGTGAAATCCGGCGTACGCCGGGTACTGTCCGGTTTACGCCGGACCATCACCGACCTGACCGGCCTAAATCATAAGGTAATTAATTCAGCAGGACATAAATATTCTCCGGCGTGGTCCGGAACATCCTGGTTTACGCCGGAATGTCTATTTATGGCCTAGGAAAAATTATTTTCCTCTTCTGCTCGAATTTTTACCTATATATACCACCAAACCACATGCTAAATTTTGTGCACCTTCATTTCTCAACTCTACTACCTAGTAATACGGTACAAAATGTCCAATCATTCTTCTCCGTCAGTTAACAGTTACTCTCCCCCGTTTTACCCAAATGTTGAAGCTCCGGATTTTCAACCCTTATTTTTTAATCCCAGTGATTATCCGAACCAAACAGCCCAAGATCGTTATTTATCCAACTTTATTCAGTCCCCCATTTTGCTTGAAAAAGGTCTTAACTTTCAAAAAATGAACGAGTGGGGATTTCTGCGTATAGAAGGCGGTGGGTGGGACCGTTTTGTTCGTACACCAAAGGGCAAGGTCAATGTTACTCTAGTCCAAGACTTTTATGCAGCTTTGTCAGAATCTATTTCTATGGAGTCTACTCGTTTTGTACGTATTCGTGGTTGTATTGTACCATTCACTCCCTTTATCATTAATCAAGCTTTTCATATACCCCTTGTCCAGACTACCCCGAATAGTCATTACGAATCACAGTGGAATTTTGACACTGTTAATGGTGTTATTGATAAGTGTGCCGAAGCTTTCCAAATTACAACCATGATCGTGATGTGTCCACTTCAGCTCTGCTTCCTCATCTTCGAACCTGGAAACATTTTATAAATTCACGAGTTTTTCCAACTCTGGATTTTTCAGAGGTTTCTGATGATGAGATGTTGCTGCTTTATGCAATAACGATTGGAGACATTATTGACTTGGGAGTCCTAATCCACAAGACGGCCATCAACTTTGCACTCGGTAGACGAAATTTTTGTCAACCAATGCCTTATGCGTGGTTGATCTCTAGGATCTGTGGTCCGCTTTCTTCGAGTTCCGTAATCGTGCATCGGATGAGATTTTTCCTTCTCGTCAACCTCATCTAGGGTTGCTCCCAGTAGATGTACCACGTGGTTCGTCTACAGCAGAAGAATATAGCAGTAGTTTAACCTGTGTGCGATGGCAGTAGATAGTGTTACTTGGTTTAGTTGATGGAATAAGATGTTTTAACTTTTAAGTTTTTAAGTTTCTTTTAAGTTGTTTTAGTCTTAAAAGTTTGCTTCCAGTAGTAACTTTGTTTAATTATGTTTTCATATCCTGTGTAATATTAATGTTTGTTTTTTTTTTCTCTAAAATGTTATGATTTTCTTTTATAAACGATTAATTCATAGACAAACTTGTTACCACCTTAATTAAAGATTCCTTTTCTTTTCTACCTAACTTTTTCACTCACTTATCATCGGGACGATGACAGTTCATAGTGGGGAGTAGAGTTAGGTTATTAAATAAAATGAAGTTATTATATCAAACACTCAAACAATTAGTTTAATTATCCTTTAGGAAATAAACATGATAATATATAATTATTACAATAAAGGTAATATTTTTGGGAAGAATAAGTTTCTAATTAAGTAAAGTAAACTCGATATATTATAATTATATTATATATGCCTATCTTAATACGATTCTAAGTATGTATAACTATGAATTTTTTATCAAATAAGTTTTTTTGGAATTAGACAAGTATACTTATAATTATAAATTAATGTTTTAGAAAAACTTTCTTTCAAGATAAATTATGAGTCTGGAATCGGATTAGGGATGACGATTTTTGGCATAACTTTGACTCGACCATAGCCAAATGACCTACCCGAGCATAATTTCCATTTTTTCCCCATCTCAGCCTTGTAGAGTGGCCAGACCCCACTCGAAATTAGCCATTCACTATTAACCTCGTTATAACCGACCCTTAGCCTGGTTTGGTCTACGTTCTTTTGGAATCCCGCAAGTAGTATGTACTTATGGATAATGGTGACGACATCGTAACTAAGAGTCGGTACATTAGAATGTCACGAGTTGAGATTAGTACATAATCATTTTGAGGTCATTATCTATTATGCTTGTTATTTAAAAAAAATATGTGTAATTGGTTCCAACCAATAAACAAGGAACCATTTGTATCTATGTAAGAGTCATTGGAGGCGATTTTGCAAGTTTTTTTAGACTGTATCAGAATGTTACTAATCAAGGTTGTTTTTATCAAGAATTTGAAGGTGTAAGTACGTACGACTTGCTCTCCTCTCTTGATTTTTCCTTTTTTTTCTTTCCCTTTAGATTAGCCAACACCCTGAGCCTGAACGTTACAAGCCATTTTGCCAACTACTTGACTTAGTTTTTGATTCTGGATATTCATTAGTGACGATTGAAAGTATTTCTAAAAAAAAAATTATATATTTATTAAGTAAAGCATGGAAAATTTCATCTAAATAATGTTTGATAACTAAATTTATAAGCTATACACACTTCTTTCTGCTACTGATATTGTCTACCTAGAGGAGGAAGAGGAGCATCCTAGCACAGGTTATGCATCTGATCGTGCCAAGCCAGAATATAATCTGTTAACTAGACAAGCGCAATTTGTGAGTCTTAGAGCTGCTCATGAAGAGATAACACAGAGATTTGAATTACAAGTGGCTTTAGATAAAGGTAAAGCAACTGACCAAGAAGGGGATGATGGTTTTCAGATAGTCAGGAAAAAACGAGGTCGAAAAAACTACTCCTCCCTCAAGCCTACTGTAAGCACCAGATCATCAGTTTTAAAGCACCACCCCCCACCATGATGAATTGTCTTTTCTGGAACATAAGGGGTCTGGGGGGGAAAAGCTCTTTCAGACGTCTCAAAAAATTAATAAAAATTCACAAAATTTCTTTTCTTTCTATTTCTGAACCTATGCTTTTCAATAGTCAAATAAATGCTAAGAGGCTCAGCCTTGGTTTCACCAATAGTTTTGCTGCTCCTGAAGATAAATTGTGGGTTTTCTGGAATAGTGATAGTACTGCTGAGATTATTTATAGCTCTACTCAAGTGGTTACCCTCAAGTTCCTTAGCTCTAAGCCTTACTTAATTTCTTGTATTTATGGTAAATGCAGTAGACTTTTAAGGACTGAAATGTGGAATGCTTTGGAAAATCATGTCAGTCTAGATCTTCCTTGGATGATAGGTGGAGATTTTAATGCTATAAGATTCCTTGAGGATTATGATGGATCTTCCCAACCTCCTGTTGGTTCCATGGATGACTTTAATGCTTTCATTTCTAGCTGTGGACTTCAGGAGATCCCTACTACTGGGGCTCATTTCACTTGGGTTGGTAGGAGAAGATCTTCTTATGTCAAAGAAAAACTTGATCGTATTTTATTCAACTCCAAGTGGCTTGAGGATGATAAAGTTGGTACTATTAAAGTTCTCAACAGATCTGGTTCTGATCATGCCCCTCTTGTTTACTGTGGGAGTTTTGCTACTACTAAGCCTTCATCCTTCAAATTTCAAAGTATGTGGCTTCTCCATGAAACTTTTCAAAATGTGGTCAGAGATAATTGGAACAAACCAATCACTGGAATTCTCCCTGGAATGACTCTCTTTATGTTTAAGCTCAAGAGGTTGAAAGCTGAACTCAAAATTTGGAATAAACACACCTTTGGGGATGTTCACAGTAAGGTCAAGGAGCATGAAGCCACTGTTCAAGCTTTGGAGTCTGTTTATGATGCTAATCCCACAGCTGACAATAGGATTGCTCTTTCTAGGGCTCAAGCTGTTTATAATCTCAGCCTTGCGCAGCAGGAGGAATTTTGGAGGCAAAAATCCAGATTTAAATGGTTTAAGGAAGGTGATAATAATACAGCCTTTTTCCATGCTACTGCCAAAGATAAGATTATGAGATTGGCTATCCATAAAATCAAGGATAGTAAAGGCAATTGGTGTGAGACTCAACATGATATTGAGACAGCTGCTGTCCAGTTTTATAGCTCTCTTTTCAGTGAAGATAGTGGTACTAACCAAACTGCTCTTGATGATATTCTTGGATTTATTCCTCAACTGATAACTAGTGAGATTAATCAACAGCTTCTTCAACCTGTTACCAAGGAGGAGGTCAAGCAAGCTGTTTTTGACCTTGATCCAAACAGTGCAGCAGGAATTGATGGTTTTTCTGGAGCCTTCTACAGAGCATGTTGGGATACTATTGCACATGATGTTTATGCTGCTACTGCTGATTTCATGGATGGGGGCTACATACCCCAAAGTATTGGCTCCACTATTATCACTCTCATCCCCAAGAAGGAGGTACCTGTTTCTTTTGCTGATTACAGGCCTATTGCTTTAAGTACTTTCATTAACAAGATTTTTACTAAAGTCCTCTGTGCAAGGCTTCACAATTTCAATATTTTGATATCGATGAGCAATCACTTTTATCCAAGGCAAAGACATTTCTGATAATGTTCTTTTTGTGCAAGAACTTGTTCAATTTGTCCATAGAAAAGCTAGGGGTCATAATATCCTTTTTAAATTTGATGTTGCTAAAGCTTTTGATAGGGTTGCTTGGCCTTTTCTTGAAGCCCTTTTGAATAAATTTGGCTTCTCCACTCTTTTTGTTACTTTGGTTATGAATAACCTGAAGCGTAGTTGGTTTTCTATATTGATTAATGGGCACCCTGCTGGTTTTTTCCAGATTTCTAGGGGTATTAAGCAAGGAGACCCTTTATCCCCTTACCTTTTTATTCTTGTTTCTGAGGCTCTCACTAGGGGTTTGAAACATATCTTTCACTCTGATGTTGATTGTTACGCTGTTCCCAGAGGCTTCCCTATGATTACTCATTGCATGTATGCTGATGACCTTATTGTTTTTGCCAGAGCCACCAAAAAAGCTATTAAAAATCTCTTCCTTTTCCTTAATTAGTATGAACTTGCATCTGGCCAGAAAATAAATGCCCAAAAAAGTTCCTTTTTTATCAGCAAACATGCCCCCTCTCAAACTGTTCATATGGTTGCTAATATTACTGGCATGAATCAGGGTACTTTCCCTTTTACCTACTTAGGTTGTCCTATCTATGTGGGAAGGCCTAAAGCTGTCTATTTTCAACCTCTTATACAAAAGATTGAACACAAATTACAAGGTTGGTATGCTAAGTTTCTCTCTATTGGGGGTAGGCTTATTTTAATAAAGCATGTTCTTTCTGCTATCCCCATACATATTCTTGCAGCTTTAAAGCTTCCTGTTGCAGTTTTTAAAAAAATAGAACATTTGCTTTCACATTTCCTTTGGCTTGACACCACAGCTAGCAGAAGGCATATCTGGAGGAATTGGAAAGATGTTTGCTACCCTGTGCTTGAGGGTGGTCTTGGTGTGAGAAACCTTAGAGTTTTGCAACAAGCTTTTGCCTGCAAACTTTGGTGGAAAATTAGAACAGGTCAAGGGCTGTGGGCTAAGACTGTCATGTCTGGTTCCTTTCCCTTGTATAGACTTTATAGCTGGAAGCTTTTGATGGATGTTCAGGATGTTGTTGATGATCATATGAGATATCAAGGGCAACCTCTTAACAGATGGATTTGGGAGCCTGAAGACACTGGTAAATTTTCTGTTAAATCTGCCTATGCTCTGCTTAGAAAGAAAAAGCCTACCTTATATGATCTCAAAGAGATATGGAAGCCTCCCCTTGCCCACTCAAATGTTCCATTTTATGTGGAGACTTCTTCAAGGTTTGCTCCCATTTGTCTGTATTAACTGCATAAATTTGGGGTGCATGGACCACTTTCAATGTATGTATTGCCCTTCGAAGAATCTTTGGAGCATGTTTTTGGGATCGTGAATGCAGACCACAGGTATGGCGATGATTATCAGACTCATTTCCACTGGGGATATAATGTGCACAATTTGAAAGAGGCCATCCAGTGCTGGCAAAATCCCTCCACTAAAGGTGCTATCAAACTTATTTTCCCTGTTTTACCTGTTTTTATTTGCTGGGAAATTTGGAAGTCTAGGAATAAAGCCTTTTTTGATGACAAAAAGACTGCAGTCAAGGCTATCATTGTAGCAATCAATCAGCATCTTCAGCTCCTTTGTAGCTCTTTGACTCTTCATAGGAAAGATGCTGCTGATGATGCCCTTGTGCATCTTGGTTTAATACCCCACTTTACTCCTAAACCTCAGTGTTCTTATATTTCTGTCTCTTGGCACCCTCCTGTTGATCATGATTATAAGCTGAATACAGATGGCTCCTCTTTGGGCAATCCAGGGGCTGCTGGAGGTGGTTATATTATCAGAGACACCCAGGGTAGGGTGATTACTGTTGCCTCCAAAGCCTATGGTATTGTGACTAATATGCAGGCTGAGATTCAGGCTCTCTTAGAGGGGATTCTTCATTGCATTGATCTAAACCTCCAATCTGTTCACTTGGAATCTGATTCTCTGATTCTTGTTGATATGGTCCTTGGCAAAAGGCAAGCTTCCTGGAAATTCAGTTTGGAGGTTCTTCAAATACAAAAACTCATAACAGATCATCACTTTACCATTGAACACATTTATAGAGAAGCAAATGGACCTGCTGATTATCTTGCCAAGCAGGCTAGTGCTACTCAGCTTTCATATATCAGAGATAGGACTCAAATTCATGGGGATCTGGGACTTCTTATTCAGAGGGACCTTCTTCAGCTCCCAATTATCAGATGCAAGAAATGATCAGTTGCTGCATAGCCCACTGGGAAGCACCCTTCACTATGTTGAGGGGTGCAAACAGGTTGTATCTATCTTTTACTGATATTTCCACCTTCTGGTTTTCTTTATCCTTTGTTTGGATCCTGTACACACTTCTCTACATCAATAGCAGGATCTGGAGATGGTTTTTTGCAACCTATATTGGGAGGATTCTTCACTGCTGCATTTACCTGGAAGCACCCTTCATCAATATGAAGGGTGCAAACAGGTTGTACTCCCTATATTGCTCTCCTTTGATTTTACTGCGTTTTTTTGTGGTGCTGTGGTCTTCTGTTCCCTTGCAGATTGCAAAAGTCTGGAGACATATACGGTTGATTTGGATGATTGCCTGACCTACAAAGACCTCTTCTTTCAGATCCTATTGCTACTCAGTGGAGGCATATTTGTATTTTTACTGGTATTGTAATAGGAATCTATTAGTCTGGAGTTACACTAGGTCCTCATCTAGGATGATTAGCCTTTTGGTTCTTATCTGTGATGTCCTAGAGGTTTTTATTCCAACACATGGAGGGTCATACTCTTTCCTTAGTATCTGGATTTTCCCACTTTGGGTTTGACGGACTAAGGTTTTGAGGAGGTGACGAACATGTGTTGATGACGCTGTTTTTTTGGTTGGAGTGTCAGGAGATGACATTGTAAAACTTCAGTTTCCTTAATAAAATCTGGGTTTTACAAAAAAAAAAAAAAAAAAAAAAAAAAAAAAAACAATATAAATACATATAGATAAAAAAATTAAAATAAAAAAAAAAAAAAAAAAGCTATACACACTTTTTATTTTTTAAGAAAGACAAGAATAATATGATTATAATATTGACAGAGTACTTTACTAGATTAGTAACCTAATCTAAATAATTATATTATTTACATTGTAATTGAATAAATTATCGCTTATTTTGCTCGAGGACGATCAAAAGCTAAGTGGGGAGTAGTTGATATATGACAACATTATAACTAAAATTTATAAACATTTTATACATATTATTATAATTTATAACTTTTGTTATCAGATTTACCTGTGGTTTTGTTGTTTTTGAATTATGCAGGTGTTAGGTGATACAAAATAGAAGAATCGGAATTGAAAAATATAAAAATCTGATCAAGTGCTGATATTTGTCAAAACCGGCGTAGGCCGGAATAAGCCGGTTCACGCCGGATTATGTGATGATTAAAATCATGTTACTCCACATGCGTCTGGCAAGGATTACTCAAATTCGGTTAATCCGGCGCACGCCAGATCAGTCTCGGCGCACGCCGGATCAGAAAACTCAGCCTATAAGTAGCCCTCATTTATGAAGAGAAAAAACGGTACCAATATATATATCTCTATCTATATATATATTATCTTATCTATTCTCTGTAAATATTATTTCAGTAGGCATTCTACCATAAATAGTAGTTATAGTATTGTTGTAATATTTAGAGTAATTATCGAAGATTTTTGATTTCATAGCTGTTGTTACATTCAGAGGATAAACGCCCAACCTCAACAATTGTATTCGGTAATATTCTAATGTTATTATGCTTGTTATTTATATAAGTATCTTTATGTTAATATTAATAATGACTATAGGCTAATTATACAACTAGCCAAGACATGTAATTGAGCTATGTTGATCTTTTAGAGAAATGGATGATAACTATGTTAAAATTTGAATAAAAATTGAATATGATGAATCTTTTTCTACTTGGATTAATTGACAGCTCATATTGACGTAATTAACCAGTATGGACAGAGACATAACCTAATCATGAACTGACCACAGACGTTAGGATATGATAAAAGAGTAGAACGACTGGAAGATAAAATTGGCCGTCTGACAAACGGAACCCTCTTTCTTATCCAGGGGCAGAATATTTATACTCGAGAGATTATCATGTCAAATCATTAGGTTTAATCGAGGTTTTACCAAGGAGGAGACATAGAACAAATTCATACACTCGTATGAGGAAATTGTTAGGCTTTGGGAGTATACCGTTTCACATAATCAACTGCACCTTAAAACAGGAAGTTCAATCACATCCATTAAACTAAAAGAGATTATGGTGCAATGATATTGTCTTGGTTAGTTCTTATTATATAACTATCTATATTAGTATTTATTATATTGGTATATATATATCTAAATATATATATATTATTTAAGTATCCAATTATTTATAGCATTAGTATCATAACCTTATATGGTGAGGATTGCGACTTAGATTGAGATAATAACAGCTAATTGGTGTTTAACCACATTGTGAATTATATTTTCATTTCCCAGAGGGATACGACCTTGATTCACCGGACTAAACTACAATTTGACCCGGTACACTGCCGGTAAGATTGGACCCAGTTTCTGCCAGATCAGTTTACAACTTTTTTAATATAATTATATAGTAGAGTATACTCAAAACGGGGGTTTACAACTTTTTGTATATAATTGTAGTAGAGTATACTCAAAACTGGGGTTCACCACTTATTGTATATAATTGTAGTATAGTTTACTCAAAATGGGGGTTTACCACTTTTTGTATATAATTGTAGTAGAGTTTACTCAATATGGGGGTTTACCACTTTTTGTATATAATTGTATATAATTGTAGTAGAGTTTACTCAAAATGGGGGTTTACAACTTTTTGTATATAAAATTATTGTAGTTTACTCAAAATGGGAGTTAACAACTTTTTGTATATAATTGTAGTAGAGTTTACTCAAAATAGGTGTTTTAAACTTTTTGTATATTAAATTATAGTAGAGTTTACTCAAAATGGGGTTTACAACTTTTTGTATATTATTGTATTGGAGTCTTCTCAAAACTGGGATTACAACTTTTTGTATATAATTGTAGTAGAGTTTACTCAAAACGGGGGTTTACCACTTTTTGTATATAATTGTAGTAGAGTTTACTCAAAACGGGGGTTTACAACTATTTGTATGTAATTGTCTAGTAGAGTTTACTCAAAACGGGGGTTTACAACTTTTTTTGTAATTGAAGTAGAGTTTACTCAAAACTGGGGTTTATAACTTTTTGTATATAATTGTATTAGAGTTTACTCAAAATGGGGGGTTTATAACTTTTTGTATATAAATTTAGTAATGTTTACTCAAAATGGGGGTTTACAACTTTTTTTAAATAACTGTAGTAGTGTTTACTCAAAATGAGGGTTTACAACTTTTTTAATATAATTATATAGTAGAGTTTACTCAAATACGGGGCTTGCAACTTTTTGTATATAATTGTAGTAGAGTATACTCAATACGGGGGGTTTACCACTTTTTGTATATAATTGTAGTATAGTTTACTCAAAATGGTGGTTTACCACTTTTTGTATATAATTGTATATAATTGAAGTAGAGTTTACTCAAAATGGGGGTTTACCACTTTTTGTATATAATTGTATATAATTGTAGTAGAGTGTACTCAAAACGGGGGTTTACAACTTTTTATATATAAAATTATTGTAGTTTACTCAAAATGGGGGTTAACAACTTTTTGTATATAATTGTTGTAGAGATTACTCAAAATGGGTGTTTTCAACTTTTTGTACGTTAAATTATAGTAGTATTTACTCAAAACGGGGGTTTATAACTTTTTGTATATATTTGTAATATAGTTTACTCAAAACGAGGGCATACTAATTTTTGTATATAATTGTATTAAGTTTCCTCAAAATGGGGGTTTACAAGTTTTTGTATATAATAGTAGTAGAGTTACTCAAAACGGAGGTTTACAACATTATGTATATAATTCTCGTAGAGTTTACTCAAAATGGTGGTTTACAACTTTTTGTATATAATTGTAGAGTAGGGTTTACACAAAATGGGGGTTTACTACTTTTTGTATATAAAATTATAGTTGAGTTTACTCAAATCGGTGTTTTATGATTTTTCGTATATAATTATAGTAGAGTCTACTCAAAACGGGGGTTTACAACTTTTTGTATATAATTGTATTAGAGTCTACACAAAATAGGGGTTTACAACTTTTTGTATATAATTGTAGTAGAGTTTACTCAAAACGGGGGTTTACAAATTTTTGTATATAATTGTAGTTGAGTTTACTTAAAACATGTGTTTACAAACTTTTGTATATAATTCTACGGTATAATTACTCAAAGGGTTTACTAATTTTTGTATATAGAATTATAGTAGAGTTTATTCAAAACAGGGTTTACAACTTTTTGTATATAATTGTAGTAGAGTTTACTCAAAACATGGGTTTTCAAATTTTTGTATATTAAATTATAGTAGATTTTTACTCAAAATGGGGGTTCACAACTTTTTGTATAAAATTGTATTACAGATTTATTCAAAACGGGGATAAAACTTTTGTATATAATTGTATTAAGTTTCCACAAATTTAGGTTTCCTACTTTTTGTATATAATTGTAGTAGATTTTACTCAAAACGGAGGTTTTCAACATTTTGTATGTAATTGTAGTAGAGTTTACACAAAATGGGGGTTTGCAACTTTTTGTATATAATTGTATTAGAGTCTACACAAAACGGGAGTTTACAACATTTTGTATATAATTATATAGTAGAGTTTACTCAAAACGGGGGTTTACAACTTTTAGTTTGTAATTGTAGTAGAGGTTACTCATAGTGGGGGTTTACCACATTTTGAATATAAATGTATAGTAGAGTTTACTCAGAAGAGGGTCTACAACGTTTTTTTATATATAATTATAGTAGAGTTTACTCAAAACAGAGTTTTACTACTTTTTGTATATAATTGTAGTAGAGTTTACTCAAAACTGGGGTTTATAACTTTTTGTATATAGTTGTATTAGAGTTTACTCAAAATGGGGGGCTTACAACTTTTTGTGTATATTGTAGTAGTGTTTACTCAAAATGGGGTTTTACAACATTTTGTATATAATTATATAGTAGAGTTTACTTAAAATCGAGGTTTACAGCTTTTTGTATATAATTGTATTAGCGTTTACTTAAAATGGGGGTATACAACTTTTTGTATGAAATTGTATTAGAGTTTACTCAAAATGGGGGTTTACATCTTTTCTTATCTAATTGTAGTAGATTTTATTCAAAGTAGGGGTTTACACAATTTTGTATATAATTGTAGTATAGTTTACTCAAAACGGGGGTTTACAACTTTTTGTATACTATTGCATTGGAGTCTTCTCAAAACTGGGGTTAACAACTTTTTGTATATAATTGTAGTAGAGTTTACTCAAAATAGGGGTTTACAACTTTTTGTATATAATTGTAGTAGAGTTTACTCAAAACAGGGGTTTACAACTTTTTGTATATAATTATATAGTAGAGTTTACTCAAGACGGGGGTTTACAACATTTTATATAATTGTAGTAGAGTTTACTCAAATCGGGGGTATACAACTTTTTGTACATAATTGTAGGAGAGTTTACTCTAAACGGAGCTTTACAACATTTCATATATAATTGTATTGTAGAGTACACTCAAAGCAGGGGTTTACAACTTTTTGTATATGAAATTATTGTTGAGTTTATTCAAAACGGGGGTTTACAACATTTTGTAATTGATTGTATTAGAGTTTACTCAAAACAGGGGTTTACATCTTTTTTTGTATAATTGTAGTAGATTTTACTGAAAGCGGGGGTTTACACTATTTTGTATATAATTGTAGTAGAGTTTACTCAAAACAGGGGTTTACAACTTTTGTATATAAAATTATTGTAGAGTTTACTCAAAACTGGGGTTTACAACATTTTGTATATAATTGTAGTAGACTTTACTCAAAACAGTGGTTTTCAACATTGTGTATATTAAATTATAGAAGAGTTTTGTCCAAATAGGGGTTTACAACTTTTTGTATATAATTTTATTACAGTTAACTCAAAACGGGGTCATACAACTTTTTGATTATAATTGTATTAAGTTTCCACAAATTGGGGGTTTACAACTTATTGTATATAATTGAAGTAGAGTTTACTCAAAATGTTGGTTTATAACATTTTGTATAATTGTCGTAGAGTTTACTAAAAATGGGAGTTTACTATTTTTTGTATATAATAGTAAAGTATAGTTTACTCAAAACAGGGGATTACAACTTTTTGTACATAAAATTGTAGTAGAGTTTACTCAAAATGGGGTTTTACAAATTTTTGTATATAATTGTAGTAGAGTCTACTCAAAATGGGGGTTTACAACTTTTTGTGTATAATTGTTTTAGAGTCTACATAAAACGGGGGTATATAACTTTTTGTATATAATTGTTGTAGAGTTTACTCAAAATAGGGGTTTACAACTTTTTGTATATAATTCTATGGTAGAATTTACTCAAAATGAGGGTTTACTACTTTTTGTATATAAAGTTATAGTAAAGTTTACTCAAAATGGGGTTTACAACTTTTAGTGTATAATTGTAGTATAGTTTACTCAAAATAGGGGTTTTTCAACTTTTTGTATATTAAATTATAGTAGAGTTTACTCTAAACGGGGGTTGAAAACTTTTTGTATATAATTGTATAGTAGTGTTTACTCAAAACGAGGGTTTACCACATTTTGTATATTATTGTATTGGAGTCTTCTCAATGTTAGATGTAATATCCTCGGATCAATCATGGATTGACCCGATTACACAGCGGAAGACATCAGATCTAGATCTAAACGAAACAAAGAACATAAATTAAAGATCTAACCTACAAGGGGGTTTAGGATTTTACCTTTTTATGGTGCTTAACTCCAAGAACAAAAGTAGTATCCACGCAAGTTGAGAAGCCACGGCCTTCCAACTTGTGTCTCCTAGCAACACCAGGTGGATGGTGTTTCCCGCCGGACCTCCTTGATATGCTACCGGAAAAATCCCGAAGATTATTCCAACTCCAAACCCAAAGAAAATAGCCGAAAATTCCAAGCTAGTTTTCTTTCAATAATGGCGTG
This sequence comes from Gentiana macrophylla, assembly GCA_026214975.1. Lineage (NCBI taxonomy): Eukaryota > Viridiplantae > Streptophyta > Magnoliopsida > Gentianales > Gentianaceae > Gentiana > Gentiana macrophylla. The sequence goes on along the minus strand of CM047807.1, from coordinate 51,741,323 downwards.
TGTTTGTTGTGTCAAAAGGCATGGAAGAACTCTCTCTATCTAGGAGAGTAAAACTTAACCTCCAAGGATTAAATAATTAAGTGATAATTATTACATTAATCCTTTTTCCAAATAAAAGATAAATAAAATAATTATCCCAAACAAATTAGGATAAATCATATTATTATCTAATATTCCATGAATTATTATTTAACAAATAAAAGATAAATCACATGTCAAATAATTATCCAAGAAAACTAATTTCTTGACAAATATTTAATCATATTGGCGCCACCTTTCACAAATAAAAGGTCCACACATTTTTCCTATATTTGACCAATGAGGTCAAAAAGTCAACACACTAATTTTGGCCGAGTCCACGAAAAATGTCTTTTCCGTGTATTTAATTATTTAGTCCAACTAAACAATTAATCCACATATCAAATTAAATAGCCCAATCCAACTATTTAATTATAATTGAGGTGCAACGACAAGAAATCCAATTGTGCTATATTGGGAGCAACGTCGGGGACCATGGACCCATATTCAGTAGCTACAATAAATTAGATAAAATTATTCGTCAGACAGAATAATTATATCCAACCTATTAATTCCGGGATTACACCACCATAAACCCGAAACTGAACTCTATCGAATATAGATAACTTACACTCAATTTATGAGTCGAAAGCGCCCACGATATAATCATTACATACGGATAAATCCTCCATAGATCGCTCATTTCGATTCGGGATATTTCCGTAAACCCTTCTCGAAACATCTTATCCTTATTTACCATTAACCCCCTAGTGATCAATTAGTTCATATCCAATATAATATGAACTCGGCCGATCGATCAGTTTCTAGGGTCAACAAATAAGGGAACTGTCTCTCTACTTCCCGAGGGAAGGAATGGATTCCATATCTGTGATAGCACAGACCACTCATTCATTCCAGAATAGAGCCAACGAGAAGTGTTGGACCACATACTTAGAAGTGATCCTTACTAACACATCAAACTCTACCCTAGTCTAAGCAGTCGTCTGTGATCACCTCAGGATTAAGATTAATCAATATATGATCATCTTGTGATTCGATAAGACTTCTCGATTACGGAATTATATCGAGAACTCAAATCAAATCGGTCCAGCCCTATATGATTATCATCATATATAAATGCCCCACTAGGTACCCTATTACCGATAAACGGATAAGATCACACACCTAAAGTGTTCTCGGCACATTAATAGAAAATTAATCATGAGACCCATACTCGATTAATAAACGCTACGGACTAAGTTAATTTTTAAGTACATCTCACTAACTCAATCCTCTTGTGTATAGCCATACACCGAGTTATGTGATTACATAAACGAGGTACTTAGGGTTTTCAAAGTAGTATCTTAATTATAAGCATACATGCATATAATAAGATGAATTATTAATTTCATCCCTAAAACAATTATACAATTGTCTTTCGGCACTACACTATACAATCTCCCACTTGCACGAAAGGCAAGTGGATTAATTGTTTTAGAGCACACCCTTATTTATCTATATCTACAACATTCTCCCACTTGCTCAAAACAAGTGAGATGAATCCTCAAATCTGCACCCTCCAAGCGCATCTTAGTAATTCATCCTTCCAAGCACGACGGAGTGTCTATACACCCACAAAGGACTATAGGTCATCAATCTTCCTATAGACAGTATGGTCCTGCAATGGGTAATGGACAAACCATACTCCCATCGCATTCGGGTGGATCGATATAATCGATCTAGTTTAGTAGTTTTTATTAGTGTTGTCACCAATCGCCGGTGTTGGACGTGGATCAACAAATCGATTAGTAACATCTTGAGTACAAATACTTCAAGATCCAAGGTTGTTATTTATAGACTCTATCGACTCGAGTTTGACAGTATAACCGTCATTCTCTGATTTTATGAGTTTTATAACCAACCTTCACTCAATGCATTAAGATATTTCACGTCCTGAACGTGTACGCAAAATTTCTAGTCCTACCTTCAAGCACTCGGTGCTAAATGCCTCTATTTACGGAAGTGGGGTGAACCGAATTCACTCCTTATCCACAAATGCGTAGGCATCTTTTAGGTAGACTTCTCGGTTTTTCAATACAACCGTGATTTTGCAACCAATATCTTAAATGAGTTCAGCAGTGTATCGTAGCACATCAATAACTATATAAGGAAAATTTATGGTGTATCCCTTAGTGAAAACATTTCACTGGGAGGCATGCCGAGCATCAGTCCCGAAGACTACGCAACAACCTATTTAAAGTATGGAATACTCTATCTCCGGTGAAATCGTAGATTTCCTCCAAATATTTTTGAATAAACTTACTGGAGTTTCGAGTAGTTATCGGACAATATGTCACTACTCGTAAAGCTCCCACTAGCTTGTATCTTTCATATGACCCCGAAGGTTGATATGAACAAGCTATGTAACTTCTTTAAATCTATTACCCTTTCCCGATTGAAAGGAAGCTTAGTCATTGTTCCTTTGAGACAATGTTCCTTTGACTGGGAGATAGGAATCACCCTAAGCCAGTCTTTAGATCTTGTCTTTATGAAACATACACTAATTAATAGAGTAGAAAGAGGCGTTTATCGAAATATGGAAACCATTTGCGGTTATATATTTTAAGATGCATTACTAATACCTTTTCAGCAATGCTTAGTGGTTCTGACTTTATCAAACAATAGTCCGAGTCTTAGGTTCGTGCTACGAATGTTATATTTATCATCAATAAGACAAACAAATTATCCTATTGAAAATGAATACGCTCGTTCCAACTCGAAAATAGAAAATGAATTTTCTGTGATGCTCAAGAATTGAATCCGAGATTCATTTCCTTATATCACTCCCACTAGTCAATCTGAAGAAAAAAAACTGCCCGTTGTCTATTTTATTTATCGTTTAATGCAAAGCTACCTAGTTCTTCCAAGGAACTTTAGCTTTCGAGAAAATTGCTAGGATGCATTGGACAGTGATCCGAAATCACTTTCCTTATCCTCTAATTTCTAATTTAATAATTTTTCGGTTTAGCCTTTAAACTACTTAGTTTAGACGACTAATACGCATAAACGTTCTTTCCTATTCTCGACTTTCCTTAGATGGAAACAGTCTTGAACTAGCAGTTCATTTGACTAGACACTACTCTTGAATTGTGGGATGTTCAGTGTTACTTGCTTGGACTATCGATTTTTCTAATCGTCAAAACATAAGACCAAGGCTCCTACTAGTTTATCGGTTCCAAATACCGTCTAACTAGCAATACTTTGTATTTATGATTTTTCCAGATTATAACATCACCTAGAACTAAGCTCCCACTAGTTTATCGGGCCCAAATACCGCCTAACTAGAAATGCTTTGTTCATGATGTTTCAAAGATTATAAAATCTCCGTAACTAAGCTCCCACTAGTTTATCGGCCCAAATATTGTCTAACTAGTAACGCTTTATTCTTGTTTTTCCAATGAATGGAAAAACTCTGTGCAAATCTATTACACTTTTCTAATGATTCAAAAACAACAAATCATAAGACTAAGGCTTCCACTAGTTTATCGGTTCCAAATACCGCCTAACTAGCTAGCAACGCCTATATGTATATGATTTTCCAATTTTTCAATTTAGAAATTTGTTGTGTAATTACACTTTTAAAATTCACTAAATGAATTTTATCCGATAGTCCTATGTCATCTTTTGTAAACTAAGTATGGTCGCTCTCGCTCAACACGAAGTGACACCCGTGACATACCTATACTATGTCACTTAAGTTTTTAAAGGCTTAAGAGAAGAAATCTTTTCCGAAAAATTAACCGCATTCTGTTGATAATTACAATGTACTTGTTACTTCCACATTTTTAATGAAGTCCTATTTCTAACAGTTCAGTAGTCTAGAGATTAAAGTTGTAAACAAAATGACAGAAACTTAAATTCAAAAAAAAAAAAAATTTCACTACTAGATTTTTATTTTAGGAATTATAAACTGAAAAAGTCTATCCTACCATTCCAAGGATTTAACCTCGCATCGTACTGCCGCCTTTAGGGTCGGTATCAGCACAATGACGGTTAAACTGAGACAATCTCTCTCAATGATTAAGCTTCGAGAATCGAACATCTCACGGGAATCAGACATCCCGGCTCTTAATCATTGATTACCTTCCTCTTTCTAGCCTTGATATTTCGAAAATATCCATAATGAGTGTGACCTACTATATCAGACCTCAAAGTAAGCCCCGAGTATGCCGCCTTTAGGGTCGGACAGTGACCCAACGAGTACCCGAAGTCCTATCCTTTCGGAGACCAAGCCTTGAATTTTGATAGGGGTGTACACCATCCTTAAGGGGCCGGAATCAAAGCGGCACGAGGCGTCACCCTTCTCTCACGTTCTTGCACCTATAGTAGAGGCCGTGGGGTCGGCTATCGCCTTCCCCGCTCCCACTCAATATTTTGAAAAAGTGGTGGGTTTACTAATTACGGTTGCGGTCTTGACAATAAGAAACAATAAATCAAAGTACTATGAATAGGGTCGGTTATGTAGGCAAGCCAACGCCGTCTTATTCGTTGGAACATATGTGATGCTTCAGGCCAATCCGGCAAGAGAAGCCCCGCTTAGCCCAAGGCTTATCGGCTATGCTAAGTCCTGCCGAATCAGCCAGAACGCATATCACACGTGGAGGGGAGTGGATTGAGCCAAGCTCGTTGAACTCGCCAACCATGGTTAGACCATTTCCGAACCCATGTACTAAGATTCTCCGATTTCTAGGTTGTCACCCAAAGCGTAATCTCGCTTTTTTGTTTAAGGTGGGGTTCACCGAGAAGCCATCACCAAAAGCTCAACGATTTATCCAAGTGGGATTCACCGAGAATCCATCACTAAAATCGTAAACGATTGACAAAAACCCGGGTCCTCGATTTTTATAATTAGCTACTTATTATTTAACTACCACATATTAAATTAATAAGCATTCATACTAATTATTCGAGTTAGACATGCCTAATTTATTTGAAATAAACTAGCTACATGTATGCATTGGAGTGGAATCATGAAGATGCAAGTCATGGCAATTTTCTGATTTTAAGCACATAATCTTGATCAAACACAAAATTATACCGAAAAATAAACACCGAGATGGACCGTTGGTACCCTCGACTAACTATTTTCTAAGGAAAAGTAAAACTAATACTATGTCTTCGAGTCTTGATCTTCGAATCTTGAACTCGAACCGCCGGATCACGAACCACGAACACCCGAGAGGAGAAAAGGCTTTTTAATCAAATAAAACCAATTTATTATAATTAAATAAAACCTTTTTTAATTTTTTTTATTAATAATGCGGTGATGAAAAAAAAAATTCCAAATTTTTTTTTATTATATATCGGCCGTAAAAAGGAATACAGTTATAAAAAAAAATAAAATAAAGCAAATGCATGAAAAGCCCTAGCAGCATCATTTAATTCCCAAAGCTCTAGCCGCAAGCTAGGGTTAATTGAAAACAGTTATGGCGGCGGCAGTGGAGCGCCACTACAGTAGTCTTGCCGCCTTTTAAACAAAACAGAGGTTGTTGTAACGGTTTTTAAGCGCCGCTAAAGGTGCTGGACTGCCTTAAAAGCAAGGTTTTTAGCCGTTTCTCCTCGTTCATACCTTGGGTTTCGCCTCGATCTTCAACTTTTCTTCAAGATCTTCATCTTTTCGAGCCCGGAACATCAAAATTACAATAAAAGATGCTACTTTTACATAATTTTCGAAAATTGCATAATTAAAGATACAAATCCTTTGCTCAATTGTTACTAAACAAAGGAGCTACAAAATAGATCAACGGGTAAACAATACCAACCCCAATCCATCTCTTCAACCACAACATTCAAAACATACAACCATGATCAATTTCGAATTTTACCAAAAAAACGAAATAAAAACACCTAAAACATGCTTTTCCACTCCAAGATCTAAAATTCATATACTTTGATCGTTAGATCAAAGGCTCTGATACCACTTGTTAGATGTAATATCCTCGGATCAATCATGGATTGACCCGATTACGCAGCGGAAGACATCAGATCTAGATCTAAACGAAACAAAGAACATAAATTAAAGATCTAACCTACAAGGGGGTTTAGGATTTTACCTTTTTATGGTGCTTAACTCCAAGAACAAAAGTAGTATCCATGCAAGTTGAGAAGCCACGGCCTTCCAACGTGTGTCTCCCAGCAACACCAGGTGGATGGTGTTTCCCGCCGCCGGACCTCCTTGATATGCTACCGGAATAATCCCGAAAATTATTCCAACTCCAAACCCAAAGAAAATAGCCGAAAATTCCAAGCTAGTTTTCTTTCAATAATGGCGTGTGTTTGTTGTGTCAAAAGGCTTGGAAGAACTCTTTTTATATAGGAGAGTAAAACTTAACCCCCAAAGATTAAATAACTAAGTGATAATTATTACATTAATCCTTTTTCCAAATAAAAGATAAATAAAATAATTATCCCAAACAAATTAGGATAAATCATATTATTATCTAATATTCCATGAATTATCATTTAACAAATAAAAGATAAATCACATGTCAAATAATTATCCAAGAAAACTAATTTCTTGACAAATATTTAATCATATTGGCGCCACCTTTCACAAATAAAAGGTCCACGATTTTTCCCTATATTTGACCACTTAGGTCAAAAAGTCAACACACTAATTTGGGCCGAGTCCACTTAAAATGTCTTTTCCGTGTATTTAATTATTTAGTCCAACTAAACAATTAATCCACATATCAAATTAAATAGCCCAATCCAACTATTTAATTATAATTGAGGTGCAACGACGAGAAATCCAATTATGCTATATTGGGAGCCACATCGGGACCATGGACCCATATTCAAAGTAGATACAATAAATTAGATAAAATTATTCGCCGCATGTAATAATTATATCCAACCTATTAATTCCGGGATTACACCACCATAAACCCGGAATCGAACTCTATCGAATATAGACAACTTACACTCAATTTATGAGTCGAAAGCGTCGACTGATATAGTCATTACATACGGATAAATCCTCCATAGACTGTTCATTTCGATTCGGGATATTTCCGTAAACCCTTCTCAAAACATCTTATCCTTATTTACCATTAACCTCATAGTGATCAATTAGTTCATATGCAATATAATTTGAACTCGGCCGATCGAACAGTTTCTAGGGTCAACAAATAAGGGAACTGTCTCTCTACTTCCCGAGGGAAGGAATGGATTCCATATCTGTGATAGCACAGACCACTCACTCATTCCAGAATAGAGCCAACGAGAAGTGTTGGACCACATACTTCTAAGTGATCCTTACTAACACATCAAACTCTACCCTAGTCTAAGCAGTCGTTTGTGATCACCTCAGGATTAAGATTAATCCATATATGATCATCTTGTGATTCGATAAGACTTCTCGATTACGGAATTATATCGAGAACTCAAATCAAATCGGTCCAGCCCTATATGATTATCATCATATATAAATGCCCCGCTAGGTACCCTATTACGACAGTCCGGATAAGACTGTCACACCTAAAGTGTTTTGGGTGCATTAATAGAAAATTAATCATGAGACCTATACTCAGATTAATAAACGCTACGGACTAAGTTAATTTTTAAGTACATCTCACTAACTCAATCCTCTTGTGTATAGCCATACACTGAGTTATGTGATTACATAAACGAGGTACTTAGGGTTTTCAGTAGTGTCTTAATTATAAGCATACATGCATATAATAAGATGAATTATTAATTATGTCCTAAAACAATTATACAATTTTCTTTCGGGCACTACACCTTACACTCAAAACTGGGGTTTACAACTTTTTGTATATAATTGTAGTAGAGTTTACTCAAAACGAGGGTTTACAACTTTTTGTATATAATGGCAGTAGAGTTTACTCAAAATGGGGGTTTACAACTTTTTTTATGTAATTGTATAGTAGAGTTACTCAAAACGGGGGTTTACAACTTTTTTATGTAATTGTAGTAGAGTTTACTCAAAACTGGGGTTTATCACTTTTTGTATATAACTTTAGAAGTGTTTACTCAAAATGGGGGTTTACAACTTTTTGTATATAACTGTAGTAGTAGTGTTTACTCAAAATGAGGGTTTACAACTTTTTTAATATAATTATATAGTAGAGTTTACTCAAAATAGGGGTTTACAACTTTTTGTATATAATTATAGTAGAGTATACTCAAAACGGGGGTTTACCACTTTTTGTATATAATTGTAGTATAGTTTACTCAAAATAGGGGTTTACCACTTTTTGTATATAATTGTAGTAGAGTTTACTCAAAATGGGGGTTTACCACTTTTTGTATATAATTATAGTAGAGTTTACTCAAAGCGGGGGTTTACAACATTTATATAAAATTATTGTAGTTTACTCAAAATGGGGTTAACAACTTTTTGTATATAATTGTAGTAGAGTTTACTCAAAATGGGTGTTTTCAACTTTTTGTATATTAAATTATAGTAGATTTTACTCAAAATGGAGGTTTACCACTTTTTGTATATTATTGTATTGTAGTCTTTTCTAAATCTGGGTTTACAATTTTTGTATATAATTGTAGTAGAGTTTAGTCAAAAAAGGGTTTACAACTTTTTCTATATAATTGTAGTATAGTTTACTCAAAATGGGGTTTACCACTTTTTGTATATAATTGTTTATAATTGTAGTAGAGTTTACTCAAAATGGGGTTTACCACTTTTGTATATAATTTTATATAATTGTAGTAGAGTTTACTCAAAGCGGGGTTTACAAATTTTTGTATATAAAATTATTGTAGTTTACTCAAAATGGGGGTTAACAACTTTTTGATTATAATTGTAGTAGATTTTACTCAAAATGGGTGTTTTCAACTTTTTGTATATTAAATTATAGTAGTTTTTACTAAAACTCAAAAGTACAACTTTTTGTATATTATTGTGTTGGAGTCTTCTCAAAACTGGGGTTTACAATTTTTTGTATATAATTGTAGTAGAGTTTAGTCAAAATGGTGGTTTACAACTTCTTGTATATAATTGTAGTAGAGTTTACTCAAAAAGGGGGTTTACAATTTTTTGTATGTAATTGTATAGTAGAGTTTACTCAAAACGGGGGTTTACAACTTTTTTATGTAATTGTAGTAGAGTTTACTCAAAACTGGGGTTTATAACTTTTTGTATATAATTGTATTAGAGTTTACTCAAAATGGGAGGTTTACAACTTTTTGTATATTACTTTAGTAGTGTTTACTCAAAATGGGGGTTTACAACTTTTTGTATATAACTGTAGTAGTGTTTACTCAAAATGAGGGTTTACAACTTTTTTAATATAATTATAAAGTAGAGTTTACTCAAAACGGGGATTTATAACTTTTTGGATATAATTGTGGTAGAGTATACTCAAAACGGGGGTTTACCACTTTTTGTATATAATTTTAGTAGATTTTACTCAAAACGGAGGTTTACAACATTTTGTATGTAATTATAGTAGAGTTTACTCAAAATGGGGGTTAGTAACTTTTTGTATATATTTGTATTACAGTCTACACAAAACGGGAGTTTACAACATTTTGTATATAATTATATAGTAGAGTTTACTCAAAATTGGGGTTTACAACTTTTTGTATGTAATTGTAGTAGAGGTTACTCATAGCGGGGGTTTACCACTTTTTGTATATAATTGTATAGTAGAGTTTACTCAGTTTGGGGTCTACAACGTTTTTTATATATAATTATAGTAGCGTTTACTCAAAACAGAGTTTTACAACTTTTTGTATATAATTGTAGTAGAGTTTACTCAAAACTGGGATTTATAACTTTTTGTATATAGTTGTATTAGAGTTTACTCAAAATGGGGGTTTAAACCGTTTTGTATTTAACTATAGTAGTGTTTACTCAAAATGAGGGTTTACAACTTTTTTAATATAATTATAAAATAGAGTTTACTCAGAACGGGGGTTTATAACTTTTTGTATATAATTGTAGTAGAGTATACTCAAAACGGTGGTTTACCACTTTTTGTATATAATTGTAGTATAGTTTACTCAAAATGGGGGTTTACCACTTTTTGTATATAATTGTAGTAGAGTTTACTCAAAATTGGGGTTTACCACTTTTTGTATATAATTGTAGTAGAGTTTACTCAAAATGGGGGTTTACAACTTTTTGTATATAAAATTATTGTAGTTTACTCAGAATAGGGGTTTACAAATTTTTGTATATAATTGTAGTAGAGTTTACTAAAAATGGGTGTTCTCAACTTTTTGTATATAATTGTAGTAGAGTTACTCAAAACGGAGGTTTACAACATTTGTATATAATTGTCGTAGAGTTTACTCAAAACGGTGGTTTACAACTTTTTGTATATAATTGTTGAGTAGAGTTTACACAATGTGGGGGTTTACTACTTTTTGTATATAAAATTATAGTTGAGTTTACTCAAATAGGTGTTTTACGATTTTTCATATATAATTGTAGTAGAGTCTACTCAAAATGGGGGTTTACAACTTCTTGTATATAATTGTATTAGAGTCTACACAAAATGGGGGTTTACAACTTTTTGTATATAATTGTAGTAGAGTTTACTCAAAACGGGGGTTTACAACTTTTTGTATATAATTGTAGTTGAGTTTACTCAAAACATGGGTTTACAACTTTTTGTATATAATTCTATGGTAGAATTTACTCAAAATAAGGGTTTACTAATTTTTGTATATAGAATTATAGTAGAGTTTACTCAAAACAGGGTTTACAATTTTTTGTATATAATTATAGTAGAGTTTACTCAAAACATGGGTTTTCAAATTTTTGTATATTAAATTATAGTAGATTTTTACTCAAAATAGGGGTTCACGACTTTTTGTATAAAATTGTATTACAGTTTATTCAAAACGGGGTTATAGAACTTTTTGTATATAATTGTATTAAGTTTCCACAAATTTGGGTTTACAACTTTTTGTATATAATTGTAGTAGATTTTACTCAAAACGGAGGTTTACAACATTTTGTATGTAATTGTAGTAGAGTTTACTCAAAATAGGGGTTTGCAACTTTTTGTATATAATTGTATTAGAGTCTACACAAAATGGGAGTTTACAATATTTTGTATATAATTATATAGTAGAGTTTACTCAAAACGGAGGTTAACAACTTTTTGTTTGTAATTGTAGTAGATGATACTCATAGCGGGGGTTTACCACTTTTTGTATATAATTGTATAGTTGAGTTTACTCTGAAGGGGGTCTACAACGTTTTTTATATATAATTATAGTAGAGTTTACTCAAAACTGAGTTTTACAACTTTTTGTATATAATTGTAGTAGAGTTTACTCAAAACTAGGCTTTATAACTTTTTGTATATAGTTGTATTAGAGTTTACTCCAAATGGGGGGCTTACAACTTTTTGTATATAATTGTAGTAGTGTTTACTCAAAATGGGGGTTTACAACATTTTGTATATAATTATATAGTAGAGTTTACATAAAACGAGGGTTTACAACATTTAGTATATAATTGTAGTAGAGAATACTAAAATGGGGGTTTACAACTTTTTGTATGTAATTGTAGTATAGTTTACATAAAACGGGGTTTCACAACTTTTTGCATATATTTGTATTGTTGAGTTTACTCAAAACAGGGTTTAGAACTTTTTGTATATAAAATTAGAGTATAGTTTACTCAAAATAGGGTTTACAAACTTTTTGTATATAATTGTGTTAGAGTTTACTTAAAATGGGGGTATACAACTTTTTGTATGAAATTGTATTAGAGTTTACTCAAAACGGGGGTTTACATCTTTTTTTATATTATTGTAGTAGATTTTATTCAAAGCAGGGGTTTACACTATTTTGTATATAATTGTAGTAGATTTTACTCAAAACGGGGGTTTACAACTTTTTGTATATTATTATATTTGAGTCTTCTCAAAACTGGGGTTTACAACTTTTTGTATATAATTGTAGTTGATTTTACTCAAAACAGGGGTTTACAACTTTTTGTATATAATCGTGGTAGAGTTTACTCAAAATGGGGGTTTACAACTTTTTTAATATAATTATATAGTAGAGTATACTCAAAACGGGGGTTTACCACTTATTGAATATAATTGTAGTATAGTTTACTCAAAATGGGGGTTTACCACTTTTTGTATATAATTGTAGTAGAGTTTACTCAAAATGGGGGTTTACCACTTTTTGTATATAATTGTATATAATTGTAGTAGAGTTTACTCAAAACGGGGGTTTACAATTTTTTGTATATGAAATTATTGTAGTTTACTCAAAATGGGGGTTAACAACTTTTTGTTTGTAATTGTAGTAGATGATACTCATAGCGGGGGTTTACCACTTTTTGTATATAATTGTATAGTTGAGTTTACTCTGAAGGGGGTCTACAACGTTTTTTATATATAATTATAGTAGAGTTTACTCAAAACTGAGTTTTACAACTTTTTGTATATAATTGTAGTAGAGTTTACTCAAAACTAGGCTTTATAACTTTTTGTATATAGTTGTATTAGAGTTTACTCCAAATGGGGGGCTTACAACTTTTTGTATATAATTGTAGTAGTGTTTACTCAAAATGGGGGTTTACAACATTTTGTATATAATTATATAGTAGAGTTTACATAAAACGAGGGTTTACAACATTTAGTATATAATTGTAGTAGAGAATACTAAAATGGGGGTTTACAACTTTTTGTATGTAATTGTAGTATAGTTTACATAAAACGGGGTTTCACAACTTTTTGCATATATTTGTATTGTTGAGTTTACTCAAAACAGGGGTTTAGAACTTTTTTGTATATAAAATTAGAGTATAGTTTACTCAAAATAGGGGTTTACAGCTTTTTATATATAATTGTGTTAGAGTTTACTTAAAATGGGGGTATACAACTTTTCGTATGAAATTGTATTAGAGTTTACTCAAAACGGGGGTTTACATCTTTTTTTATATTATTGTAGTAGATTTTATTCAAAGCAGGGGTTTACACTATTTTGTATATAATTGTAGTAGATTTTACTCAAAATGGGGGTTTACAACTTTTTGTATATTATTATATTTGAGTCTTCTCAAAACTGGGGTTTACAACTTTTTGTATATAATTGTAGTTGATTTTACTCAAAAGCGGGGGTTTACAACTTTTTGTATATAATCGTGGTAGAGTTTACTCAAAATGGGGTTTACAACTTTTTTAATATAATTATATAGTAGAGTATACTCAAAACGGGGGTTTACCACTTATTGAATATAATTGTAGTATAGTTTACTCAAAATGGGGGTTTACCACTTTTTGTATATAATTGTAGTAGAGTTTACTCAAAATGGGGGTTTACCACTTTTTGTATATAATTGTATATAATTGTAGTAGAGTTTACTCAAAACGGGGGTTTACAATTTTTTGTATATGAAATTATTGTAGTTTACTCAAAATGGGGGTTAACAACTTTTTGTATATAATTGTAGTAGAGTTTACTCAAAATAGGTGTTTTAAACTTTTTGTATATTAAATTATAGTAGAGTTTACTCAAAACGGGTTTACAACTTTTTGTATATTATTGTATTGGAGTTTTCTCAAAACTGGGGTTTACAACTTTTTGTTTATAATTGTAGTAGAGTTTACTCAAAACGGGGGTTTACCACTTTTTGTATATAAATGTAGTAGAGTTTACTCAAAACGGGGGTTTACAACTATTTGTATGTAATTGTATAGTAGAGTTTACTCAAAACGGGGGTTTACAACTTGTTTTTGTAATTGAAGTAGAGTTTACTCAAAACTGGGGTTTATAACTTTTTGTATATAATTGTATTAGAGTTTACTCAAAATGGGGGGTTTATAACTTTTTGTATATAACTTTAGTAGTGTTTACTCAAAATGGGGGTTTACAACTTTTTTTAAATAACTGTAGTAGTGTTTACTCAAAATGAGGGTTTACAACTTTTTTAATATAATTATATAGTAGAGTTTACTCAAATATGGGGCTTACAACTTTTTGTATATAATTGTAGTAGAGTATACTCAATACACGGGGTTTACCACTTTTGTATATAATTGTAGTATAGTTTACTCAAAATGGGGTTTACCACTTTTTGTATATAATTGTATATAATTGAAGTAGAGTTTACTCAAAATGGGGGTTTACCACTTTTTGTTTATAATTGTAGTAGAGTGTACTCAAAACGGGGGTTTACAACTTTTTATATATAAAATTATTGTAGTTTACCCAAAATGGGGGTTAACAACTTTTTGTATATAATTGTTGTAGAGATTACTCAAAATGGGTGTTTTCAACTTTTTGTATGTTAAATTATAGTAGAGTTTACTCAAAACGGGGGTGTTCAACTTTTTGTATATAATTGTAATACAGTTTACTCAAAATGAGGGCATACTAATTTTTGTATATAATTGTATTAAGTTTCCTCAAAATGGGGGTATACAACTTTTTGTATATAATTGTAGTAGAGTTACTCAAAACGGAGGTTTACAACATTATGTATATAATTCTCGTAGAGTTTACTCAAAACGGTGGTTTACAACTTTTTGTATATAATTGTAGAGTAGGGTTTACACAAAATGGGGGTTTACTACTTTTTGTATATAAAATTATAGTTGAGTTTACTCAAATCGGTGTTTTATGATTTTTCGTATATAATTGTAGTAGAGTCTACTCAAAACGGGGGTTTACAACTTTTTGTATATAATTTTATTAGAGTCTACACAAAATGGAGGTTTACAACTTTTTGTATATAATTGTAGTAGAGTTTACTCAAAACGGGGGTTTACATATTTTTGTATATAATTGTAGTAGAGTTTACTCAAAACAGGTGTTTACAACTTTTTGTATATAATTCTACGATAGAATTTACTTAAAGGGTTTACTAATTTTTGTATATAGAATTTGACGATGCAGAAATCGTCACGGTAGCGTAGAATGTGCTAGTGTCTTTGTGGATATCTGGCTTGTTTGTGAGCGGATTGTTTATATATTAGCTGGAGATAGGCGGCGGCGAGAGGAGGATGGTGAGATGAGTTTGTTATTACAGAGCTTTGGCCTGTTTTTTTGTGTTTTTGAATATATCTGATTCGGTTACACAAGACTTTCTTTTATAGGAAGATTAAACTTAGGGGTGAAGTAAAAGACTGGCGGTGCTGAAGCAGCTTAGTCACTAGTCTTAGTAGCTAAGGAAATGCTAAATATCTGACATCAAGTGGGTACAATATCTAATAGCAAGTGGATGTAATATCCCGACGGCGACCCTTTGTGGTTTCCAAGGTCGCCAGCTTCTTCGCCTGGCCTTCGCCTCTTGTTTACTCTCAAGTCTTGTGCGGCTTCCTTAGAGATCCTTGTATTTATGATCGCCCACCGCCACCTAGCTTTGTCGAGGTGCTAGGAAGGGTTGTTGGCGGCAAACTTTGATCTCAATACCTTTTGACGCCGCCATTGTCAGTAGTCGCAGCCTTCCCCGGTGCGCCCAACGATGGCGATATAATTTGTATCATCAATGGCCCCTACTCCATATCTTGATCATTTTTCGTGAAGGTATCGAGTGTGAGTAGTGAGCTCTGGACGATGTATGTGCGACCATGTCGCCTCGATGCGACTTTTTCGCTAAGGGCCGTGGCTTTCAAAGCAAGCGCCTTCAAGCAACTCGGGCCTGTTTTGCGACCTTGTCGCCTGATGCGACTTGTTCAATAAGGGCCGTGCTTTCAAAGCAAGCGCCTTCAAGCAACTCGGGCCTGCTTTTGCGACCTTGTCGCCTTATGCGACTTGTTCACTAAGGGCCGTGGCTTTCAAAGCAAGCGCCTTCAAGCAACTCGGGCCTGCTTTTGCGACCTTGTCGCCTGATGCGACTTGTTCACTAAGCGGCCGTGCTTTCAAAGAAAGTGGCCTTCAAGCAACTCGGGCTGCTTTTTTGCGACCTTGTCGCCTGATGCGATTTGTTCACTAAGGGCCGTGGCTTTTCAAAGCAAGCGCCTTCAAGCAACTCCGGGCCTGCTTTTGCGACCTTGTCGCCTGATGCGACTTGTTCACTGGCGGCCATGCTTTCAAAGCAAGCGGCCTTCAAGCAACTCGGGCCTGCTTTTGCGACCTTGTTTTCGCGAGGGCCATCCATTTAAGCTTCATCAGGCGCTTAGTCGATCGTGGTCGACGCCGGCCCTCTCGATAATCGCAATTACACGGGTAGTAACGCCCTAGGTAATCGCCAAGCAGCACACGGGCATTGATTGGCCTCCATAATGATTGCGGTTTTCGAATTTGGGAATTTGAAACGACCGCAAAAAACCCCCACCGCTGGATGGATCAACTCCCACTTCCACGATCACAACTTGTTTGCCTATATAAGGCCGACCTCTCCACACATTTCCTCACTTTTCACTCTCTATTTTCCCACAACTTTTCCTCCGGGCTCTCTCTCTTTCTCGGGATTAGCGAAAGCTTCCGTGAAGTCTAGTAGTGAGGTTTAACGGTGGTTGAAGTGGGCTTTGAGGTTTTCCGGCCAGAGATTGAAGATTCCGGCGTGCTTTTAGGTTGTTACTCCTATATTTTTCCGTAAAAACAAAAATTCTTCCCCTATCCCTTTTTCTTTGTTTTTCCGTTCGCTTTTAGCCTTTTCATGGTATTTGATCCACTGTTTTGGCAATGTGTTTGGAGGTAAGATGTTTTTTGAGAAAAGTTTGAGATTTTTGGGTTGGTGTTCTTATTGTGGGGGTGGTTCTCTCGAAAAAGGGTAGAGGAGGATAATCTGCTGCCCGCCCGTAAAACCCCACTTATTATGTTAGCTTTGGAGTTTGTATTTCCCTTTCTGGCAATTTGCTTTCCGTTTCTCCTGTAAAAACGGAGGGGAGGGCTTCGAGATGGGTGCGATTACCTTCCTGGTTTAATTCCTATTATCCCAGGTCTAAAAGCTCCACATTTTCCTCTTATTTTTGCAGGATGTCTGACGGAGAGTATTCTTCCAGAGGCGATTCCGACGAGGAGCAAGAGGCTTATGATTATGCTCACGAGGAAGAGGGTGATGACCCCTCTAGTCCTGAAAAGTCCACCGGGGGCGACCTCTTGAAGAGATAACCAAGCGCGAGGCCGCCATTCGAACAAGCGACGATCCTTTTGACTCCAGATTCTCTGCTCTCTAACCCCGCCCCGCGACGTAGTAAGAAGAGCCGCAAGGAAATGGCACGAGCTCAAGGGGCAAGCACCAGCGAGGCTGATGAAAGAGGGGTGTCTGATGTTGATGAACAGGCCGCCGATCCTAGTCCCAGTGGCGCCGCCGATCATGACGGGGCATATATCGAGGACGCCACTCTACATGAGCTGATGGGGTCGAGTGAGGACGAGAATGCCCCCCTGCCTTGCTAAATTGTTTGGGAGCTTCCTAAAAAACCAAAGAGGAAGAGGGATCCCAAAATCACTGTTGGGGAGGCCGCTGCTAAAGCAAAGAAACCCGTGCCCTATAATCTCGAGGCGATGAGAGAGTTATCCTGGCAGAGTATGAGAAGGCGTTGGAGAAGAAGTGGGCGCAGCTTTGTGACAGCGGCGATATTAATCAATATATCCATCGTCGGTTTAAAATTGACACAAGTGTGTACCGATTTTCCTTGCTTGATTATTCAAAGGAGGAGGACAAGTTTAAACCTGGGGACCGCCAGGATTACGTGTGTGCCCGCCGCTCAGATGACACCTTAATTCTCGCACTTTGATCATTTTTACGCTGGGCCCGACCTCCATTTGACCCTTTCTTTGTGAGAATTTACGAGCTGATGGGAGCTCTTCCTTCCGATTTTGCCATTGGGACCGTTATTCAAATCATGGCCTTCATTATGATGTGTCGAACAATGAAGATAGAGCCTTCCCTGACTTTGCTGGGCCAATTCCACTGGTTCTGTGGGACGGGCATCACGGGACAAATATCTTTAAGGTCCAAGACGCCCCACTTGCTATTCTTGCTACCAAATAAGATTCACAGATGGCACAAGCGATCCTTGGGGTGGAATCCAAGGTTGGCTGGCCGCTTCCTGGGCCGCAAAACGACGGAAAAATCTACCTCTCCCGATCGACGAGCCTCCTATAACAGTAACGCCGCCTTGTCAAAGGGCTCATGACTCTCATACATACCCAATGGGGTCGAGGCCTCTTAAGGAACATTGCTTGGGTCGATCTTCTTGATCCGCTCTTCCATTTGCGTTGTATGGCGGGCCTCGCGGGCCCGGTAAGGCAGAGCCAATGGTTGCCATGGTTCCAGGGGAGAGCGACTTTCGATTGGGTGGAGATTGCCATATAGGCCAATGCTTTCCGCCTGAGTGTCCCGTGATGTGGAGGCGACCCGGAAAGAAGACCGCCTGTGAACCTTCTTTGCTTTCTATTTGCTTATTTCATAATTCGCCGTTCTTTTTGATCTGCTTTTAACGAACCTCTTTTGCAGATGGACGCCACCGAACGCAGGGCTCAAAAGCAAAGGCTTGCTGAGGAGCAAAGCTAGGCCCGCCAGCGCCTTGAAGCAAGCTCTGGGGAAGGTCCCCCGAACCGTGGATGCTACTATCATTGACGAGGCGTACGATCCTACGAAGGTCGCTGCGGCGCCCCAGCGCAAGCTCCAGTCAGACCACTACCCAGAAAAGGTCGCAGGTTGAAGAACCCACAAAAGAGACACAGGGCCAGAAACGACCAAGGGTCGAGAAGACCAAAACGGCTGGCGCAGGTAAAGTATCTGATCGTACGGATAAGCGGGCTGCTGATAAGGGCTCTGCACGCCCGAGGCTATTGTTGAGAAGGTCTCTGAGGAGGTGGAGCCGCTGCCGACTGGGACACTGCCCCGCGGCTACAAAGGGAAAGAGGCGGTGTGGCTGGACCCCAATTTTACTCAAAGCCTTGATATGAACAAAGCGAGCCAGATAAGAGAGGCCATTGCTGATGTTATCCCTTTGGGTCGCTTGGCATGGGATTCGCCCGACGGGTTCAACCGAGATCGAGGGGCATCACATCTCGCGTCGTGATTCAAGATGACATCCCGGCCGGCGATGAGGTCGCTGAACTCAAAGATCTTTCAGGCCAATTTGGGATCGCTGCCTCAATGGTAAGTTTTTGTTTATCTTGTATTTTTTCCTTCCTTTCATATTTTGCATTTTCCTCGGGCTTATAATTCCCTCTTTTTCAGCTTGGGACTGGCATAAACAAAGTGATTGAGGCCGCAGAGAGGCGCAAATCTGAGCTTAAGAAAGTAACGGCGCTCTGAGCCTCGAGAGCCCAGGGTCGCTTCGAAACAAAAGCTCGCAGCGCGCGATCGGGTTGAGCGGATGAAGAAACTTATGGCGGAGAGCGCTTAGACTCGACGCAGAGTCGCAGAAGAAGGTGGAAGCCCTGGCGGAAGAAGCCCGCAACTCGCCGGGGGTTAGTGGTCACACAGGAGGAGGTCGCAAGCTTAACGGAGAAACTTGTCGCCGCAGAAGGCCGCAGAGATGGTGGGTCCAAAGAAATGCAGAGGCCTTTTAAGCTTTCATGAGTTTGGCGACTATCGTGAGGCTAGCTTCACCAAGGTTTTAATCACCTCGCTTGTTGTCTTTGGGCTTATCATGGCCGGAGAGCATTACCTTTGAGGAAATGCTCCGCTGGGTTAACATGTCCCAAATGATCTCCGACTGCTGGCCATTCACCTGATATCCCCTACGCAGCAGATCACATCGCCGCCATCCAAACTAATCGAGAGAGAGCGCGTGACCCGGTATGGGATCCTCCTCCAAATCCTCGCAATTTTGCGATTCTCAAGAACCTCCTGCAAGCGATCAACCCGTGATGAGTACATTGACACTCCCTGCCCGCTTAAATGCCTTGTGACTTTGATTCAAAACAATTTATATTTATGCGGCTCAGAATGATAACTTTACTTCGCTACTTTTTGAACTATTTACGCCTGCTCGTAAAAACGTGTTTTAATTATAATTACCGAACACCCCAAGTATAAGGTTCAGAGTAAAGATGTTACCGGTCGCCCTAAGGGAATCGAACGCTTATCGGATTAAAGTGCAGCTTATTATATCGATTATGTCACAATTTATTACCTAAAACTAAGGTCTATACTAACTATAATATAAAACGATGAGTAAGACTAAACTAAAACAGAAACAGAAAAATTCAACTATGGACGGGCTGCTCACTTATGTGGACGGGCGTCCGATTATGATCTAAAACATAAAATATGCAGGAACAAGAGGTAAAAGCTAGGGTTTTAAAGAATAACTAAACGGCAAAAAGTAATTAACTTTCTTATGAATATAAAGGAACAAAGAGAACGACACCTAATCCACCAAACAACCACCACCCAACCAAGTCATGAATTGAATTATATTTCTTGGTATGATCTAACCTAAATTCGATCTAGTTTCCTTAATCAAATTTACTTAGCTGCTTTTCTTTCTCAAGTGAAACAAAATTAACAATTTAAGAACATGATCACGAGTTCGCCTCCGAATCTCCTACCCAATCAACAATAAACAATCTCTTGAATTATTACTAATCGTATCAAAAGAACGGTTCTATATATGAATCCAATTCTCATTAAAATTCAAATGATAAACGTTTCATTAATTTCTCAATCTAATAAAACAAACATTCACATCTATTCAACTGATAAAGAAATTAAAATTCAAACTCACTAAACAATTGCTACTCAAAATCCCTTGGTTGTGATGGTGTTGTGTTGGCTTCATCCTCGTTGTCCTATCATGAACTGCTTAGCCCCTCAATCATCCTTGATCTCCAAGAGAGAATTGAAAGAAGAAGACTCATGTTTTTAGTGTGTACAGCGGCCGCTAGTATATGCGCGTCGCTCATTAAAAAGTGCGGCCGAATTATGATGATATTTAGTGGTTTCCCATGCGCCGCTATTTATAGATTTTGAAGGCGGCTAGGTTAAGTCAGCCGTGGACGCCCGTCCAGAGGGGTGGATGCCACTCCAAAGTGCAAAACTTATTTGAGTCGGGCCGAGCTGGGGTTGGACGACGCCCTATGCAAAATTGGGCAAATCGACGCCACCACCAAAATCAACATCCCGAATCAAAATTCTTCCAAAGGACGCCACCAAAATTCCGACGCCCGCCCACTAGACGGAACATCAAACGCTGCTCACCTTGCCGGACGCTAGTTCATGCCTCCGACGCCACCCGCATCTTCAAATTCAACTTTCCATCTTTATCTCTTTATTCTTTAACTCCCACTCTTCAAAACAAGATTAAACACTTTAAATCATCTTTTCCAGTCGCATTTAACACCTGCAAGTCATTAGAAAACATACCAAAGTGTAACACAACTCAAACCAACATAAAATCATCATTTTAAAAACGTAATTGGTACGTTTTACACTTTTTGTAACCTTAAGACCATTTCTTCCATTTGTTCATTTAATACGTAATTTTCTATAAAAATTACTAAAACACGGGGATTATTGCTATGAAATATTGCGATATAAATCATAAAATTCACCGAGAATAAATCTTTCCTTATTTGATGGTCAGAATAACTTAGTTTATATTTTTACTTTCAGATTGACATTGTGGCCGTTTTGTGGCCGTTTTGGCCCCTCTTGGCTTATCTACTGTACTTGTTTGTTTGATTTATTTCCTGCAATCTTGTTCTTGTATATGTGCGGCCCCTTTATTTTGGCGAGATTTGTTGAGCTCGCAAAAATAACTAAGGTCAAGGACCTGATAGATGATTGAGAAATTTTATTGTGCGTTAAAATTTTCCCATCCCCTTGTTTTGGTCGAGGTGTGAGGAGACTTGAGCAAAATAAATCGTCGACGCGATCCCTTATAACTTGTCATTGCGGACTTGTTGCAAATAATGATGGTCTTTGCAAAGTTGTGTTGGTGCGGCCCCAAAATTTTGAGGCGGAGCGGATGTTCGCTTGAAACATATGAGCTGAGTTGATTTGACTGTACTAGACTTTCTCGACTGTTGTGTTTGCCGGGAATCCAGGGATCTGTACTGATTTGACAGCTCACTGGTAGTATGTGTGTTCAAAATGGCCTAAAATCCCGGGCTTAGTAAATGTGCACAAATATAGCCTAGAATCGCGGGCTAATGACCGACAAGCATTAAATGCGTCCTTTGAATTTCAAATTTCGTATAAACTGCTACGCCCTGGCCGTAGGATCTCGACCGATCGTGGCTGCTCCTTTGCTAAACTCGCTATATAAAAGGAGGAGGCACACTAACCTCATTTTTACTCCTCTTTCATTCTTTTGCATAAATCTTTGGTGTTGGAGCTATGTCTTTTTCCTCTGGAGAAGGTAGAGTGCGAGTGTGGAAAGCCCAGCCAATGAGAAATGTATCCCCCTTTTCCTTACTGCTTCCCCTGTTGCTAAAGATAATTTTTGGCACTATTTTGAAGGGGTCGAGCCCGCGAGGGAGAGGGGTCTAAATCAGAGCAAGGTTGATGGTGACGGCTCTCTGCTATGGGTGCATTTTTCGGGTGGGCGATTTCGCCTTGCCACCCACTTCAACACTTCCCAATCTTACGATGGTGAGGAGTTCTACTCCATTCTATCTCAAGTCGATCCGGGCGGATCAAGAGTCAGATACTCCTTCGTGGCGCCACGGTTATTTTTACTCCGGAAGCTATCAATGGTGCCTTGGGTATACCCGCTTATCGACCCTCATCCCATTATGAGGTCGCCTGGGCCTTGGCGATGAGTTGAATAAGCAGTGCTCGCTTGCGCCGGGCCATCCGTGAGCTTTTTCCGCATTCTAAACGGCCTCGTATCGGGACCTCGATCCGACCGTCTCGCAAAGCAATCGTGAGTTGAAAAAGTTTATTAACTCACGCACTTACCAACCATGGATAGCGAGGTTGTTAGTGAAGCGTAAGCTCTTCTTTGCACGCCATTCGCGACCACCAGGTTGACATTGATTGGGGGATCCTGATTCACCGTGAGGCGTTAATTTCGCAGCTTTCATGGAACGTAATCGCCGCTTCTTTTTTCTTCGCTGATAACCAAACTATGTAGTTTGGCTGGGGTGCCAAAGCATTCATTGGATTGTTCTAGGTACACTCATTAGGCTTTTTTTTTTTGATGCGGCCCCCTTGATTTTGGGCTAGACCGAAGAGCGTTGTAGGCCATAGATTTGCTGGAAACAATTGTACTTCCTCTTTATGAATGAAGATGTTCCTTTATTTTGATTCCACTCTCCACATGTTCTATCGCATGTGGCGTATGTATGTTTTACATATAATATTTTTCAGATTATATGCATGCCAAGGTCGGTTGTATTCGCGACCTTGGTTATCACTTATCACGTAAGTTCCTTTCTTGACTACCCGAGCGATCCTTACATCGGGCCTTCCCAATTTTCCGATAACTTTCCTTTCTTGGCCTCGTGGCCGTGGCCTTCTTTCGCAGAAAAACATAATCTCCGACGGCGTAAGTGATGACCTCGAATGTGTTTGTCATGGTGGTGACGCTTGGCGGCTGCTTACAATTGAGCAAATGCCCATATGATTCGATCCGCCGCTTCCTCCGCTAAATCGAGATCGAACTTTCTTCTCGAAGGGTTATCCATTTCACTAAATGTGCGACCTTTAAACTTGGTAGGCTATCTCTACCGCCATAGCCTCGATCCGTATGTCAAGGCAAATGGAGTTTCCTCCAGAGTTGTTTTCACGACGCTCGAAAGTGCCCATAAAGCCGCTGGGAGGTGATGCGTGCCATTTACCCGCTTTTTAACTCAAACTCTTTTCAAAGACGCCGAGTACTTGTTTGTTTGCGCGCTTCGCCCGACTATTTCCTCGCTGGATAGCATACCGACGATTGCCAATGTTTGACATTGTTCTCTCCGCAGAAATGTGTCGAACTCCTCCTCGAATCGAGGTCCATGATCCGACACTATTACTCTCGGGACGCCAGATCCGGTCCATATTTGGTCGAAAGCGTAAAATAAGTTATGTCTTTGGTACTGATTTTTACCAAAGCTTTGGCTTCGATCCACTTGGTGAAATAGTCCACGGCGACCACCACATACTGCATCCGTGAGCGCCCTTTTAATGGTCCGATGAGGTCGATGGCCCACATGTCGGGCGGCCACGCGGCTATGACAATGCTTTGTTCAACTGATGGTAGCCTAGAATATCCGCGAATTTTTTACATACGTCGCATGCCTTAGTATACTCCTTGGCGTCCTCCGCGAGTTTCGGCCAATAATATCCTGCCAATAAGACTTTCTGAGCGAGGGTGCGGCTAGCTGGATGGCCGCCACATATCCCTTGATGCAGCTCTATGAGGATTCCATTGACCTCTTCAGTCGTGACGATCTCAAAGAACGGCTTTAGAGAATGACCGCCGGTATAAGATGTTGTTTAAGATGGTGTATCCGCGGCTCTTCCGATCGTGGCTTTTGCCTCGATTGGCTCTTCGGGAAGCTTTCCGTAATCGATGTAATCCTCGCGAAATCAATCCAAAGAAGGGTTGGTGTATTGTAAGTCCATTACTTCGATCCTGTCGATGGCGGGTCCCGACAGATATTCTACCATAACCGAGGGGTTGCTTACCTCGTCCTCGCTGGTTAGCTTGGATAAATAATCACTTGGATTGTCCTGGGAATGTTGGTAATTTGCAATTCGCTTTCACCTCTTGACGAGATTAATGTTTTTTTGCAAAATTTCACAGTGGATGCCGAACGACCCGGTTACTTGATTGACAACCAATTGTGAGTCGCAAAAAACCTGCACATTTTCGACCTTCATAGCTCTAGCGAGCTCCAGTCCTGCGATGACTGCCTCGTATTCTGCCTGGTTGTTTGACGCAGTGAAATTAAATCTCAAGGCTTTCGATTTCTTCCAAGTTCCAGTGCTCAAGTAAATGATCCCCGCACCGCAACCTTGAGGTTGGTGGCGCCATCGACGAGAGTTGCCAACGCTGACTTGGCCACGAGGCTCGCCCCTCCGTGGTAGCTCCGCTGACTACGCCTTGCATTGGTTTGTTGCAGGATATCCTCGCTGAAACTTGTTTCGCGATGAAATCGGCAATGCCTGAGCTTTGATGGCCTTTCGAGGTTCGTGATCGGATATCGACCCGGTGAGCTCGATGGCCCAAACAGAGCAAGCGACCCGATAAGTCTGGTTTGTGTGAGGACTCGCCGTAGCCAGCGCGCCTCCGACAAGATTATTATTGAATGCGACAAAAAGTAAGCCCTTAATTTTCGGGCGGTGATAACAACGCAAGAGGCTAATTTTTCGGTATTAAAATAACGACTTTCACCGGGCTTAAAGCCTTAGAAACATAATAGATGCATTTTTGTGAGGTACACTCTTCTTTGATAAGTGTCGCGCGCGCGGCCCTATCTCGAGGCAAAACAGATATAACAAAGAAGACGCCTCCGATCACTAGATCGTTAGCAGAGGCGGGCTTGAGAGGTAGGCCTTGAGTTCTTCGAAGCCTGAGAGCACTCTTTGTCCACAAAAAGGTTTTATTTCCTTCGCAATTTTGAAGAAGGGTAAGCTTTTCTCATCGCGGATTTTGATATAAACCTTCCTGTATTATCACTCTTCCATTCACCCTTTGTACCTCCTTAACGCTGGTTGGCTCGCCATATTTATTAATGCTTCGATTTTTTCCTGGTTTGCCTCGATCCCCTCCGACTAACCACGAAGCCTCCAAAATTTCCCTCGCCTGACCCCAAAAGTGCATTTTGCGGGGTTTAACTTCATCGAGTGACTTTTTACGCTTGCCAAGGTCTCGCGGCCCCGCAGATGATCCTAGCGACTTGATTTCACGACCACTATATCGCCGATGTAAGCCTCCATGTTTCTCGCTTATTTGTGTACTAAAAACTTTGTTCACCATCCTTTTATAGGTTGAACTCGCATTTTTAGACCAAACGGCATCATCTCGTAGTAATATAGTCCACCGCGCCCCGAAGGCCGTTAGCTCCTTGTCTTCATCACCATCTTGACCTGGTGGTAGCCTCAATATATGCCGAGAAAACTCAAAGATTTCAAAACCTGCGATCCCATCGACCATTTTGTCAATTCGGGCAAAGCGCAGTAGGATCTTTGGGGCAAGCTTTGTTTAGTTCGGTGAAGTCGACGCCATCCGCCACTTGCCATTATGCTTTTTCACCATTACCACGCTTGCCAACCATGTAGGTATTTCACTTTTGATAATGCCACCGTTAAAAGCTTTCCGACCTCATTCTTTATTGCGACCTCCTTTTCGTAGAGAATTGGCGCTTCTTTGTTGGATCGCCTGTTGGGATCGACACTTAGATGGTGCAAAGCGAATCTCCGACTCCACTCCCATCATATCCGCTACTTCCCAGCGGCGCGCCCAAGTTTGCTTTCAAGCTCGACAGTCCTCCTTTCTTTCTCGTTGGCCTACGATCCCACTTTGACTTTCTCGATCGTGGTGCTCGCCATTTATAATGACCTCGACCACCTCGCCCTCGGCGATGAAGTCCGGTTCGCCACGGATCTCAGTAATGTTTCAACCTCTATCGCTTTTCTTCTCGCAACCTCCTTGATCGTGGGCGATCCGACCAGAGTCATATTAAAACCTCTACTGGGTCGCTTGAGTCGACTCTATTCTTGGTCATGTATTCGAGGAAGAATCTGGTCGGCTTAGGCGCCCCACTTTCATCCCCTATGTGGAATTTGACCTTTGGTGAGGAACAGACGCCACCATTTGAAATTTTCTCATAGCCGGGATCCCCAAAATCATGTTGTAGTACGAGGGGAGATCGATAACTGTGAGAGTGACCACCTCAACCGAAAGGGTTCAAATCGCCAAGAGTGATGTCGAGGTCGATGGTGCCTTTGACCTGCACTCAGATCATTGGTGAAGCCTCGAGTACCCCGAGATAAGGTTTCAACTTGGCCTCTCCAAACTGATTTGTTTTAAATAATCGAAATAGATGACGCCGCCAGCAGCTCAAAGGTTTCACCATTACCCCGTTGACGCTGTGGCTTGTCGCTCACCCCGACTTTGAGGATGAGGGGTATTTCCATGGGACCATCGATCATGGTCGGCTTCACTTTAGTGAATAGATTCCTTCTCGCTTCCCCCAACACTATCTGTTTTTCAAAACCGCACGTATTGATTTGATGTATCTGTGATTTCAGCTGAGTGTTGCTGGGAATATTCCCATGGATAACTTGAACTTCCCTCTGATAGACGCGGGGTTGGCGACCCTGTCCGGGACCGGTATTCCCATCTCGTTTATACTTAGTCGCCGGTCCCTCACGGATCAGCCTTTCTATTTCTTGCCTCAATGTGAAGCATTCATCTGTGACGTGACCGTGATCTTTGTGATAGTCACAGTATTTCAATTTATCGCGACCGTCGGGATCGCCCCTCATGGGCTTGGGTTTGTCGAAATGTTCGCGAATCTCAACAAAGATCTCGATGCTTTCGTGTTGAGTGGGGTGAAGTTATCCTCGCCGAATTTGTAAGGTTTCTTTACCTCACGATCGCGCAGCATCTTGCCCTTTTCCTCTTGCGATCTTCTCCGTATGATCCTCTTTGTGTGAATGTTGCTCGCTTTGGGTTTGGTTTTCCAAGAGGATGGCGCTCACGACTCCCATCATCCGAGCCCTTTCCAAAGATTTCCTCGATACCCGCTTTGGGGCCCGCAGTTAAATTCTATCTTCATCGGACCTCTTGGCGATCCCTCGTGAGAAAACATGTTATAACCGCGCTGTCCGAATATTTCTTGTCCGATCGTATATTCGATGAACCGCCGTAATATTCTTTTTCCGCACTCATACTCTCCCATGCGAACCTCATAAAGGTCCTCTATGAGCTTTAGGTCGGCTTGCCGATTCAAATTCTCTCGACGAATTTTTCCGGTAAGTCCTCCCAACTTTTGATCGAGCCGCGGGAAGCCCGCCAGATCCAGGATGCCGCTCTGTCCCGCATGCTACCGACTAAAGCGATGCACCAGCGGACTTGTTCTCGAAGTTGCTAAGGTGATGCGCCCTGGAAAGCGTGTGAGCTACTGCTCGGGCAAGAGTTGCCATTGTAGTAATTATAGCCGGGTAGCTAACCTTTTCATTGCCGCGTAATGTCTCTGTGATTCTTTTAGCGAGCACGCCGATTCCTCGAGACCGTGCGCCCTTTCGACCGGCCTTGACTTTTTTAACTCATGAGCTCATTTTTCATTATTTCCATTTGCTCGCCAAGGCGTAGTCGAACCTGGTCGCGACAAGCAGCGCTTATCACCATCGCTCCACCAGTGCTCGATTCTTCATAGTCTTGCGATCCCTCCTGGCGAGCTCTTTTCTCCCTTATTATTAGGCGAGCGTTCTACGCACTCCTATCTTGACACGAAGAAGATTGAAGACTTATATATTATTTCGATGAATAACTTGTAATAAACTTTATTTACGCTTTGTTTTGACATGTAATAAGGGGTAGGGTATTTTTGGGAGTTTTGACCAATTTTAGATAACCCTTCCCAAAATGGCGCTTTGCCAAACCCGACCTTCGGCTTTCCATTTTGGGAAACTAAACCCTCCATTCCCAATTACCCTATACCTTAAAGGTATTTGAGGCCCTACCCTACAATAATCTACCCTTTTTACCCTTCAAAAACCCGATACCTTTTTCACCTTAAATTTTGGAAACTTTCCCTACTAAAAATAGACTTTGTCCAAGTTTGCACCCAAGACATGTCCAAGACTTGTCTAGACATGCCTTGGACGTGGCTTAAGTCTCCCACATCGGTTTTAGCATGATTCCAACTCCCAAACTCCAAACTATACGTATTTTTGTCCCACATTGCTAGTTTTGGGAGTAGCTAGTTATTTTGAGTTCTATATAAGGATTGTAACTTACCTTTTATAAACTTAAGTTATATTTGAGTGAAAATATTATATATTTCAAGTTTCAGTGATTGAAACAAACAGTTAAAACTTTTCCTTGCTGATCAAGGTGAAGGGTTAACTCGAGAATATATCAAAGGTGTGAGCAACCTTGTGCGACATTCTCAAACTTGGAGAAACCCGGCTGCGATTCCGAGGGTGGATCTAAGCTTGCTCCTATCTTTGTTCTTCATTTTCGTTCTTATTATCCTAATCTAGTAAGTATTTCGATTTTCCTTCTTGTTTTCTTTTCAATAAAACGTGTTATTAGCTTAATTAGCAAGAACACTTAAATCTAGATCCTTTTTGTTTTTCATATCATTTGGTATCAGAGATTTGGGATTTAGGTGTTCATCTAGTGCATTTCTTGTTCATCCTTGTTCACATCATTTTCTTTGAATCTGTCCAATCCAAATTCCGTATTTGTTCAAGTCGTTTCATATTCAAAACACGTTGTAAATTTATCAAATTTTACCAGTTGATAGATCGTTTATTTATGTATATTTTGTCTATTTTTGACTTTGCCAAATTCGGAGTTTAGCTTGGTCAAATCTGCCCAGCAATATCCTGTACGTTTTTCTGGAACCGTTGTGAAATAATTCGTTTTTCCGGAGTTGTAGTGGTCGGAAATGCGTGAATTTTTTTTCTGAACTTATAGGAAATTATCATTTCTCCTTTGTGTTTATCCAAATTATCGACCAATTCTTCCCAAATGTCTCCTAACGTGCTAATCTATTTCTGTCCGAAAATCTGTCTGTGTAGTCATCTGTTTACGAATTTATTTTGACGTGGCTATCCATGTTCAATTTTCTTTCCTGAAACTTCACATTCTTGAAGAAAATTAATGGACTACAAGTTTCGTTTCTTGAGTCTTTCAAATTCCATACCGCTTTGGTCGTGAAAATTGCTGCCATTTCATGTTCCTGCTCCAAAATTATAAACCCTAGTTCTTTCTTTTGTGGAATTGTCCGAATTTGCTCAACTTTGATTTGTTTCGACGGTTGACACATCACCTTTCGTGAGTTATTGAGGGAGAGTGAAACACGAGTGGATTGTGAGGTCTTTGACGATGGCTCGAGTGTGTACAAAAAGATTCTCTTGGCCTAGACATTCAATCATTCAATGACAGCTTTTTCTCATCAGATTGACCATTTTCATACGCATTTGAGTGCTAAATTTTGGGTTAACATCTCACATTACTCAACGTGGAATTGGTACTCTTGGTGCTGTTCGTGGTCGTGATAAAAGGGTTGGTGGTCGCTGGTTGATAGGGGACTACTTGATTTTGAGGCAAACGAGAAAGCAGTGAATTAGAACGCATGGAGCTGAGGAAAGCACTTCGAGGCAAAGCGTGGAAGGTCGCTGGATGAGCTTTTTTCAAAAGTATGGTATCACCCGCTAAGAAGCTTATACGTGGCAAGGCACCAAAATATATGTTTAATGATTGTGTTGTTCCTCAACCTTCTATCGAGGTCGCTGCTATGATACTCCTCACTCGCTTTGAGGCCAACACCGTGGGTTCGGTTATCGTTGATGATGCTTTCTTTGCATGATGTGGTTACCACGCCGATGAGATTATTGTTGACATTGCATTGGGTTCTGGATAATGGATATCCAAGATTTGGGTAATTCGACATTTGTGTGGAGAATCATGTACATAATACGCATTGATGTTGCTCACGCATATCTCTATGACTAATCTTGGTATTGTTGAGCATGTTCACGCTTATGTAATCAGTACGGATACTTCTCCTGGAGGACGTAGTTTGGGGTGCTATAAAGCACATATGTAGACGATTTTGCCTACACAAAATTTTTTTATTCTTGCTAAGGTTCATACGTAGTTCCCAACCTCGCATATTTCCTCCAACATCTTTGGTGCGGATTAGTGAGGCACCCACTGCACTTGTTCGTGCTTGTTTTGACCTCAATACTTACGAGGAGACCGAGGTGTTTTATGATGTCATACTTCTATGGAGGACTCAAACGACATTTTGTTGATTCGAGGACTAATCCTTTTCACCGGGAGGGAATGACACAAGAAGATTGAAGACTTATATATTATTTCGATGAATAACTTGTAATAAACTTTATTTACGCTTTGTTTTGACATGTAATAAGTGGGTAGGGTATTTTTGGGAGTTTTGACCAATTTTAGCATAACCCTTCCCAAATGGCGCTTTGCAAACCCGACCTTCTCGGCTTTCCATTTTGGGAAACTAAACCTCCATTCCCAATTACCCTATACCTTAAAGGTATTTGAGGCCCTACCCTACAATAATCTACCCTTTTACCCTTCAAAACCCGATACCTTTTCACCTTAAATTTTGGAAACTTTCCCTACTAAAAATAGACTTTGTCCAAGTTTGCACTTCCAAGACATGTCCAAGACTTGTCTAGACATGCCTTGGACGTGGCTTCAAGTCTCCATCATCGTTTTAGCATGATTCCAACTCCCAAACTCCAAACTATAATGTATTTTTGTCCCACATTGCTAGTTTTGGGAGTAGCTAGTTATTTTGAGTTCTATATAAGGATTGTAACTTACCTTTTATAAACTTAAGTTATATTTGAGTGAAAATATTATATTTTTCAAGTTTCAAAGATTGAAACAAACAAGCTTTTTTCCTTGCGATCAAGTGAAGTTGTTAACTCGAGAATATATCAAAGGTGTGAGCAACCTTTGTGCGACATTCTCAAACTTGAGAAACCCGGGTTAATTCCCGAGGTGGATCTAAGCTGCTCCTATCTTTGTTCTTCATTTTCGCCTATTATCCTAATCTAGTAAGTATTTCGATTTTCCTTCTTGTTTTTCAATAAAACGTGTTATTAGCTTAATTAGCAAGAACACTTAAATCTAGATCCTTTTGTTTTTCATATCATTTGCATCGTAGATTTGGGATTTAGGTGTTCATCTAGTGCATTTCTTGTTCATCCTTGTTCACATCATTTTCTTTTGAATCTGTCCAATCCAAATTCGTGCAAGTCGTTTTCATATTCAAAACACGTCGTAAATTTATCAAATTTTACCAGTTGATAGATCGTTTATTTATGTATATTTTGTCTATTTTTGACTTTGCCAAATTCGAGTTTAGCTTGGTCAAATCTGCCCAGCAATATCCTGTACGTTTTTCTGGAACCGCTAGAAATAATTCGTTTTTTCCGGAGTTGTAGTGGTCGGAAATGCGTGAATTTTTTTCTGAACTTATAGGAAATTATCTGTTCTACAACTTTCGTCCTTTGTGTTTATCCAAATTATCGACCAATTCTTCCTAAATGTCTCCGTAACGTGCTAATCTATTTCTGTCCGAAAATCTGTCTGTGTAGTCATCTGTTTACGAATTTATTTTGACGTGGCTATCCATGTTCAATTTTCCTGAAACTTCACATTCTTGAAGAAAATTAATGGACTACAAGTTTCGCTTCTTGAGTCTTTTTTCAAATTCCATACCGCTTGGTCGTGAAAATTGCTGCCATTTCATGTTCCTGCTCCAGAAATTATAAACCCTAGTTCTTTCTTTTGTGGAATTGTCCGAATTTGCTCAACTTTGATTTGTTTCGACGGTTGGACATCACCTTTCGTGAGTTATTGAGGAGAGTGAAACACGAGTGGATTGTGAGGTCTTTGACGATGGCTCGAGTGTACAAAAAGATTCTCCTTATGCCTAGACATTCAATCATTCAATGACAGCTTTTTCATCGTATTGACCATTTTCATACGATTTGAGTGCGAATTATGGTTAACATCTCACATTACTCAACGTGGAATTGGTACTTTGGTGCTGTTCGTGGTCGTGATAAAAGGGTTGGTGGTCGCTGGTTGATAGGGACTACTTGATTTTGAGGCAAACGAAAAGGTGAATTAGAACGTGTGGAGCTGAGAAAGCACTTCGGAGGCAAAGTAAGGTCATGGATGAGCTTTTCTTTCAAAAGTATGGTATCACCCGCTAAGAAGCTATACGTGGCAAGGCACCAAAATATATGCTTAATGATTGTGTTGTTCCTCAACCTTCTATCGAGGTCGCTTTATGATACTCCTGCTCAGCTTGAGGCCAACACCGCGGTGATTCGGTTATCGCTGATGATGCTATAGTCAATGGACTTGTTGGTGAATCTACTTTGCCATGCTTTTCCTCGATAGTATTGTTGATACTTCTTTGCATGATGTGGTTACCACGCCGATGAGATTATTGTTGACATTGCATTGGGTCGGATACGGATATCCAAGATTTGGGTAATTCTCGACATTTGTGTGGAGAATCATGTACATAATACGATTGATGTTGCTCACGATATTCTATGACTAATCTTGGTATTGTTGAGCATGTTCACGCTTTGCAGAATTCATGTACGGATACTTCTCTCGGAGGACGTGTGTTTGGAGGGTGCTATAAAGCACATATGTGTGATCGATTTTGCCTACACAAAA
The DNA here is from genome assembly GCA_026214975.1 of Gentiana macrophylla. Taxonomy (NCBI): domain Eukaryota; kingdom Viridiplantae; phylum Streptophyta; class Magnoliopsida; order Gentianales; family Gentianaceae; genus Gentiana; species Gentiana macrophylla. The sequence goes on along the minus strand of CM047807.1, from coordinate 51,708,030 downwards.
TTTTTTTTTTTATTCTGCCAAGGTTCATACGAGTTCCCAACCTCGTACATTTCCTCCAACATCTTTGGTGCGGATTAGTGAGGCACGACTGCACTTGTTCGTGTTTGTTTTGGACTCCTCGGCATACTTACGAGGAGACCTGAGGTGTTTTATGATGTCATACTTATGGCGGAGGACTCAAACGACATTTTGTTGATTCGAGGACTAACCTTTCACCGGGAGGGAATGACACGGCAAGATTGAAGACTTATATATTATTTCGATGAATAACTTGTAATAAACTTTATTTACGCTTTGTTTTGACATGTAATAGCGGGTAGGTATTTTTGGGAGTTTTGACCAATTTTGATAACCCTTCCCAAATGGCGCTTTGCTAAACCCGACCTTCGCTTTCCATTTTGGGAAACTAAACCTCCATTCCCAATTACCCTATACCTTAAAGGTATTTGAGGCCCTACCCTACAATAATCTACCCTTTTACCCTTCAAAACCCGATACCTTTTCACCTTAAATTTTGGAAACTTTCCCTACTAAAAATAGACTTTGTAAGTTTCAAGTGGTCGGAAATGATTGAAACAAAACAACTAATTCCTTCCCAAATGTCTCCGTAACGTAAAACTTTTCCTTGCATAAGTGGTTAACTCGAGAATATATCAAAGGTGTGAGCAACCTTTGTGCGACATTCTCAAACTTGGCGAAACCCGACCTTCTTCCGAGGGGGAATCTAAGCTTGCTATCTTTGTTCTTCATTTTCGTTTTTCATTATCCTAATCTAGTAAGTATTTCGATTTTCCTTCTTGTTTTCTTTTTTCAATAAAACGTGTTATTAGCTTAATTAGCAAGAACACTTAAATCTAGATCCTTTTGTTTTTCATATCATATCTTTCGGGATTCTCCTCCTCCCGAAGGTCGATACGACTGGGCCGAGGCCTTGTCCTTCTCACCCAACCTTTGAAAGTCGATCCTTTTTCGAAGTGTTTTTCCTCTCTCGTGATCGCGATCCTGGGTGTGACTTTTGCGTGATTTCTCTCCTCAATCCTTTGCCACCCGATGAATGAACACTCTCCTCTATCTCGATTTCTTGATCCGACTCGCGACCTTTGTTTATATCCGCTGGAGCAGCTTTCATTCCTGGGAGGATTCGGGGTCGATCGCCATCGGGGCCTGGCCCTTTACTACCAAAGCAGAGTTAGTTAAGTACATAGTTTCCGTGATACATTGCATATTCTCTCATTTCCGCGATCTCAAGGTCCTCCTCCAGGAGCCTCGGTCTTGTCTCGGTGTCGACTTTGACTCACAGTGACCTTGCTCTTCTTTGCGAGCCCCATCTATCGTAGCATTGGCCTCTTTTGACTTGGCCTTTTGGTTAATGACATTCCTGGTGTCGCTAGGTGACAGGACCCCTCGTTGCGACCCTTCTCCTTCTGCGGGGAGATTGTCAAGTGTTTCTCCTACTCCCTCTCCACGAGCCTGATGTTGCATGCCCCCCTTTGCAGGAGTTTTGGGTGTTAGATGTCCTTTACTTCCTGTCATTTGTTGTAGAGTGACTTTATGGGGATGAGTGGTGACGATCTGTGTGTAATAGCCTCGGAAAAGTGTGATTTTTCAAGAGTGTTTCGCTTAGATTTAGGGTTTTTCCGGGTATATGTTTTTGGGGTAGGAAAGATTGTTCTTTGACGGTTCCCCTCTCTGGGGGAAAGAAGCAACGGGGTTTTTCAGGGCTTTTCTTTGTAAGATTACCTCTTTCTGGAACGCAACTTGGATGAATGAATACAGCCGGACGTTTCTTGACTGGCGGAGGTGAGATTCCTTCGATCCGCCGTGTGTTATTACTTCTTTGATGATTTTCACGCCTGGAATCGTGAGCAAGTTGTTGCAAGGCTTTCCCGGTAACGGAGCCAACAGACGATGCAGAAATCGTCACGGTAGCGTAGCGGTGCTGGTGCTGTGGATATCTGGCTTGTTTGTGAGTGGATTGTTTATATATTAGCCGGAGATAGGCAGCGGCGAGAGGAGGATGGTGAGATGAGTTTGTTTTTTACAGAGCTTTGGCCTGTTTTTTTGTGTTTTTGAATATATCTGATTCGGTTACACAAGACTTCCTTTTATAGGAAGATTAAACTTAGGGTGAAGTAAAAGATCAAGGCGGTTTGCAAGCAAATTTAGTCACTAGTCTTAGTAGCTAAGCAAATGCTAAATATCTGACATCAAGTGGGTACAATATCTAATAGCAAGTGGATGTAATATCCCGGCGGCGACCCTTTGTGGTTTCCAAGGTCGCCAGCTTCATCGCCTGGCCTTCGTCCCTTGTTTCCTCTCAAGTCTTGTGCGGCTTCCTTAGAGAGCCTTGTATTTATGATTGCCCACCGGCCACCTAGCTTTGACGAGGCGCTAGGAAGGGTTGTTGGCGGCGGCCTTGATCTCAATACCTTTTGACGTCGCCATTGCTGTAGTCGCAGCTTCCCTGGTGCGGCCCAACTGATGGCGATATAATTTGTATCATCAGAATTATAGTAGAGTTTATTCAAAACAGGGTTTACAACTTTTTGTATATAATTGTAGTAGAGTTTACTCAAAACATGGGTTTTCAAATTTTTGTATATTAAATTATAGTAGATTTTTACTCAAAATGGGGGTTCACAACTTTTTGTATAAAATTGTATTACATTTATTCAAAACGGGGGGATAAAACTTTTTGTATATAATTATATTAAGTTTCCACAAATTTAGTTTTCCTACTTTTTATATATAATTGTAGTAGATTTTACTCAAAACGGAGGTTTTCAACATTTTGTATGTAATTGTAGTAGAGTTTACACAAAATGGGGGTTTGCAACTTTTTGTATATAATTGTATTAGAGTCTACACAAAATGGGAGTTTACAACATTTTGTATATAATTATATAGTAGAGTTTACTCAAAACGGGGGTTTACAACTTTTAGTTTGTAATTTTAGTAGAGGTTACACATAGTGGGGGTTTACCACTTTTTGAATATAATTGTATAGTAGAGTTTACTCAAAAGATGGTCTACAATGTTTTTTATATATAATTATAGTAGAGTTTACTCAAAACAGAGTTTTACAACTTTTTGTATATAATTGTAGTAGAGTTTACTCAAAACTGGGGTTTATAACTTTTTGTATATAGTTGTATTAGAGTTTACTCCAAATGGGGGCTTACAACTTTTGTATATATTGTAGTAGTGTCTACTCAAAATGGGGTTTTACAACATTTTGTATATATAATTATATAGTAGAGTTTACTTAAAATCGGGCTTTTCACAAACTTTTTGTATATAATTGTATTAGAGTTTACTTAAAATGGGGTATACAACTTTTTGTATGAAATTGTATTAGAGTTTACTCAAAACGGGGATTTACATCTTTTCTTTTATATAATTGTAGTAGATTTTATTCAAAGCGGGGGTTTACACAATTTTGTATATAATTGTAGTATAGTTTACTCAAAACGGGGGTTTTACAACTTTTTGTATAATTGCATAGGGGGGTTTACAACTTTTTGTATATAATTGTATAGTAGAGTTTACTCAAAACTGGGGTTTACAACTTTTTGTATATAATTGTAGTAGAGTTTACTCAAAACAGGGGTTTACAACTTTTTGTATATAATTGTAGTAAAGTTTACTCAAAACGGGATTTACAACTTTTGTATATAATTAATAGTAGTACTCAAAAGTTTACACTTTTGTATATAATTGTAGTAGTTTACTCAAAATAGGGGTTTTTTTTGTATAATAATTGTATAGTAGAGTTACAACTTTTTGTAAAATTATAGTAGAGTTTAGTCTAAACATGGGTTTACAACTTTTTTATGTAATTGTAGTAGAGTTTACTCAAATCTGGGTTTATAACTTTTTGTGTATATAATTGTTTTGTATATAATTGTAGTTTTTACAAAATGGGGGTTTACAACTTTTTATAATTGTATATAACTTACTAAATAGTGTTTACAAAATGTATGGTTTACAACTTTTTGTATATAACTTGTAGTAGTAGTGGGTTTACTCAAAATGAGGGTTTACAACTTTTTAATAATAATTATATAGTAGAGTTTACTCAAAATAGGGGTTTACAACTTTTATAATTATATATAATTATAGTAACTTTATACTCAAATACTCAAAAGGGGTTTACCACTTTTTGTATATAATTTTAGTATAGTTTACTCAAAATGGGGGTTTACCACTTTTGTATATAATTGTAGTAGAGTTTACTCAAAATGGGGTTTACCACTTTTTGTATATAATTATAGTAGAGTTTACTCAAAGCGGGGGTTTACAACATTTTGTATATAAAATTATTGTAGTTTACTCAAAATGGGGGTTAACAACTTTTTGTATATAATTGTAGTAGAGTTTACTCAAAATGGGTGTTTTCAACTTTTTGTATATTAAATTATAGTAGATTTTACTCAAAACAGGGGTTTACAACTTTTTGTATATTATTTTATTGGAGTCTTCTCAAAACTATGGTTTACAACTTTTTGTATATAATTGTAGTAGAGTTTAGTCAAAATGGGGGTTTATAACTTTTTCTATATAATTGTAGTATAGTTTACTCAAAATGGGGGTTTACCACTTTTTGTATATAATTGTTTATAATTGTAGTAGAGTTTACTCAAAATAGGGGGTTTACCACTTTTTGTATATAATTTTATATAATTGTAGTAGAGTTTACTCAAAGCGGGGGTTTACAACTTTTTGTATATAAAATTATTGTAAGTTACTCAAAATGGGGGTTAACAACTTTTTGATTATAATTGTAGTAGAGTTTACTCAAAATGGGTGTTTTCAACTTTTTGTATATTAAATTATTGTAGTTTTTACTCAAAACGAGGGTTTACAAGTGTTTGTATATTATTGTGTTGGAGTCTTCTCAATACTGGGGTTTACAATTTTTTGTATATAATTGTAGTAGAGTTTAGTCAAAATGGTGGTTTACAACTTTTTTGTATATAATTGTAGTAGAGTTTACTCAAAACGGGGGTTTACAATTTTTTGTATGTAATTGTATAATAGAGTTTACTCAAAATGGGGGTTTAAAACTTTTTTATGTAATTGTAGTAGAGTTTACTCAAAAATGGGGTTTATAACTTTTTGTATATAATTGTATTAGAGTTTACTCAAAATGGGGGGTTTACAACTTTTTGTATATAACTTTAGTAGTGTTTACTCAAAATGGGGGTTTACAACGTTTTGTATATAACTGTAGTAGTGTTTACTCAAAATGAGGGTTTACAACTTTTTTAATATAATTATAAAGTAGAGTTCACTCAAAACGGGGGTTTATAACTTTTTGGATATAATTGTAGTAGAGTATACTCAAAACGGGGGTTTACCACTTTTTGTATATAATTGTAGTAGATTTTACTCAAAACAGAGGTTTACAACATTTTGTATATAACTGTAGAAGAGTTCACTCAAAATGGGGGTTAGTAACTTTTTGTATATATTTGTATTACAGTGTACACAAAACTGGAGTTTACAACATTTTGTATATAATTATATAGTAGAGTTTACTCAAAATAGGGGTTTACAACTTTTTGTATGTAATTGTAGTAGAGGTTACTCATAGCGGGGGTTTACCACTTTTTATATATAATTGTATAGTAGAGTTTACTCAGAAGGGGGTCTACAACGTTTTTTATATATAATTATAGTAGAGTTTACTCAAAACAGAGTTTTACAACTTTTTGTATATAATTGTAGTAGAGTTTACTCAAAACTGGGGTTTATAACTTTTTGTATATAGTTGTATTAGAGTTTACTCTAAATGGGGGTTTAAACCTTTTTGTATTTTACTATAGTAGTGTTTACTCAAAATGAGGGTTTACAATTTTTTTAATATAATTATAAAGTAGAGTTTACTCAGAACGGGGGTTTATAACTTTTTGTATATAATTGTAGTAGAGTATACTCAAAACGGTGGTTTACCACTTTTTGTATATAATTTTATATAATTGTAGTAGAGTTTACTCAAAACGGGGGTTTACAACTTTTTGTATATAAAATTATTGTAGTTTACTCAAAATAGGGGTTAACAACTTTTTGTATATAATTGTAGTAGAGTTTACTAAAAATGGGTGTTTTCAACTTTTTGTATATTAAATTATAGTAGAGTTTACTCAAAACGGGGGTTTACAACTTTTTGTATATAACTGTAATACAGTTTACTCAAAATGAGGGCATATTAATTTTTGTATATATTTGTATTAAGTTTCCTCAAAATGAGGGTTTACAACTTTTTGTATATAATTATAGTAGAGTTACTCAAAACGGAGGTTTACAACATTTTGTATATAATTGTCATAGAGTTTACCCAAAGCGTTGGTTTACAAATTTTTGTATATAATTATAGAGTAGAGTTTACACAAAATGGGGGTTTACTACTTTTTGTATATAAAATTATAGTTGAGTTTAATCAAAACGGTGTTTTACGATTTTTCGTATATAATTGTAGTAGAGTCAACTCAAAACGGGGGTTTACCACTTTTTGTATATAATTGTATTAGAGCCTAGATAAAATGGGGGTTTACAACTTTTTGTATATAATTGAAGTAGAGTTTACTCAAAACGGGGGTTTACAACTTTTTGTATATAATTGTAGTAGAGTTTACTCAAAACAGGGGTTTATAATTTTTTGTATATAATTCTATGGTAGAATTTACTCAAAATAAGGGTTTACTAATTTTTGTATAATGAATTATAGTAGAGTTTACTCAAAACATGGGTTTTCAAATTTTTGTATATTAAATTATATTAGAGTTTTACTCAAAATGGGGGTTCACAACTTTTTATATAAAATTGTATTACAGTTTACTCGAAACGGGGGCATAGAAATTTTTGTATATAATTGTATTAAGTTTCCACAAATTTGGGTTTACTACTTTTTCTATATAATTGTAGTAGATTTTACTCAAAACGTTGGTTTACAACATTTTGTATATAATTATTGTAGAGTTTACTCAAAATGGGGTTTTGCAACTTTTTGTATATAATTGTATTACAGTCTACACAAAACGGGAGTTTACAACATTTTTTATATAATTATATAGTAGATTTTACTCAAAACGGGGGTTTACAACTTGTTGTGTGTAATTGTAGTAGAGGTTACTCATAGCGGGGGTTTCAACTTTTTGTGTCTAATTGTATAGTAGAGTTTACTAAGAAGGGGGTCTACAACGTTTTTTTATTTAAAATTATAGTAGAGTTTACTCAAAACAGAGTTTTACAACTTCTTGAATATAATTGTAGTAGAGTTTACTCAAAATTGGGGTTTATAACTTTTTGTATAGAGTTGTATTAGAGTTTACTCAAAATGGGGGGCTTACAACTTTTTGTATATAATTATAGTAGTGTTTACTCAAAATGGGGGTTTACAACATTGTGTATATAATTATATAGTAGAGTTTACACAAAACGAGGGTTTACAACATTTTGTATATAATTGTAGTAGAGTATACTAAAACGGGGGTTTACAACTTTTTGTATGTAATTGTAGTATAGTTTACTTAAAACGGGGTTTCACAAATTTTTGCATATTGGTGTATTGTAGAGTTTACTCAAAACGGGGGTTTAGAACTTTTTTGTATATAAAATTAGAGTAGAGTTTACTCAAAATGGGGGTTTACAACTTTTTGTATATAATTGTATTATAGTTTACTTAAAATGGGGGTATACAACTTTTTGTATGAAATTTTATTAGAGTTTACTCAAAACGGGGGTTTACATATTTTTTTATATAATGGTAGTAGATTTTACTCAAAGCAGGGGTTTACACTATTTTGTATATAAATGTACTAGAGTTTACTCAAAACGGGGGTTTACAACTTTTTGTATATTATTGTATTGGAGTCTTCTCAAAACTGGGGTTTACAACTTTTTGTATATAATTGTAGTAGATTTTACTCAAAACGGGGGTTTACAACTTTTTCTATATAATTGTAGTAGAGTTTACTCTAAATGGGGGTTTACAATTTTTTTGTATATAATTATATAGTAGAGTTTACACAAGACGGGGGTTTACAACATTTTATATATAATTGTAGTAGAGTTTACTAAAATCGGGGGTTTACAACTTTTTGTACATATTTGTAGGAGAGTTTACTCTAAATGGGGCTTTACAACATTTCGTATATAATTGTATCGTAGAGTTGACTCAAAATAGTGGTCTACAACTTTTTGTATATAAAAGTATAGTTGAGTTTATTCAAAATGGGGGTTTACAACATTTTGTATATGATTGTATTAGAGTTTACTCAAAATGGGGGTTCACATCTTTTTTATATAATTGTAGTAGATTTTACTCAAAGCGGGAATTTACACTATTTTGTATATAATTGTAGTAGATTTTACTCAAAACAGGGGTTTACAACATTTGTATATAAAATTATTGTAGAGTTTATTCAAAACTAGGGTTTACAACGTTTTGTATATAATTGTAGTAGAGTTTACTCAAAACAGGGGTTTTCAACATTGTGTATATTAAATTATAGAAGAGTTTAGTCCAAAAGGGGGTTTTCAACTTTTTGTATATAATTGTATTACAGTTAACTCAAAACGTGGGCATACAACTTTTTGTATATAATTGTATTAAGTTTCCACAAATTGGGGGTTTACAACTTATTGTATATAATTGTAGTAGAGTTTACTCAAAACGTTGGTTTACAACATTTTGTATAATTGTCGTAGAGTTTGCTAAAAATAGGAGTTTTCATTTTTTTTGTATATAATAGTATAGTAGAGTTTACTCAAAATAGGGGATTACAACTTTTTGTACATAAAATTATAGTATAGTTTACTCAAAATAGGGTTTTACAACTTTTTGTATATAATTGTAGTAGAGTCTACTCAAAACGGGGGTTTACAACTTTTTGTATATAATTGTTTTAGAGTCTACACAAAATAGGGGTATACAACTTTTTGGTATTTAATTGTAGTAGAGTTTACTCAAAACGGGGGTTTACAACTTTTTGTATATAATTCTATGGTAGAATTTACTCAAAATGAGGGTTTACTACTTTTTGTATATGAAGTTATAGTAACGTTTACTCAAAACAGGATTTACAACTTTTTGTGTATAATTGTAGTATAGTATACTCAAAATTATGGTTTTTCAACTTTTTGTATATTAAATTATAGTAGAGTTTACTCTAAACGGGGGTTTAAAACTTTTTGTATATAATTGTATAGTAGTGTTTACTCAGAACGGGGGTTTAAAACATTTTGAGTATGAAATTATAGTTGAGTTTACTCAAACGGGGGTTTACAACTTTTTGTATATAATTGAAGAGTAGAATTTACTCAAAATAGGGTTTACAACTTTTTGAACATAAAATTATAGTACAGTTTACTCAAAATCGGGGTTTACAACATTTTGTATGTAATTGTCATAGAGTCTACTCAAAATGGGTGTTTACATATTTTTGTATATTACTATATAGTAGAGTTTACTCAAAACGGGGTTTTACAACATTTTGTATATTCTTGTAGGAGAGTTTACTCTAAACGTGGATTTCCAACATTTTGTATATAGCTGTATAGTAGAGTTCACTCAAAATAGGGGTTTACAACTTTTTATATTTAAAATTATAGTTGAGTTTATTCAAAACGGGGGTTTACAATATTTTGTATATGATTGTATTAGAGTTTACTCAAAGCGGGGGTTTACAACTTTTTGTATATAATTGTAGTAGAGTTTACTAAAAATGAGGGTTTACAACTTTTTGTATATAATTGTAGTAGAGTTTACTCAAAACGGGGGTTTTCAACTTTTTGTATATAATTGTATAGTAGAGTTTACTCAAAACGGGGGTTTACAACTTCTTGTATGTAATTGTTGTAGAGTTTACTCAAAACTGGGGTTTATAATTTTTGTATATAATTGTATTAGAGTTTACTCGAAATGGGGGGTTTGTAACTTTTTTTTTATATAATTTTAGTAGAGTTTACTCAAAATGGGGGTTTACAACTTTTTGTATATAATTGTAGTAGTGTTTACTCAAAATGGGGGTTTACAACTTTTTTTATATAATTATATAGTAGAGTTTACTCAAAACGGGGGTTTACAACTTTTTCTATATAATTGTAGAAGAGTATACTCAAAACGGGGGTTTACCACTTTTTGTATATAATTGAAGTATAGTTTACTCAAAACGGGAATTTACCATTTTTAGTATATAATTGTAGAAGAGTTTACTCAAAACTGGGGTTTACCACTTTTTGTATATAATTGAAGTAGAGTTTACTCAAAACGGGAGTTTACAACATTTTGTATATAAAATTATTGTTGAGTTTAAACGGGGGTTTACAACATTTTGTATAAAATTGTATAGTAGAGTTCACTCAAAACGGGGGTTTACAACTTTTCGTATATAAAATTATAGTTGAGTTTACTCAAAACGGGGGTTTACAACATTTTCTATATGATTGTATTAGAGTTTACTCAAAGCGGGAGTTTTCAACTTTTTGTATATAATTGTAGTAGAGTTTACTCAAAACGGGGGTTTATAACTTTTTGTATATAATTGTAGTAAAGTTTACTCAAAAAAGGGGTTTACAACTTTTTGTATATATTTGTATAGTAGAGTTTACTCAAAACGGGGGTTTACAACTTTTTTAATGTAATTGTAGTTGAGTTTACTCAAAACTGGGGTTTATACCTTTTGTATATATATGTATTAGAGTTTACTCAAAATGGGGGGTTTACAACTTTTAGTATATAATTTTAGTAGAGTTTACTCAAAATGGGAGTTTACAACTTTTTGTATATAACTGTAGTAGTGTTTACTCAAAATGAGGGTTTGCAACTTTTTTTATTTAATTATATAGTATATTTTACTCAAAATAGGGGTTTACCACTTTTTGTATATAATTGTAATATAGTTTACTCAAAACGGGGGTTTACCACTTTTTGTATATAATTGTAGTGGAGTTTACTCAAATTGGGGGTTTACCCATTTTTCTATATAATTGTATATAATTGTAGTAGAGTTTACTCAAAACGGGGCTTTACAACTTTTTGTATATAAAATTATAGTACAGTTTACTCAATATCGGGGTTTACAACTTTTTGTATATAATTATCACAGAGTCTACTCAAAACGGGTGTTTACAAATTTTTGTATATTATTATATAGTAGAGTTTACTCAAAACTGAGGTTTACAACATTTTGTATATACTTGTATTAGAGTTTGCTCAAAACAGGGGTTTACAATTTTTTGTACCTAATTGAAGGAGAGTTTACTCTAAACGGGGCATTTCCAACATTTTGTATATAGCTGTATAGTAGAGTTCACTCTAAACAGGGGTTTACAACTTTTTGTATTTAAAATTATAGTTGAGTTTATTCGAAACGGGGTTTACAACATTTTGTATATGATTGTATGTGAGTTTACTCAAAGCGGGGGTTTACAACTTTTTGTATATAATTGTAGTAGAGTTTACTCAAAACGGGGGTTTACAACTTTTTGTATATAATTGTAGTAGAGTTTACAATCATATACAAAAAGTTGTAAACCCCCGTTTTGAGTAACTCAACTATAATTTTATATACAAAAAGTTGTAAACCCCCATTCTGAGTAAACTCTACTATACAATTATATACAAAAAGTTTAAAACTCCCGTTTAGAGTAAACTCTACTACAATTATAGACAAAAAGTTGTAAACCCCCGTTTTGAGTAAACTGTAATACAACTATCTACCAAAAAGTTGTAAACCCCCGTTTTGAGTAAACACTACTACAGTTGTATACGAAAAGATATAAACACCCATTTTGAGTAAACTCTACTTCAATTATATGCTGAAAGTTGTAAACCCCTGTTTTGAGTAAACTCTACTATAATTTTATGTAAAAAAAAAGTTGTAAACACTGTTTTGAGTAAACTCTACTATACAATTTTATACAAAAAGTGGTAAACCCCTATTATAAGTAACCTCTACTACAATTACATACAAAAAGTTATAACCCTCAGTTTTGAGTAAACTCTACAATACAATTAAATACAAAAAGCTGTAAGCCACCGTTTTGAGTAAACTCTACTATACAATTAGATGCAAAAATTTGTAAACCCCCATTTTGAGTAAACTCTACTACTACAAAAAGTCGTATACCCATACTTTGAGTAAACTCTAATATAATTATATACAAATATTTGTAAGCCCCCGTTTTGTAAACATACTATAATTTTGTTTACAAAAAGTTGTAAACCCACGTTTTGAGCAAACTCTACTATACAATTATATACAAAAAGTTGTAAACCCTCATTTTGACTAAACTCTACTATACAATTATATACAAAAAGTTGTAGACCCTCGTTTTGAGTAAACTCTATTACAATTATATACAAAAAGTTGTAAACCCTTGTTTTGAGTAAACTCTACTACAATTAAATACAAAAAGTTGTAAACCCCCACTTTGAGTAAACTCTAATACAATTATATACAAAAAGTTGTAAGCTCCCGTTTGAGTAAACTCAACTATAATTTTATTTACAAAAAATTGTAAACCCCCATTTTGACTGAACTCTACTATATAATTAAATACAAAAAGTTGCGAACCCCCGTTTTGAGTACACACTACTACAATTATATACAAAAAAATGTAAACCTTTGTTTTCAGTAAACTCTACTACAATTATATACAAAAAGGTTGTAAACCCCCATTTTGAGTAAACTCTACTACAATTATATACGAAAAGATATAAACCCCTATTTTGAGTAAACTGTACTATAATTTAATATAAAAAAAGTTGTAAACCCTCGTTTTGAGTAAACTCAACTATGCAATCATATTCAAAAAGTGGTAAACCCCCGTTATGAGTAACCGCTACTACAATGACATACATAAATTTATAAACCCCCAGTTTTGAGTAAACTTTACTATACAATTATATACAAAAATTTTAAACCCCCGTTTTGAGTAAACTCTACTGTTAATTTATACAAAAATTTGTATACCCCCGCTTTGAATAAACTCTAATACAATTACATACAAAAAGATGTAATCCCCCGTTTTGAGTAAACTTACTATAATTTTATATACAAAATGTTGTAAACCCTCGTTTTGAGTAACCTTTACTATACAATTATATAGAAAAAGTTAACCCCTCATTTTGAGTAAATTCTACTCTAATTATATACAAAAAGTTGTAAACCATCGTTTTGTGTAAACTTTACTTCAATTCTGTACAAAACGTAGTAAACCCCCACTTTTAGTAACTCTAATACAATTATATACAAAAATTTGTAAGCCCCTATTTTGAGTAAACTCTACTACAATTATATAAAAAAAGTTGTAAACCCCCATTTTGAGTAAACTCTACTATATAATTATATACAAAAGTTGTATACCCCCGTTTTCTGTAAACTCTACTACAATTATATACAAAAAGTTGTAAACCCCCGTATTGAGTAAACTCTACTTTATAATTATATACAAAAATTTGTAAACCCCCGTATTGAATAAACTCTACTACAATTATATACAAAAAGTTATAAACCCCCCGTTTTGAGTAAACTTTAATACAATTATATACAAAAAGTTATAAACCCCCGTTTGGAGTAACTCTACAACAATTATATACAAAAAGTTGTAAACCTCTGTTTTAAGTAAGCTCTACTATAATTTTATATAAAAAACATTGTAAACCCCCGATTTGAGTAAACTCTACTATTCAATTATATACCAAAAGTGGTAAACCCCCGCTATGTGTAACCTCTATTACAATCACATATAAAAAGTTGTAAACCCCTATTTTGACTAAAATCTACTATACAATTATTTACAAAAAGTTGTAAGCCCCCGTTTTGAGTAAACTCTACTACAATTATATGCAAAAGGTTGTAAACACCCGCTTTGAGTAAACTCTAATACATTTATATACAAAAAGTTGTAATCCCCCGTTTTGAGTAAACTCTACTATAATTTTATATACAAAAAATGTAAACCCCCGTTTTGTGTAAACTGTACGATACAATTATGTACAAAAAGTTGTAAACCACCGTTTTGAGTAAACTCTACTACAATTATGTACAAAAAGATGTAAAACCCATTTTGAGTAAACTCTACTAGAATTATATACGAAAATATATAAACCCCTGTTTTGAGTAAACTCTACAACAATTATATACAAAAAGTTGTAAACCCCTGTTTTGATTAAACTCTACTAAAATTTTATATAAAAAAGTTGTAAACCCCCGTTTTGAGTAAACTCTACTATACAATTATATACAGAAAGTGGTAACCCCTTTTATCAGTAACCTCTACTACAATTACAAACAAAAAGTTATAAACCCCCGTTTTGAGTAAACTCTAATATATAATAATATACAAAAAGTCGTAAGCCACCATTTTGAGTAAACCCTACTATACAATTATATACACAATTTTGTAAACCCTCATTTTGAGTAAACTCTACTACTATTATATACAAAAAGTTGTATACCCCCGGTTTGAGTAAACTATAATACAATTATCTACAAAAAGTTTTAAACCCCCGCTTTGAGTAAACTATAATATAATTATATACAAAAACTTGTAATCCCCCGTTTTGATAAACTCAACTATAATTTTATATACAAAAGTTATAAACCCCTATTTTGAATAAACTCTACTATACAATTATATACAAAAAGTTGTAAACCTTCGTTTTGAGTACTCTTATACAATATATACAAAAAGTTGTAAACCCTCGATTTGAGTAAACACTACTACAATTTTATACAAAAAGTTATAAACCCCTGCTTTGAGTAAACTTTAATACAATTATGAACAAAAAGTTGTAAGCCCCCGTTTTGAGTAAACTCAACTATAATTTTATATACAAAAAGTTTTAAACCCCTATTTAGAGTAAACAGTACTACAATTATGTACAAAAAGTTGTAAAACCCTGATTTGAATAAACTCTACTACAATTATATATAAAATGTTGTAAACCTCCGTTTTGAATAAACTCTACTATATAATTATACACAAAAAATTGTAAACACCTGTTTTGAGTAAACTCTACTACAATTATATACAAAAAGTTGTAAACCCCCGTTTTGAGTAGACACTAATAAAATTATATACAAAATGTTGTAAGCCCCCGATTTGAGTAAACTCAACTACAATTATGTACAAAATGTTGTAAACCACCGTTTTGAGTAAAATCAACTACAATTATTTACAAAAAGTTGTAAACCCAATTTTGTGGAAACTTAATACAATTATATACAAAAAGTTGTAAACCCTCGTTTTGAGTAAACTCTACTGCGATTATATACAAAAAACTGTAAACCCTCGTTGCGTGTAAACTTTACTTCCATTATATACAAAAAGTTGTAAACCCTCGCTTTGAGTAACTCTAATACAATTATATATAAAAATTTGTTAGCCCCATTTTCAGCAAACTCGACTACAATTATGTATAAAAAGTTGTAAACCCCCGTTTTGAGTAAACTCTACTATATATTTATATACAAAAAGTTGTAAACCCCCGTTTTGTGTAAACTCTACTACAATTATATACAAAAAGTTGTAAACCCCCGTATTGAGTAAACTCCACTTTATAATTATATACAAAAAGTTGTAAACCTCCGTATTGAGTAAACTCTACTTCAATTATATACAAAAAGTTGTAAGACCCCCGTTTTGAGTAAACTCTAATACAATTATATTCAAAAAGATATAAACCCCCGATATGAGTTACTCTTCTACAATTATATACATAAAGTTGTAAACCTCTATTTTGAGTAAGTTCTACTATAATTGTATATAAAAAAACTTTGTAAATCCCCGATTTGAGTAAACTCTTCTTTACAATTATCTACAAAAAGTGGTAAACCCCCGCTATGAGTAACCTCTACTGCAATTACATACAAAAAGTTGTAAACCCCCGTTTTGAGTAAACTCAACTATACAATTATTTACAAAAAGTTGTAAGCCCCCGTTTTGAGTAAACTCTACTACAATTATATACAAAAGGTTGTAAACACCCGCTTTGAGTAAACTCTAATACAATTATATAGAAAAGTTGTAAGCCTCCGTTTTGAGTAAACTCAACAATAATTTTATATACAAAAAGTTGTAAACCCCTATTTAGAGTAAACTCTACTACAATCATGCACAAAAAGTTGTGAACCCTTGATTTGAATAAACTCTACTATGATTATATACAAAATGTTGTAAACCTCCATTTACAAAAGTTGAAAACCCCCGTTTTGAGTAAATTCTACTACAATTATATACAAAAATTTGTAAACCCCAGTTTCGAGTAGACTCTAATTCAATTATATACAAAAAGTTGTAAATCCCCGTTTTGAGTAAACTCAACTACAATTATGTACAAAATGTTGTAAACAACCGTTTTGAGTAAAATCTACTAAAATTATATACAAAAAGTTGTAAACCCAATTTTGTGGAAACTTAATACAATTATATACAAAAAGTTGTAAACCCTCGTTTTGATTAAACTCTACTGCAATTATATACAAAAAGTTGTAAACCCTCGTTTTGTGTATACTTTACTTCCATTATATACAAAAAGTTGTAAACCCTCGCTTTGAGTAACTCTAATACAATTATATACAAAAATTTGTTAGCCCTCATTTTCAGCAAACTCGACTACAATTATATATAAAAAGTTGTAAACCCCCGTTTTGAGTAAACTCTACAATATAATTATATACAAAAAGTTGTAAACCCCCGTTTTGTGTAAACACTACTACAATTATATACAAAAAGTTGTAAACCCCCGCATTGAGTAAACTCCACTTTATAATTATATACAAAAAGTTGTAAACCTCTGTATTGAGTAAACTATACTTCAATTATATACAAAAAGTTGTATATAATTGTAAACCCCCATTTTGAATATACAAAAAGTTGTATATACAAAAAGTTGTAGATAAAAAGTTGTATATAATTGAGTAAACTCTACTACAATTATATACAAAAAGTTGTAAACCCCCGTTTTGAGTAAACTCCACTTTATAATTATACACAAAAAGTTTGTAAACCCCCATTTTGAGTAAACTCCACTTTATAATTATACACAAAAAATTTTAAACCCCCGTTTTAAGTAAACTCTACCATAGTTATATACAAAAAGTTGTAAATCCCCGTTTTGAGTAAACACTACTACAATTATGTACAAAAATTTGTAAACCACCATTTTGAGTAGACTCTATTACAATTACATACAAAAAGTTGTAAACCCCCGTTTTGAGTAAACTCAACTATAATTTTATATACAAAAAGTTGTAAACCCCCGTTCTGAGTAAACTCTACTATACAATTATATACAAAAAGTTTTAAACTCCCGTTTAGAGTAAACTTTACTACAATTTATACAAAAAGTTGTAAACCCCCGTTTTGAGTAAACTGTAATACAATTATATACAAAAAAGTTGTAAACCGCCGTTTTGAGTAAACACTACTACAGTTTTATACGAAAAGAAATAAACACCCATTTTGAGTAAACTCTACTTCAATTATATGCTAAAAGTGATAAACCCCTTTTTTGAGTAAACTCTACTATAATTTTATATAAAAAAAAGTTGTAAACACCCGTTTTGAGTAAACTCTACTATACAATTTTATACAAAAAGTGGTGAACCCCCGTTATGAGTAACCTCTACTACAATTTACATACAAAAAGTTATAACCCTCAGTTTTGAGGAAAGTCTACAATACAATTAAATACAAATAGTTGTAAGCCAACTTTTTGAGTAAACTCTACTATACAATTATATGCAAAAATTTGTAAACCCCCATTTTGAGTAAACTCTACTACTATTATATACAAAAAGTTGTATACCCCCACTTTGAGTAACTCTAATACAATTATATACAAATTTGTAAGCCCCCGTTTTGTAAACATACTATAATTTTATATACAAAAAGTTGTAAACCCACGTTTTGAGCAAACTCTACTATACAATTATATACAAAAAGTTGTAAACCCTCATTTTGAGTAAACACTACTACAATTATATACAAAAATTTTAACCCTAGTTTTGAGTAAACTCTACTACAATTAACTACAAAAAGTTGTAAACCCCCACTTTGAGTAACTCTAATACAATTATATACAAAAAGTTGTAAGCCCCTGTTTGAGTAAACTCAACTATAATTTTATTTACAAAAAGTTGTAAACCCCCGTTTTGACTGAACTCTACTATATAATTATATACAAAAAGTTGCGAACCCCCGTTTTGAGTACACACTAGTACAATTATATACAAAAAGTTGTAAACCTCTGTTTTCAATAAACTCTACTACAATTAGATACAAAAAAGTTGTAAACCCCCATTTTGAGTAAATTCTACTACAGTTATTTACGAAAAGATATAAACCCCTGTTTTGAGTAAACTCTACTACAACTATATACAAAACGTTGTTGATAAGCGGATTTTCTTGGTCCGGTCGATCAAGTAAAAACTCGAAACCTTAGCAAAATCTACTTTCTAACCGGCAGTGGACTGGGTCGATTGTAGGATAGTGCTTGAGGAGTCCGAGGTCGAACCCACAGAGATTGGTTTTTGAGTACCACAGTTGACTTAGCACTCAGTTCAGGTCAAACAGATAGGTGTGAAGTTATACTATTGCATAAAAGAAAGATTACACTACCCGAAATTCTAAACAATTAAAAGAAGTATGGCCGAACTACGATCCAACGGATTACTTTACCGTTAAACAGATTACCCCGAGAGTGTGCCTTACTCTACATTGCCGTCTAACGATAACTCATAGGACAAACCCCATATTGGAACGGAACTCAATGACTAGGGCGTCAATCTAGTACACGGGTAGGTGTCAGACTACCTTTCAAGCCCAAAACTTCTACGGTCCCGAAACCCGGTTCCCACACGTCGCCGCAACATACATTTATAAGCTAAGTGTGTGCAATGATGAACAAGGTTGTCAATCTCATTCAAAGCTATTAAAACAATCAAAACAAGTTTCGTGATGCGGATTATCAATTAGAACGTTTATTTACGCACTACACTACCTCCCGGTTCATCAATCTAACGGCGTTTCACCCGCCTTCACATAGTTCAACCATACGACAAATCTAGCTACTCATAATCGAATCTAAAGAATACAAACGGAAGAAAGACATCACAACAATGGTAAAACAACAAGAAAACATACCCATTTTGATTACTTGAAGAACTACCAAATTCGAGCTCCAAAAGAACAAATCTTGTCACTTGAAATGTTACAGATCGAAGCTAAAAGTTAGTAGATCAAAGAGAGGATCGAAAGAGGATTCTAATGATATATAACACTAATTCTAACTCTAAGAAACGAAGAAAATCGCCCCAAATCGCCTAACCTATCTAATATTATCTCCCTTAATTTTCTGCTTGCGGCTGTGAGAAAATGAGCAACTTTATATAGAAAGTCTTCTGTCCGTACGGATTTCCTCCATGTCCGTCCGGACTGTTCTTGATTTTCCAGGTGTCCGGACGGATGCATAGATGTCCGTCCGGATGCAATGCTCTTGTCCGTCCGGATGCTGGATCTGTCCGTCCGGACGAATTCTTCATCAAAGTTTTCCCAATTTCCAGAGAGTTAGCCGTCCGGATGAGAGGTTTTTGTCCGTCCGGACAGCCACTGAACGCACGTCCAAGGTTTCCAGACGGGCGTCCGGACCCATGTGACCCAAAATCTTCACTTTTTCACCTTCAACCTCCGTGTTTCGCCTCGGGCACGTCTAAACTTCATAATTCTCGCCTTTCGGGCTCTCGAGACACCCTAGTCCTGCATCCATATGAACACAACAAGCAAACGCATAACCCCGCAAACTACGGGTGCTCGGGAAAAACGAGTATAAAATGCTAAAATAAGGTCGAGTTTACGGAAAACCGACAGTCACTCGCCGTGCAATAAAACCTCATTTAATACTCAAAATAGGGTCTAAACTCACCCGAAACATGCCAGAAATGTGATAATCATGGGCTGAATCAGATGCAAAATGTACCAGTAAAGTTGGTTCCTATCACCACCCCACACTTAGCCTTTACTTGTCCTCGAGTAAATTAGGCGTTCAAACAATACCAAGGAATCAACTTTACGGTACATGCATGCATTTCAAAATATCGAGGTGAAAAGAACTTAGTTAAGTGAATGCATTACTTTGACTCTACTGAATCATGACACGGAGTGTGTGTGTGTTGAATGACGACGTCTTATGCTTAATACGATTTCGGGCTTGGAATACCGGACAAATGACTTTACACAATCCTGCCCTTCCTAGAATCTCCACTAATCGGGCCTAACCAAGGTTAAACACGGTCCAGCAGGACTTGAATGGTTATAACGTTAGGCTAGGGTAAATTCGGTTAATCGAAAAGGGTAATTTGGGAAACTGGAGAAAAGAAGTACGAGTGAACATAATCCAAACACGTACCACGTCTTCTTTACCAAACAAACCCACCAAACTCCTTTTTGATCATTTTCAACACTTTGGGAACTATAGGACACTAAAATACCCGAACTCATTGCCAAACTCGACTATGTTTCGAGTGTCGTGAGGTGAGCTATAATACTTAGTACCTATCTGACTATCCCAACCCTAACATCATCATTGTTTTAAGCTCATTGCCTTTTTCAACCCTTTATTTCTATATACAACACAATTATTTGATTTGAATTTTTTTTTTGAAATGAAACCCGAGCATCCAGCCCCACTGAGCTCCTCCTCTCCTTATAGCTCTAAAACTGAGGAAACAACAACCCGACTCAAAAACAACATCTCCCCCCACCCCACACTTGCCTTGGCAAGTGTGGTTTAACAAGAGACTAAGTCCACTCGTAGGGTCAAATGAAGGGAATGTGACCAAAATAAGGCTCAAGGGTAGGTTTCTGACTAAGTAACGAAACGGCTATAAAGCGAATGGTGGTCGGACCATTCTATCAAGGCTGAGAGGGGCTACGAAGGTCAAACATTCGGCTCAGGCTTATTTGGCTAAAGTAGGGTAAAAAAGAACGCCAAAACTGTCATCCCGTGTTCCTACCAAGGCCAATCCTTCTATTTCGCCTCGAAACTAGGGGTACAGGTGTGTAAAGTAATCGTGATAAGCATAACCGTCGTCAAACGTGTACTAAAAAGTGTTCCGTATCATGACAATATAGACTCACTGTGAGACATTCACAAAACTAAAGACCTTTCACCACTCAATTGTGAACAACATGCATATAACGTCGTGTTAAAATCTTGGAAAATTTTGAAAAACGGCCGAAAAATCGACTCGGAAACGAGTAAAAACCAAGTTTATCACATCACGGCATAATACTTTTAAGAACAAGCGAATAAGCTAAGTCGCCCCCCACTTAAGTGAAGCACCGTCCTCGGTGTGTGAACGAGAAGGAAAAAGAAAGACTTAGCTTATGAGCCCGGCAAACGGGCGCGATCAAGTCTCGTGAAACGGTCGTGAAAGTAGTCCATCCCGAATCCCTAGTCATTGAAAAACATCCAAGAAATACATGCACGGGACATGGTCCGCGTGCCAAAGCATATAATATGGGGAGAATCCGGGGGTGATAAAAATAAACGACCTCGTCACGTCAAAAGACTTGAACAAGTATGTCACAAAGATAGTCAAATATGATTCGAACATACAATAACAACCAATCACGTCCAAACGTGCCCAACACAAAATCCACAAATCCAAGACAAGTCACATGAGGCATGAAAAGATGAAAAGTGGGTGCCTTATGGCTTACAATCGGTAGATCGAGAAAAAGCAGCAACAAAGTCATCTCAAAACAAACCAGAAAGATAAGGGACATGTAAAAACCAGTGATATATCCGGACGGATGGGTGTGTGTGTCCGTCCGGACAAGGGTAAAAACAGAGGAAAAGTGAATTTTAAGCATGAAGGCCCCTCGGGATCATCCGGATTCAATCCTCAACACCAAAACACAGCAAAACGAATTCAAAACCAGCAAAAACACAGGAAATGATGGGTTGCCTCCCACCGAGCGCCTTTGTTTTACGTCGTTGGCTCGACATAGTGACACCAAAACGGACTCAAACCATAAAAGACTCAAAACAACAATTGAAATATTTCATTTCAAACAAGTATCATCAAAACCATCAACCAAAATCCAAACTCAAAAAGATCAACAACTCAAGAAGAATACAAATAGCAAGCATCATGAAAACCGAGTTCGTTAGAAACTTACCTCTCATAGCCCTCGATGCAACCTCCTCCCAACTCGGGAATCCTCTTCTGTCAAAACCTCTCATCATCTTCTTCTTGGAATCACCCCACCACCGTGGTCTTTCCTCTCTATCACCTCTACGTGTGTCTTCCACCCGGGACCCTTCGAACTTAACCACATAGAACTCATCCACACAGAATGGAAGGGAGTAATAATCCGGGACCGGTATATCAAAGATGACCAATCTATCCGGGGGTGTCAACATAATGGGCTCATCCACATAACCTCGAACCACTAGCGAGCTAGGCGGCGTAATAATGAGTCCCCATCTTCTTCTCCGTTTCTAATCCCACCGGATCGACGACCTCAAATAAATCTATCGCACCTCTCGTCAAGGTGTCATGATGGTCATCGTCGGGATGTGGTATGATAGAAAACAGTTCCACCTCCCTTACTTTACAATCATGGGTATCCTCCATGTCCTAGAGCATGGTAATACCAAAAGCTTCCGGCTCACCCAAAACTGAGGTAGGCTCCACTACAAGTGGCTTGGCATACTCATAGAAATTCTCCACCGACTCGAATGGTACATCATCAACTAATGGAGTGATGGGCGATCCCATATCAATCTCTTGCATCTCAATCTCTGGCTCAGAAATCTCCTCATAGAAAGCCGATTCATCAACCTCACTCTCCACCTGAACCTCTTCACTGATGACTTTCTATGGCCCTATTTCCATCGCGAGTTCTCTCTTAACATCAGCTAACTCCTTTTTCCTAGCTTCCAACTCAGTTTGCATCACGGACTCTACCAAAACATCATCATTTTTCAGCTCACTATTCGGGAGTTCACTCGGGAGGACTTGGAAACTCATATAATCAAATACTTCAATGGGGGGTGGCGGCGATAAAGCCAACTCAATCACTGAATCCTCCGGGACGAGCACCTCATTATAGCAACTTGACTCGTCAATATCGCTGTCTACCCGAACCGTTTGTGTGCAAGAATTTTCATTTTGATCCGGCATCCGGGCCGTCATGAGAGACACGATATCCTGACACATCCAACATAGCATGTATCTCATATGGGGCCAATCTTCATTGGCTAGGCAGGTCCTATACTCCCCGCTGGAAAACTTGTCTTGCATCTCCCCAGCCCGTTTCAAAGCATCCTCGGCCTCTTTATATAAGACGAGCATCCGGTTCAACCAATCGATCAATTGATGTGCCGACACTTCCTCATCCATGGCCATAGAAACCATTTCCATCAGCTCCTGAATAATACCTACTTCTCGTTCCTCTTCGGCATATGCAAAGTCAATCTGCTGTAAGTGCTGATTTTGAGAGCTCCAATTCCAAGGGTTGTTCGAGTCATAATTCTGATTATTCCCTTGTCCTTGATTTGGGCTCCAATTGTAGTCATGCTGGCTTTGATTGCCTCCCGCTTCCCCGGTCGATTCGGTTCCAATTTCCCCAAAATTTCGTCTATTATAGTTCCCTCATCATATCGATAATCGTCGTCCATTCCACATCCCATGGACGCACCACGCTCTTGGTCATAAGGTTGATAATACCGATTTTGACCAAGCTCAGTGCCCCAAGGTTGGTAGGTGGATTTTTCTTCATAAAAGTTGTATTGTTGAGAGTATCCACCCATTTATGCTCAATCTGCAAAATCACAGAAAACAACACGAAAACAATCACAGTGCCTCGTCACCACCACCTCATCAATAGGTGGTGTGGCACTTCAGCTGCAAGTCAAAACAAAGCAACAAGAAAACAATAAAAACGACCTAAGCCCAGGTTTCGGTCAGCTTTTGTGATATCAAAGCATTGCCAATCCCCGGCAACGGCGCCAACTTGATAAGCGGATTTTCTAGGTCCGGTCGATCAAGTAAAAACTCGAAACCTTAGCAAAATCTACTTTCTAACCGCAGTGGACCGGGTCGATTGTAGGATAGTGCTTGAGGAGTCCGAGGTCGAACCCACAGAGATTGGTTTTTGAGTACCACAGTTGACTTAGCACTCAGTTCAGGTCAAACAGATAGGTGTGAAGTTATACTATTGCATAAAAGAAAGATTACACTACTCGAAATTCTAAACAATTAAAAGAAGTATGGCCGAACTACGATCCAACGGATTACTTTACCCTTAAACAGATTACCCCGGGAGTGTGCCTTACTCTACATTGCCGTCTAACGATAACTCATAGGACAAACCCCGTATTGGAACTGAACTCGATGACTAGGGTGTCAATCTAGTACACGGGTAGGTGTCAGACTACCTTTCAAGCCCAAAACTTCTACGGTCCCGAAACCCCGTTCCCACACGTCGCCGCAACATACATTTATAAGCTAAGTGTGTGCAATGATGAACAAGGTTGTCAATCTCATTCAAAGCTATTAAAACAATCAAAACAAGTTTCGTGATGCGGATTATCAATTAGAACGTTTATTTACGCACTACACTACCTCCCGGTTCATCAATCTAACGGCGTTTCACCCGCCTTCACATAGTTCAACCATACGACAAATCTAGCTACTCATAATCGAATCTAAACAATACAAACGGAAGAAAGACATCACAACAATGGTAAAACAACAAGAAAACATACCCATTTCGATTACTTGAAGAACTACCAAATTCGAGCTCCAAAAGAACAAATCTTGTCACTTGAAATGTTACAGATCGAAGCTAAAAGTTAGTAGATCAAAGAGAGGATCGAAAGAGGATTCTAATGATATATAACACTAATTCTAACTCTAAGAAACGAAGAAAATCGCCCCAAATCGCCTAACCTATCTAATATTATCTCCCCTAATTTTCTGCTTGCGGCTGTAAGAAAATGAGCAGCTTTATATAGAAAGTCTTCTGTCCGTACGGATTTCCTCCATGTCCGTCCGGACTGTTCTTGATTTTCCAGGTGTCTGGACGGATGCATAGATGTCCGTCCGGATGCTGGATCTGTCCGTCCGGACGAATTCTTCATCAAAGTTTTCCCAATTTCCAGAGAGTTAGCCGTCCGGATGAGAGGTTTTTGTCCGTCCGGACAGCCACTGAACGCACGTCCAAGGTGTCCAGACGGGCGTCCGGACCCATGTGACCCAAAATCTTCACTTTTTCACCTTCAACCTCCGTGTTTCGCCTCGGGCACGTCTAAACTTTCATACTTCTCGCCTTTGGGCTCTCGAGACACCCTAGTCCTGCATCCATATGAAAACAACAAGAAAACGCATAACCCCGCAAACTACGGGTGCTCGGGAAAAACGAGTATAAAATGCTAAAATAAGGTCGAGTTTACGGAAAACCGACAGTCACTCGCCGTGCAATAAAACCTCATTTAATACTCAAAATAGGGTCTAAACTCACCCGAAACATGCAAGAAATGTGATAATCGTGGGCTGAACTGTACAGAAATGTACTGTAAAGTTGGTTCCTATCAGTTGTAAACCCTTATTTTGAGTAAATTGTACTATAAGTTTATATAAAAAAAGTTGTAAACCCTCATTTTGAGTAAACTCAACTATGCAATTATATTCAAAATGTCGTAACCCCTGTTATGAGTAACCACTACTACAATTACATACATAAATTTATAAACACCCAGTTTTGAGTAAACTTTACTATACAATTATATACAAAAATTTGTAAACCCCCATTTTGAGTAAACTCTACTGCTATTATATACAAAAATTTGTATACCCCCGCTTTGAGTAAATTCTAATACAATTACATACAAAAAGATGTAATCCCCCGTTTTGAGTAAACTTACTATAATTTTATATACAAAATATTGTAAACCCTCGTTTTGAGTAACCTCTACTATACAATTATATAGAAAAATTTGTAAACCCTCATTTTGAGTAAACTCTACTGCAATTATATACAAAAAGTTGTAAACCATCGTTTTGTGTAAACTTTACTTCAATTATGTACAAAAAGTTGTAAGCCCCCACTTTTAGTAACTCTAATACAATTATATACAAAAATTTGTAAGCCCCTATTTTGAGTAAACTTTACTACAAATATATAAAAAAAGTGGTAAACCCCCATTTTGAGTAAACTATACTATATAATTATATACAAAAGTTATATACCCCCGTTTTGTGTAAACTCTACTACAATTATATACAAAAAGTTGTAAACCCCCGTATTGAGTAAACTCTATTTTACAATTATATACAAAAAGTTGTAAACCCCCGTATTGAATAAACTCTACTACAATTTTATAAAAAAAGTTGTAAACCCCCCGTTTTGAGTAAACTCTAATACAATTATATACAAAAAGTTATAAACCCCCGTTTGGAGTAAATCTACAACAATTATATACAAAAAGTTGTAAACCTCTGTTTTGAGTAAGCTCTACTATAATTTTGTATAAAAATAATTGTAAACCCCGATTTGAGTAAACTCTACTATATAATTATATACAAAAAGTGGTAAACCCCCGCTATGTGTTACCTTTACTACAATCACATATAAAAAGTTGTAAACCCCCATTTTGACTAAACTCTACTATACAATTATTTGCAAAAAGTTGTAATCCCCCGTTTTGAGTAAACTCTACTACAATTATATACAAAAGGTTCTAAACACCCGCTTTGAGTAAACTCTAATACAATTATATACAAAAAGTTGTAATCCCCCATTTTGAGTAAACTCTACTATAATTTTATATACAAAAAATGTAAACCCCCGTTTTGAGTAAACTCTACTATACAATTATGTGCATAAAGTTGTAAACCACCGTTTAGAGTGAACTCTACTACAATTATGTACAAAAAGATGTAAAACCCATTTTGAGTAAACCCTACTCCAATTATATACGAAAAGATATAAACCCTCATTTTGAGTAAACTCTACTACAATTATAAACAAAAAGTTGGAAACCCTTGTTTTGAGTAAACTCTACAATAATTTTATATAAAAAAAGTTGTAAACCCCCGTTTTGAGTAAACTCTACTATACAATTATATACAGAAAGTGGTAAACCCCCGTTATCAGTAACCTCTACAATAATTACATACAAAAAGTTATAAACCCCCGTTTTGAGTAAACTCTACTATACAATTATATACAAAAAGTTGTAAGCCACCGTTTTGAGTAAACCCTACTATACAATTATATACAAAATGTTGTAAACCCCAATTTTGAGTAAACTCTACTACTATTATATACAAAAAGTTGTATACCCCTGGTTTGAGTAAACTATAATACAATTATATACAAAAAGTTGTAAACCCCTGCTTTGAGTAAACACTAATATAATTATATACAAAAAGTTGTAAGCCCCTGTTTTGATAAACTCAACTATAATTTTATATACAGAAACTTGTAAACCCCCGTTTTGAGTAAACTCTACTGTACAATTATATATAAAAAGTTGTAAACCCTCGTTTTTGAGTAAACACTTCTAAAATTATATACAAAAAGTTGTAAACCCTCGTTTTGAGTAAACTCTACTACAATTATATACAAAAAGTTATAAACCCCCGCTTTGAGTAAACTCTAATACAATCATATACAAAAAGTTGTAAGCCTCCGTTTTGAGTAAACTCAACAATAATTTTATATACAAAAAGTTGTAAACCCCCATTTAGAAACTCTACAACAATTATGCACAAAAAGTTGTGAACCCCTGATTTGAATAAACTCTACTACAATTATATGCAAAATGTTGTAAACCTCCGTTTACTAAAAGTTGAAACCCCCCGTTTTGAGTAAATTCTACTACAATCATATACAAAAAGTTGTAAACCCTAGTTTCGAGTAGACTCTAATACAATTATATACAAAAAGTTGTAAACCCCCGTTTTGAGTAAACTCAACTACAATTATGTACAAAATGTTGTAAACCACCGTTTTAAGTAAAATGTACTACAATTATATAAAAAAATTAGTAAACCCAATTTTGTGGAAACTTAATACAATTATATACAAAGAGTTCTTTGCCCCCGTTTTGAGTAACTTGAATACAATTTTATACAAAAAGTTGTAGACCCCCGTTTTGAGTAAAACTCTACTATAAATTAGTATACAAAAAGTTGAAAACCTTGTTTTGAGTAAACTTTACTACAATTATATATAAAAAGTTGTAAACCCCGTTTTGAGTAAACTCTACTATAATTTTATATACAAAAATTAGTAAACCCTCATTTTGAGTAAATTCTACCATAGAATTATATACAAAAAGTTGTAAACCCAGTTTTTAGTAAACTCTACTACAATTATATACAAAAAGTTGTAAACCCCCGTTTTGAGTATACTCTACTTCAATTATATACAAAAAGTTGTAAACCCCCATTTTGAGTAGAATCTACTACAATTATATACAATAAATTGTAAAACACCGTTTTGAGTAAACTCTACTATAATTTTATATACAAAAAGTTGTAAACCCCTATTTAGTGTAAACTCTACTATACAATTATATACAAAAAGTTGTAAACACCCGTTTTGAGTAAACTCTACGACAATTATATACAAAATGTTGTAAACCACCGTTTTGAGTAAACTCTACTACAATTATATACAAAAAGTTGTAAACCCCCATTTGGAGGAAACTTAATACAATTATATACAAAAAGTAGTAAGCCCCTATTTTTAGTAAACCGTATTACCATTATATACATAAATTTGTAAAACCCCGCTTTGAGTAAAACTCTACTATAATTTAATATACAAAAAGTTGAAAATCCCCGTTTTTAGTAAACTCTACTACAATTATATACAAAAAGTTGTAAACCCCCGTTTTGAGTAAACTCTACAAAAATTTTATATACAAAATGTTGTAAACCCCCGTTTTGAGTAAACTCAACTACAATTATATAAAGTTATCTACAAAAAGTGGTAAACCCCTATTTCGAGTAAACTCAACTACAATTATGTACAATTATATAAATAAAGTGGTAAACCCCATTTTGAGTAAACTATACTACAATTATATACAATAGTGGTAAACCCCCATTTTGAGTATACTTTATTACAATTATATAGAAAACGTTGTAAACCCCTATTTTGAGTAAACTCTAAAATAATTTTATATACAAAAAGTTGTAAACCCCCGTTTTGAGTAAACTCTACTACAATTATATACAATTATATACAAAAAGGGGTAAACCACCAATTTGAGTAAACTCCACTACAATTATATACAATTATATACAAAAAGTGGTAAACCCCTGTTTTGAGTAAACTATACTACAATTATTTACAAAAGTGGTAAACCCCTGTTTTGAGTAAACTATACAATATAATTAAATAAAAATTGTAAACCCTCATTTTGAGTAACACTACTACAGTTATATACAAAAAGTTATAAACTCCCATTTTGAGTAAACTCTACTAAAATTAAAAAAGTTGTAAACCCCTATTTTGAGTAAACTTCAATACAATTATATAAAAAAGGTATAAACCCCAGTTTTGAGTAAACTCAACTACAATTACATTAAAAAAGTTGTAAACCCCCGTTTTGAGTCAACTCAACTATACAATTATATACAAAAAGTTGTAAACCCCTTTTTTGAGTAAACTCTACTACAATTATATACAAAAAGTTGTAAACCCCCGTTTTGAGTAAACACTACTATAATTATATACAAAAAGTTGTAAACCCCCACTTTGAGTAAACTCTAATACAATCATATTAAACATGTTGTAAACCCCCGTTTTGAGTTAACTACACTATAATTTTATATACGAAAAGTTGTAAACCACCATTTTGAGTGAACTCTACTATACAATTATATACAAAATGTTGTAAACCCCCATTTTGATTAAACTCTACAATAATTTTATATACAAAATGGTGTAAACCCCGGTTTTGAGTAAACTCTACTATAATTATATACAAAAAGTGGTAAACCCCCATTTTGAGTAAACTCTTCTACAATTATATACTAAAAGTGGTAAACCCCCGTTTTGAGTAACTATACTTCAATTATATACAAAAAGTGGTAAACCCTCGTTTTGAATATACTCTTCTACAATTATATAGAAAAAGTTGTATACCCCCGTTTTGAGTAAACTCTACTATATAATTATATAAAAAAAGTTGTAAACCCCTATTTTGAGTAAACACTACTACAATTATATACAAAAAGTTGTAAACCCCCATTTTGAGTAAACTCTACTAAAATTATATAAAAAAAGTTGTAAACCCCCCATTTTGAGTAAACTCTAATACAATTATATACAAAAAGTTATAAACCCCAGTTTTGAGTAAACTCTACTACTATTACATACAAAAAGTTGTAAACCCCCGTTTTGAGTAAACTCTACTATACAATTATATACAAAAAGTTGAAAACCCCCGTTTTGAGTACACTCTACTACAATTATATACAAAAAGTTGTAAACCCCCATTTTGAGTAAACTCTACTACAATTATATACAAAAAGTTGTAAACCCCCGCTTTGAGTAAACTCTAATACAATCATATACAAAATATTGTAAACCCCTATTTTGAATAAACTCAACAATAATTTTTAATACAAAAAGTTGTAAACCCCTGTTTTGAGTGAACTCTACTATACAGCTATATACAAAATGTTGGAAAGCCCCGTTTAGAGTAAACTCTCCTACAATTATGTACAAAAAGTTGTAAACCCCCGATTTGAGTAAACTCTACTACAAGTATATACAAAATGTTGTAAACCCCAGTTTTGAGTAAACTCTACTATATAATAATATACAAAAATATGTAAACACCCGTTTTGAGTAGACTCTACGACAATTATATACAAAAAGTTGTAAACCCCGATTTTGAGTAAACTGTACTATAATTTTATATTCAAAAAGTTTTACACCCCATTTTGAGTAAATTCTACTCTTCAATTATATACAAAAAGTTGTAAACCCCTGTTTGAGTAAACTCAACTATAATTTCATATACAAATGTTGTAAACCCCTGTTCTGAGTAAACACTACTATACAATTATATACAAAATGTTTTAAACCCCCGTTTAGAGTAAACTCTACTATAATTTAATATACAAAAAGTTGAAAAACCCCTATTTTGAGTAAACTATACTTCAATTATACACAAAAAGTTGTAAACCCCATTTTGAGTAAACTATACTATAACTCTATATACAAAAAAATAGTAAACCCTCATTTTGAGTAAATTCTACCATAGAATTATATACTAAAAGTTGTAAACCCCCCGTTTTGAGTAAACTGTACTACAATTATATACAAAAAGTTGTATACCCCCGTTTTGTGTAGACTCTAAAACAATTATATACAAAAAGTTGTAAACCCCCGTTTTGAGTAGACTCTACTACAATTATATATAAAAAGTTGTAAAACCCCATTTTGAATAAACTCTACTATAATTTTATGTACAAAAAGTTGTAATCCCCTATTTTGAGTAAACTCTACTCTACTATTATATACAAAAATTGTAAACTCCTATTTTTAGTAAACTCTACGACAATTATACAAAATGTTGTAAACCAACGTTTTGAGTAAACTCTACTACAATTATATACAATAAGTTGTAAACACCCAATTTGTGGAAACTTATTACAATTATATACAAAAAGTTGTATGCCCCCGTTTTGAGTTAACTGTAATTCAATTATATACAAAAAGTTGTAAACCCCCATTTGGACTAAAATCTTCTATAATTTAATATACACAATGTTGAAAACCCCTGTTTTGAGTAAACTATACTACAATTATATACAAAACATTGTAAACCCCAGTTTTGAGTAAACTCTACAATAATTTTATATACAAAAGTTGTAAACCCCTGTTTTGAGTAAACTCTACTACAATTATATACAAAATAGTGCAAACCCCCGCTTTGAGTAAAATCTACTACAACTATATATAAAAAGATGTAAACCCCCATTTTGAGTAAACTCTAATACAATCATCTACAAAATGTTGTAAACCCCCGTTTTGAATAAACTCAACTACAATTTTATATACAAAAAGTTGTAAACCCCTGTTTTCAGTGAACTCTACGATACAATTATATACGAAATGTTGTAAAGCCCCGTTTAGAGTAAACTCTCCTACAATTATGTACAAAAAGTTGTAAACCGCCGATTTGAGTAAACTCATCTACAATTATATACAAAATGTTGTAAACCCCCGTCTTGAGTAAACTCTACTATGTAATTATATACAAAAACTTGTAAACCCCCGTTTTGAGTAAACTCTACTACAATTATACACAAAAAGTTGTAAACCTAAGTTTTGAGAAGACTCCAATACAATAATATACACAAAGTTGTAAACCCCCGTTTTGAATAAACTCTACTACAATTATATACAAAATAGTGTAAACCCCTGCTTTGAGTAAAATCTACTACAATTATATAAAAAAAGATGTAAACCACCGTTTTGAGTAAACTCTAATACAATTTCATAAAAAAAGTTGTATACCCCCATTTTAAGTAAACTCTAATACAATTATATACAAAAAGCTGTAAACCCTCATTTTGAGTAAACTCTACTCTAATTTTATACACAAAAAAATTCTAAACCCCCGTTTTGCGTAAACTCTACAATACAACTATATGCAAAAATTTGTGAAACCCCGTTTTAAGTAAACTATACTACAATTACATACAAAAAGTTGTAAACCCCATTTTAGTATACTCTACTACAATTATATACAAAATGTTGTAAACCCTCGTTTTGTGTAAACTCTACTATATAATTATATAC
Source organism: Gentiana macrophylla (assembly GCA_026214975.1). Taxonomy (NCBI): domain Eukaryota; kingdom Viridiplantae; phylum Streptophyta; class Magnoliopsida; order Gentianales; family Gentianaceae; genus Gentiana; species Gentiana macrophylla. The sequence continues at coordinate 51,675,174 of CM047807.1, read as the reverse complement.
AAAATGTTGTAAACCCCCATTTTGAGTAAACACTACTACAATTATATTAAAAGTTGTAAGCCCCCATTTTGAGTAAACTCTACTATGATTTTATATACAAAAAGTCGTAGACCTCTGTTTTGAGTGTACTATACTATACAATTATATACAAAAAGCTTTAAACCCTGTTTTGAGTAAACTCTACTACAATTATATACAAAAAGTTGTAAACCCCCATTTTCTGTAAACTCTAATACAATTATATACAAAAAATTCTAAACCCCCATTTTGAGTACACTCTACTACAATTATATACAAAAAGTTGTAAAACCCATTTTGAGTAAACTCTACTATAATTTTACATTCAGAAAGATGTAAACCCCTATTTTGAGTAAACTCTACTCTACAATTATATACAAAAATTTGTAAACCCCCATTTTGAGTAAACTCTACGACAATTATATACAAAATGTTTTAAACCACCGTTTTGTGTAAACTCTACTACAATTATATACAAAAAGTTGTAAACCCCATTTTGTGGAAACTTAATACAATTATATACAAAAATTTGTATGTCCCCGTTTTGAGTAAACTGTATTATAATTATATACAAAAAGTTGTAAACCCCGCTTTGAGTAAACTCTACTATAATTTAATATACCAAAAGTTGAAAACCCCGTCTTGCGTACACTCTACTACAATTATATACAAATTGTTGTAAACCCTCGTTTTGAGTAAACTCTACAATAATTTTATATACAAAAAGTTGTAAGCCCCTATTTTGAGTAAACTCTACTACAAATATATACAGAAAGTGGTAAACCCTATTTTGAGTAAACTCTACTACAATTATATACAATTATATACAAAAATTGGTAAACCCCCATTTTGAGTAAACTATACTACAATTATATACAAAAAGTGGTAAACCCCTGTTTTGAGTGCACTCTACTACAATTATATAAAAATAGTTGTAAACCCCCGTTTTGAGTAAACTCTACAACATAATTATATAAAAAAATTGTATACCCCCATTTGGAGTAAACACTACTACAATTATGTAAAAAAAGTTGTAAACCCTATTTTTAGTAAGCTCTACTAAAATTATATACTAAAAGTTGTAAAGCCCCCATTCTCAGTAAACTCTATTAAAATTATATACAAATTGTTATAAACCACAGTTTTGAGAAAACTCTACTACAATTACATACAAAAAGTTGTAAACTCCCATTATAAGTAAATCTACTATAAAATTATATACAAAAAGTTGTAAACTCCCGTTTTGAGTAAACTCGACTATATTATATACAAAAATTTGTAAACCCACGTTTTGAGTAAACTCTACTATAATTATATACAAAATGTTGTAAACCCCCGTTTTGAGTAAAGTCAACTCTAATTTTATATACAAAAAGTTGTGAACCCCCGTTTTGAGTGAACTCTACTATTCAATTATTTACAAATGTTGTAAACTCCTATTTAGAGTAAACTATACTACAATTATGTACAAAAGGTTGTAAACCCCCGATTTGAGTGAACTTTACTATATAATTATGTACAAAAAGTTGTAAACCCCCGTTTTGAATAAACTCGACCATAATTATATACAAAAAGTTGAAAACCCCTGTTTTGAGTAAACTGTACTACAATTATATACAAAAAGTGTAAACTGCTAGTTTGAGTAAACTCTAGTATTATTTTATATAAAAAAGTTGTAAACCCCCGTTTTGAGTAAACTCTACCATACAATTATATACAAAAAATGGTAACCCTGTTATGAGTAACCTCTACTACAATTACATACAAAATGTTATAAACCCCCGTTTTGAGTAAACTCTACTATACATTATATACAAAAATTTGTAAATTCTTATTTTAAGTAAACTCTACTACAATTGTATACAAAAAGTTGTATACCCCCGCTTTGAGTAAACATCTCTTACAATTATATACAAAAAGTTGTAAGCCCCCGTTTTGAGTAAACTCTACTAAAATTTAATATACAAAAAGTTGTAAATCTAGTTATGAGTAAACACTTCTAAAATTTGATACAAAAAGTTGTATACCCTCGGTTTGAGTAAACATCTCTTACAATTATATACAAAAACTTGTAAACCACGATTTTGAGTAAACTCTACTACAATTACATACAAAAAGTTGTAAACCCTCGTTTTGAGTAAACTCTACTAAATTTATATCCAAAAATTTGTCAAACCCTGCTTTGAGTAAACTCTAATACAATAATATATAAAAAGTTGTAAGCCCCCTTTTTGAGTAAACTCTACTATAATTTTATATACAAAAAGTTGTAGACCCCTGTTTTGAGTGAACTATACTATACAATTATATACAAAAAGCTTAAACCCCCGTTTAGAGTAAACTCTACAACAATAATATACAAAAAGTTGTAAACCACCATTTTGAGTAAACTCTACTATAATTTTATATACAAAAAGTTGTAAACCCCTGTTTTGAGTAATCTCTACAATACAATTATATACAAAAAGTTGTATGCCCCGTTTTTAGTAATCTGTAATACAATTATATACAATAAGTTGTAAACCCCCGTTTTGAGTAAACTCTACTATAATTTATTATACAAAAATTTGAAACCCTATTTTTGATTTAACTCTACTACGAACAATTGTATACAAAAAGTTGTAAACCCCCATTATAAGTAAATCTACTATAAAATTATATACAAAAAGTTGTAAACCCCCGTTTTGAGTAAACTCGACTATATTATATACAAAAATTTGTAAACCCACGTTTTGAGTAAACTCTACTATAATTATATACAAAATGTTGTAAACCCCCGTTTTGAGTAAAGTCAACTCTAATTTTATATACAAAAAGTTGTGAACCCCCGTTTTGAGTGAACTCTACTATTCAATTATTTACAAATGTTGTAAACTCCTATTTAGAGTAAACTATACTACAATTATGTACAAAAGGTTGTAAACCCCCGATTTGAGTGAACTCTACTATATAATTATGTACAAAAAGTTGTAAACCCCCGTTTTGAGTAAACTCGACCATAATTATATACAAAAAGTTGTAAATCCCCATTTAGAGTCTACTCTACTACAATTATATTCAAAAAGTTGTAAACCCCAACTTTGAGAAGACTTTATTACAATTATATACAAAAAGTTGTAAACCCCCATTTTGAGTAAACTCTAATACAATTATATACAAAATGTTGTAAACCACCTGTTTTGAGTAAAATCTACTACAATTATATACAAAAAGTTGTAAACCCCAATTTTGTGGAAACTTAATACAATTATATACAAAAAGTTCTATGCCCCCATTTTGAGTAACCTGCAATACTATTTTATACAAAAATTTCTAAACCCACGTTTTGAGTAAACTCTACTATAATTTATTATTTAAAAAGTTGAAAAACCCTGTTTTGAGTAAACTCTACCACAATTATATACAAAAAGTTGTAAACCCCGTTTTGAGTTAACTTTACATTAATTTTATATACAAAATTATTAAACCTTCATTTTGAGTAAATTCTACCATAGAATTATATACAAAAAGTTGTAAACCCCAGTTTTGAGTAAACTCGACTACAATTATATACAAAAAGTTGTAAACCCCTATTTTGAGTAAACTCTACTACAATTATACACAAAAAGTTGTAAACCCCCATTTTGAGTAAACTCTACAATAATTTTATATACAAAAAGTTTTAAACCCCCGTTTTGAGTAAACTCTACTATAATTTATTATACAAAAAGTTGAAAACCCCTGTTTTGAGTAAACTGTACTACAATTATATACAAAAAGTGTAAACTGCTAGTTTGAGTAAACTCTAGTATTATTTTATATAAAAAAGTTGTAAACCCCCGTTTTGAGTAAACTCTACCATACAATTATATACAAAAAATGGTAACCCTGTTATGAGTAACCTCTACTACAATTACATACAAAATGTTATAAACCCCCGTTTTGAGTAAACTCTACTATACATTATATACAAAAATTTGTAAATTCTTATTTTAAGTAAACTCTACTACAATTATATACAAAAAGTTGTATACCCCCGCTTTGAGTAAACATCTCTTACAATTATATACAAAAAGTTGTAAGCCCCCGTTTTGAGTAAACTCTACTAAAATTTTATATACAAAAAGTTATAAATCTAGTTATGAGTAAACACTTCTAAAATTTGATACAAAAAGTTGTATACCCTCGGTTTGAGTAAACATCTCTTACAATTATATACAAAAACTTGTAAACCCCGATTTTGAGTAAACTCTACTACAATTACATACAAAAAGTTGTAAACCCTCGTTTTGAGTAAACTCTACTAAATTTATATCCAAAAATTTGTCAAACCCTGCTTTGAGTAAACTCTAATACAATAATATATAAAAAGTTGTAAGCCCCCGTTTTGAGTAAACTCTACTATAATTTTATATACAAAAAGTTGTAGACCCCTGTTTTGAGTGAACTATACTATACAATTATATACAAAAAGCTTAAACCCCCGTTTAGAGTAAACTCTACAACAATAATATACAAAAAGTTGTAAACCACCATTTTGAGTAAACTCTACTATAATTTTATATACAAAAAGTTGTAAACCCCTGTTTTAAGTAATCTCTACAATACAATTATATACAAAAAGTTGTATGCCCCGTTTTTAGTAAAATGTAATACAATTATATACAATAAGTTGTAAACCCCCGTTTTGAGTAAACTCTACTATAATTTATTATACAAAAATTTGGAAACCCCTATTTTGATTTAACTCTACGACAATTGTATACAAAAAGTTGTAAACCCCCATTATAAGTAAATCTACTATAAAATTATATACAAAAAGTTGTAAACCCCCGTTTTGAGTAAACTCGACTATATTATATACAAAAATTTGTAAACCCACGTTTTGAGTAAACTCTACTATAATTATATACAAAATGTTGTAAACCCCCGTTTTGAGTAAAGTCAACTCTAATTTTATATACAAAAAGTTGTGAACCCCCGTTTTGAGTGAACTCTACTATTCAATTATTTACAAATGTTGTAAACTCCTATTTAGAGTAAACTATACTACAATTATGTACAAAAGGTTGTAAACCCCCGATTTGAGTGAACTCTACTATATAATTATGTACAAAAAGTTGTAAACCCCCGTTTTGAGTAAACTCGACCATAATTATATACAAAAAGTTGTAAATCCCCATTTTGAGTCTACTCTACTACAATTATATTCAAAAAGTTGTAAACCCCAACTTTGAGAAGACTTTATTACAATTATATACAAAAAGTTGTAAACCCCCATTTTGAGTAAACTCTAATACAATTTTATACAAAATGTTGTAAACCACTGTTTTGAGTAAAATCTACTACAATTATATACAAAAAGTTGTAAACCCCAATTTTGTGGAAACTTAATACAATTATATACAAAAAAATCTATGCCCCCATTTTGAGTAACCTGCAATACTATTTTATACAAAAATTTCTAAACCCACGTTTTGAGTAAACTCTACTATAATTTATTATTTAAAAAGTTGAAAAACCCTGTTTTGAGTAAACTCTACCACAATTATATACAAAAAGTTGTAAACCCCGTTTTGAGTTAACTTTACATTAATTTTATATACAAAATTATTAAACCTTCATTTTGAGTAAATTCTACCATAGAATTATATACAAAAAGTTGTAAACCCCAGTTTTGAGTAAACTCGACTACAATTATATACAAAAAGTTGTAAACCCCTATTTTGAGTAAACTCTACTACAATTATACACAAAAAGTTGTAAACCCCCATTTTGAGTAAACTCTACAATAATTTTATATACAAAAAGTTTTAAACCCCCGTTTTGAGTAAACTCTACTATAATTTATTATACAAAAAGTTGAAAACCCCTGTTTTGAGTAAACTGTACTACAATTATATACAAAAAGTGTAAACTGCTAGTTTGAGTAAACTCTAGTATTATTTTATATAAAAAAGTTGTAAACCCCCGTTTTGTGTAAACTCTACCATACAATTATATACAAAAAATGGTAACTCTGTTATGAGTAACCTCTACTACAATTACATACAAAATGTTATAAACCCCCGTTTTGAGTAAACTCTACTATACATTATATACAAAAATTTGTAAATTCTTATTTTAAGTAAACTCTACTACAATTATATACAAAAGTTTTATACCCCTCTTTGAGTAAACATCTCTTACAATTATATACAAAAAGTTGTAAGCCCCCGTTTTGAGTAAACTCTACTAAAATTTTATATACAAAAAGTTGTAAATCTAGTTATGAGTAAACACTTCTAAAATTTGATACAAAAAGTTGTATACCCTCGGTTTGAGTAAACATCTCTTACAATTATATACAAAAACTTGTAAACCCCGATTTTGAGTAAACTCTACTACAATTACATACAAAAAGTTGTAAACCCTCATTTTGAGTAAACTCTACTAAATTTATATCCAAAAATTTGTCAAACCCTGCTTTGAGTAAACTCTAATACAATAATATATAAAAAGTTGTAAGCCCCCGTTTTGAGTAAACTCTACTATAATTTTATATACAAAAAGTTGTAGACCCCTGTTTTGAGTGAAATATACTATACAATTATATACAAAAAGCTTAAACCCCCGTTTAGAGTAAACTCTACAACAATAATATACAAAAAGTTGTAAACCACCATTTTGAGTAAACTCTACTATAATTTTATATACAAAAAGTTGTAAACCCCTGTTTTGAGTAATCTCTACAATACAATTATATACAAAAAGTTGTATGCCCCGTTTTTAGTAATCTGTAATACAATTATATACAATAAGTTGTAAACCCCCGTTTTGAGTAAACTCTACTATAATTTATTATACAAAAATTTGGAAACCCCTATTTTGATTTAACTCTACGACAATTGTATACAAAAAGTTGTAAACCCCCATTTTGAATAAACACAACTAGAATTTTATATACAAAATTAGTAAACCCCTATTTTGTGTAAATTCTCCGATAGAATTACATATAAAAAGTTGTAAACCCCCTGTTTTGAGTAAACTCTACTACAATTATATACAAAAATATTTAAACCCCCGTTTTGAGTAAACTCTACTACAATAATATACAACAAAAGTGTAAACCCCAGTTTTGAGTAAATTGTACTACAATTATATATAAAATGAAGAAAACCCCCATTTTGAGTAATCTCTATTAATGTTATATACAAAAAGTTGTGTACCCCCGTTTTAGGTAAACTCTAACACAATTATATACAAAAAGTTTTAAACCCCTATTTTGAGTAAACTCTACTATAATTTTATATACAAAAATTCTAAACCCCTGTTTTGAGTAAACTCTACCATACAATTATATACAAAAATTTGTAAACCCCTGTTTTGTGTAAACTCTACTACCATTATATACAAAAAGTGTTAAACCCCCGCTATGAGTAACTTCTACTACAATTACATACAAAAAGTTGTAACCCCGTTTTGAGTAAACTCTACTATACAATTATATATAAAAAGTTATAAACCCCCGTTTTGAGTGAACTCTACTACAATTATATACAAAAAGTTGTAAACCACCGTTTTGAGTAAACTTTACTACAATTATATACAAAAAGTTGTAAACCCGGTTTGAGTAAACTCTACTATATAATTATATACATGAAGTTGTAAACCCCATTTTGAATATACTCTACGACAATTATATACAAAAAGTTGTAAACCCCCATTTTGAGTAAACTCCACTTTATAATTATATACAAAAAGTTTTAAACCGCCGTTTTAAGTAAACTATACCACAATTATATACAAAAAGTTGTAAATCCCGTTTTGAGTAAACACTACTACAATTATATACAAAAAGTTATAAACCCCCGTTTTGTGTAGACTCTAATACAATTATATACAAAAATTTGTAAACCCCCATTTTGAGTAGACTCTATTACAATTATATACAAAAAGTTGTAAACCCCCATTTTGAGTAAACTGTACTATAATTTTATATTCAAAAAGTTGTAAACCCCAATTTGAGTAAACTCTACTCTACAATTATATACAAAAAGTTGTAAACCCCCGTTTTGAGTAACTCGACTATAATTTTATATACAAAAAGTTGTAAACCCCCATTCTGAGTAAACTCTACTATACAATTATATACAAATAGTTTTAAACTCCCGTTTAGAGTAAACTCTACTACAATTATAGACAAAAATTTGTAAACCCCCGTTTTGAGTAAACTATAATACAATTATCTACCAAAAAGTTGTAAACCCCCGTTTTGTGTAAACACTACTACAGTTGTATATGAAAAGATATAAACACCCATTTTGAGTAAACTCTACTTCAATTATATGCTAAAAGTTGTAAACCCCTGTTTTGAGTAAACTCTACTATGATTTTATATAAAAAAAAGTTGTAAACACCATTTTGATTAAATTCTACTATACAATTTTACACAAAACGGTGGTTTACAAATTGTTGTACATAATTATATAGTAGAGTTTACTCAAAACGGGGGTTTACAACTTTTTTATATATAATTGTAGTCGAGTTTGCTGAAAATGGGGGCTAACAATTTTTTGTATATAATTGTATTTGAGTTACTCAAAGCGAGGATTTACAACTTTTTGTATATAATGGAAGTAAGGTATACACGAAACGAGGGTTTACAACTTTTTGTATATAATTGTATTAAGTTTCCACAAAATTGGGTTTACAACTTTTTGTATATAATTGTAGTAGATTTTACTCAAAACGGTTGTTTACAAGATTGTGTACATAATTGTAGTTGAGTTTACTCAAAATGGAGATTTACAACTTTTTGTATATAATTGAATTAGAGTCTACTCGAAACTGGGGTTTACAAATTTTTGTATATAATTGTAGTAGAATTTACTCAAAATGGGAGTTTTCAACTTTTTGTAAACGGAGGTTTACAACATTTTGTATATAATTGTAGTAGAGTTTATTCAAATTAGGGGTTCACAACTTTTTGTGCATAATTGTAGTAGAGTTTACTCTAAATGGGGGTTTACAACTTTTTGTATATAAAATTATTGTTGAGTTTACTCAAAACGGAGGCTTACAACTTTTCTATATAATTGTATTAGAGTTTACTCAAAGCGGATGTTTACAACCTTTTGTATATAATTGTAGTAGAGTTTACTCAAAACAGGGGCTTACAACTCTTTGTAATTAATTGTATAGTTGAGTTTACTTAAAACGGGGGTTTAAAACTTTTTGTGTATGATTATAAAGTGGAGCTTACTCAAAACGGGGGTTTACAACTTTTTGTATATAATTGTAGTAGAATTTACTCAAAACGGGGTTTACAACGTCATGTATATAATTATATAGTAGAGTTTACTCAAAACAGGGGTTTACAACTTTTTGTATATAATTATAGTAAAGTTTACTCCAAATGGTGGTTTACAACTTTTTGTATATAATTGTAGTATAGTTTACTCAAAACGGGGGTTTAGAACTTTTTTTTATATAATTGTATAATAGAGTTTACTCAAAATAGGGGTTTACAGCTTTTTGTATGTAATTGTAGTAGAGGTTACTCATAGCGGGGGTTTACCACTTTTTGTATATAATGGTAGTAAAGTTTACACAAAACAGGGGTTTACAATTTTTTGTATATAATTGTATGGTAGAGTTTACTCAAAACAGGGGTTTAGAATTTTTTGTATATAAAATTATAGTAGAGTTTACTCAAAATGGAGGTTTAAAACTTTTTGTATATAATTGTATTAGAGTTTACTTAAAACGGGGGTATACAACTTTTTGTATATAATATTAATAGAGATTACTCAACACGGGGGTTTTCTTCTTTTTATATATAATTGTAGTACAATTTACTCAAAATTGGGGTTTACACTTTTGTTGTATATTATTGTAGTAGAGTTTACTCAAAACGGGGGTTTAAATCTTTTTGTATATAATTGTAGTAGAGTTTACTCAAAACGGGGGTTTACGACTTTTTATATGTAATTCTATAGGATAATTTACTCAAAATAGGGGTTTACTAATTTTTGTATATAAAATTCTAGTAGAGTTTATTCAAAACGGGGGTTTACAACTTTTTGTATATAATTGTCGTAGAGTTAAATCAAAATGGGGGTTTTCAAAATTTTGTATAATAAATTATAGTAGAGTTTACTCAAAATGGGGGTTTACAACTTTTGTATATAATTGTATTACAGTTTTCTAAAAACGGGGGCATACAACTTTTTGTATATAATTGTATTGTAGAGATTACTCAAAATAGGGGTTTACAACTTTTTGTATATAAAATTATAGTAGAGTTTACTCAAAATGGTGGCTTACAACTTTTTGTATATTATTGTTGTAGAGTTTACTCTAAACGGGGGTTTAAGCTTTTTTTTATATAATTGTATAGTATAGTTCACTCAAAATAGGGGTCTACAACTTTTTGTATATAAAATTATAGTCGAATTTACTCAACACGGGGGCTTACAACTTTTTATATATTATTGTATTAGAGTTTACTCAAAGCAGGGGTTGACAAATTTTTGGATATAAATTTATAAATTTAGTAGAGTTTACTCAAAACAAGGGTTTACAACTTTATATAAAATTATAGTAGAATTTACTCAAAAACGGAGTTTACAAGTTTTTGTATATAATTGTAAGAGATGTTTACTCAAAGCGAGGCTATACAACTTTTTGTATCGAATTTTAGAATTGCTTACTCAAAACTAGGTTTACAACTTTTTGTGTATAAAATTTTAGTAGAGTTTACTCAAAACGGGGGCTTACAACTTTTTGTATATAATTGTAAGAGATGTTTACTCAAAGCGGGGGTATACAACTTTTTGTATATAATTGTAGTAGAGTGTACTTAAAACAGGGATTTACAAATTTTTGTATATAATGTATAGTAGAGTTTACTCCAAACGGGGGTTTATAACATTTTGTATGTAATTGTAGTAGAGAAAGGAACAAAAAGCACAGAAAGGAACTTAGTCTTTAGTCAAATTTATTTGAACAAAGTGTAACTATTCCAGTTTTTGCGTATTCAAATGAAATCCAGTTTTCCAGTTTTACATTGTTTTGATTTTTAAGCTTTTCTTTTAGGGAGAGTTTTGGCATCATCAAAAAGGGGGAAAATGTTGGAAATAAAATTTATATTTTGATGATAATTCATCATATTTTACTCAGTATATTATCTTAACCTCATTGATGAAGTGCTGAAGCTAGCTGTTATAGTGAAAAGCTAAAAGATGTCTAGAATTGAATGTATAGGCTTTACTAGAGTATGATATTTGTATAGGTTGCATCAGACAAGCACTGTAATAGTTAGTGTGTCGTGAAACTAAAAACTGGAAATCATTAAGATAAACAAACTGACTCAAAATACACCTATATGAATCTAAAGAAGATAAGTTCGCTGAGGGTCACAAACTCGGTTGGCTTATCTAGAAGATTGAAGAACTGAGGGTTCAAACTCAGTTGATGAAGAACTGAGGGTCACAGACTCAGTTATAGAAGATTGAAGAACTGAGGGTTCAAACTCAGTTATGAAGATTACAAGTCGAGACTATAAAGTTAGACTTCAGGAAAGGTTGTGGTGACCTGAACTGACTTTATGGATCTTGTATGAAGACCTAAGAATTATAAGGACAATGAATTCTTAGAAGATAATTGTTTATGGTGTACTCTGATTAAATCAATTATAATCAGATGTAAATTGGAGTACTGATATTTGAAGAAGAGTAAAATCTCAGTTAATGCTCCAAGTCACCAAGAAATCGACAATCGATGAACACAAAGATAAAACCGATCAAGAAACTCGCTTTTATATGTCAGCCATCCAACAAACTAATAGTACAGTCGAACGTTTTAAAGGAAGCAATTTTATTGGATGAAATACTGACACATCAGAACGGTCAGAAAATATAGCCGTTATAAGATAGACGTTGATACAATTCAAATTAATGCAAGATGAATGTTGGACCTCACACTATAAATAGTGGACTTTGCACCAAGGAAAAACAACATAATTATTAAGATCAACAAGCATTTTTGTGCACTAGTCTTAGTTATTCGAATTGCTATCATCTCTGCCCTATAACAAGATCATATCAAGAATTTCTTCAAGTGTTCAAGCTACACAAAATTTATCTAGATTCAGACACTTTGAAGAACCACAAACAAGAATCAATTTATTGATTCTCAGCCCAACTTTGATTCTATATCAAAGGTTTAGACTGTGAAGCAAACCAGGAAGGTTCTGCCAAGGACAGTTGTTACAAGCAGTCGGGTAGACTGTGTTTGTGGGGGTAGCTGGTGAAGAGGCATACGTAACCCTTCAAGGACCAGTGTTCAAAAAATTGAAGAGCAGCAATTCTACATGTTCTACAACTGTTTAGATAGTGAAGCTAAGGATTAGCCAAGGACTATTGTTTTGGACTTTTTGTAACAATTCACATCAAGAAGTTCTAGTGGAATTTTCCTCCGCACCACAGGGGAAGAGAGGACTGACAGGATTTCACCACCTGGAACCTCTATAATATTTGCCTCATTTACTTTACGCATTTATTTATTTACTTAGCATTTATCTACAGCATTCTGAAAATTGATTGTTATACAACTCACAGCTCACAGATTGACATTCACCAGAATTTAGTTTAACTCACTCAGCTTTCACATAGAATAACAAGATCAAGAAAAAGGCTATAATTATCCGCTGCCGGTTGACTCAGTTTTTGCTTAAGTCAGTTTGACTTAAACTCAGCTTAGTCAGCTTAACTCCACACAAGTTTTAACTGAACTATAATTTGTTTTAAACCCTGTTTTAAGGACAAGTTTATTCACCCCCTAAACTTGTGTTAGCCTTTCCAAGGGACCAACAACTGGTATCAGAGCAGTGTTTGCTTAACAAGCCATTGTTAAAAGTTCATTTTCTCTAAATCTCCTCTAGTTGTACTCATAAGAAAGCTCAGATCCCAGTTCTTATACATTCAGTTTTCACTCACTCACAATGGATAACAATCAGTATGCAAGACAGATGCTTATGTGCACATGGACAGATATGATGAATATAAACGTCGTATGCAGACTTTTCTGGCTACTACTCATGATGAAATGATGGTCACTGATAGTGATGGACCAATCCAGATCACTCACATGCAAACTATTGATGGAAATCAAGTTAGAGTTCCCAAGCCTAAAGCTGAATGGACCAATGATGATCGCAAACAAAACAATCTCAACACTGTTGCTATGGATTTAATCCTTAGAACTCTTGACAGCAATATGTACTTAAAGGTGAAAGACTGCACTACTGCTAAAGAAACGTGGGACAAACTTCAACTAGTTTGTGAAGAAACTGATTCAATCAAGGAAAACAAAAACTCAGTTGCAAAACAAAAGTTCGAAAATTTCAAGATGAAAACTGGAGAGACCATTGACCAAATGGAAACAAGATTCAATGCTATCATGGATGAACTAGATCTACTCAAGATTGAATACACAAGGAAGGTAATCAATACAAGAATCTTGAAGGCATTACCAATGTGCTGAAAGATGAAGGTCACTGCCATGGAAGAATCTAGAAGACTTGACATAGAGGACTCATTCAAAATCTTCTCAGATTTGAAAGCTTATGAATTCAGTGAAGATTTTACAAGCACAGCTGCAATAATCAAAGCTCTAGAAGAACCAAAACCACAAAGACTTGCAAAGAAAGATCAAATGATTCTCAAGAAACATCCACAAACAATCTTCAACAGTTGGATGAAATGGAGGATCAAATGGCTCTAATGGTGAGTAGAATCAGAAGGATGAAGAATGGTCATCATGTAACCCAGAATTTCATCAAGAAGACTCCTGAGAAAAGAAAAAATGATGAGTATCTTTGTTTCAACTGTAAGAAGCCTGGACACTACAAAGCTGAATGTCCAGAATTGACCAAGAAGACTCAGCAAAGAAGAATTGGCAGAAGAGCACTTCTTGCTGCAGATGAGTCAGACTATGAAGCTGGTACTGAAAGACCATCAGATGACACAGCATTAATGGCACACATGGAAGATTCCAATCAGGTATGTGAATCAAATTCTAAATATAGCTCAGCTCAAATTTCCATGAAAAATGCATGTTCTTCAATAGCCGATTCTAATCCAAGAAACTCAGAATTAGAAGAAATTCTTGACGATTTGATGGATCAGCTTGTCACTATACAAGCTGGTTATGAATCAATCAAAGCTGAGAAAGAATATCTAATTCTAGAAGTCAAAAAATTGAATGATGAACTGAACACATTGAAACTAAGCAGAACTAACAAAAGAAAGAATCAGTATCAGTCTACTACATCAGCAGCAGCAACTGAATCTTTTGCTCAGTATAGTTCAACAACTGGATTCAAATCTGGTAACCCATATGAAGATAGAACTGGCTTAGGATTTGATACACAACAAACTTCGAAAAAAGGAACAAGTAAGGCAACTGAACCTAATACCAAAACTGGTGTTAAGTTCATAGCTGAACAATGCCCTCAGATTAAGAAGCATGTTGAACCGGTGAAACAAGTTCAACATTAATCAAGTCAACCTCAGTGTCAATTTTCAAAAAGATCAGCTATAAACAATAACAGGTTCAACCAAAAAGGTAAATCAGCTGAACATCATGAAAATAGAAAAAGTAGATTTACTGCTGAATCTACTAAAGTTGATCAGGCCAAGAACCAGAGAAACTTCAGTCATAGTAAATCCAAGAATATTAATTATTCAAAGATTCACAAAGTCAGGGGGAAAGGCATACGATCCCTTGAGTAAAGTAATGAGTTAAGCTGCGTAAATCACTTTCATTGGGCAACCCCCTCGAGTACTGCCCAAGGACCTGATTCGACTATTAAAGTAAGCAGAATCCCGGGTACTTGAAAAATCTGCATCTGCGGCCCTTTTTGAGACTAAGGAAAACAAGGGATATTCGAACTAATTTCCATTTGATGATGACTGGAATATCTCTGAATGCAATATTCAAACTGATGAAAAAATCATTTCAGGCATAAAACTTATTACAAGTTTTAGTCCAAAGGTCAGCAAAGGACTCATTATAGCCCTCAACATAGACCTCAGTACAAAAGAAATGATGGTTATTATTCAAGTTTCAATAATAGAAATCATCATGGAAATAATTTTCAGCCAAATGATCTGAGAAATCATATAAATAACACACAGTCCAAGCATAGATACTATGGGAGTGTGGCTTACATATATGAAAATAAGTGCAACAATATCTGAAGAATACCTAAAGGATATATTCCCAGAGTTGTACTGACAATTGACCCCACATGGACCCAAACAGAGTTGGGTACCTAAAAATGTTTAATTTTTATTGCAGGATATATGGTACTTTGACAGTGGTTGCTCCAGGCACATGACAAAGAGCAAGGACTATCTCAGTAACTTTATTGCAAAAGATGGACCAAAAGTTAATTTTGGAAGTAAAGACAAACCTGAAACACCAAAGGGTATGGTACCTTAATCAGAAACGGACTCACAATCAAGAATGTATCTTATGTAGAAGGATTACATTACAATCTGCTCAGCACCAGTCAATTCTGTGATATTGGATACAAAGTTACTTTTGATAAATATTTATGTGTTGTCGTCAGCGAAACAACATTTCAAGTTGTTTTAGCCGGAAGATGAAAAGAGAATATGTATGTTGTAGATTGGACAACAGCCGTTGCAGAAACCTGTTTGCTTGTGCATACCAAATCAGAAATTAGCTGGTTGTGGCACAAGAAACTTAGTCATCTAAACTTTGATGACATCAACACCCTTGTCAAGAAACAGCTAGTCATTGGACTACCAGAAATCTCATTTAAGAAGGATAGCTTATGTGATGCTTGTCAACAAGAAAAGCAAAAAAAAAAGCAATTTTCAAGACTAAGTCTCAGCATTCAACAACCAGAGTTCTTGAATTACTACATATGGACTTATTTGGACCTATCACACCAATCAGTATTAGTGGAAAGAAGTATACATTGGTGGTAGTAGACGATTTTTCAAGATACACTTGGGTTATCTTTCTAACCAAGAAAAGTGAAACCAAGCAAAGACTTACTGAACTACTCAAGAGACTTCAGAATCAGAAAAGAGTATCAGTTGTTAAGATAAGATCAGATAAAGGGACTGAATTCCTCAACAATGTGATTATTGAATATTGTGAAGAAAATGGTGTTTTGCACCAACTCGCTGCTACAGAAACCCTCAACAGAATGGTGTAGCTGAAAGAAGAAATAGAACTCTCAAAGAAGCAGGAAGGACGATGATCTGTGAAGCAAAACTACCTGAAAGATATTGGGCAGAACCAGTTAACACAGCTTGCTATACACAGAACAGAGCTCTCATGAAGAAAAGGCATGAGAAGACTCCTTATGAAATTTGGAATGGAAGGAAACCAAATGTTTCTTACTTTCATGCTTTTGGAAACAAATGTTTCATACATAATAATGGGAAAGATCAACTTCATGTTTTTCAGCCCAAAGCTGATGAAGGAATTTTTCTAGGATATTCAAGCGTCAGCAAAGCATTTAGAGTACTAAATAAAAGAACACTCAAGCATGAGGAATCTATACATGTAGTGTTTGATGAACCAAACTTCCTGGTGAAACAACTGAAGACAAACCAGAACCAGTTTCTCAGTCTTAGTTACCAGTATTGCCAGAATCAGTTTTTGTTGACATTGGAAGACTACGGATTTCAGATTCTTTAGACCCAGATCAGTCTCAGTTTCCAACTACTCAACAACCCACTCTGAACCACATGATTCTGACTCAGTTTAAGAAATTCAAGAACCAGTTCTTGAAGAACCAGTCGAACAAAATATAGATCCTTTGATGCAAACACCTGCTTATCAATGGATGACAGATCACCATGAAGAACAAGTTATTGGTGACACTCAAGCTGGCGTTCGAACAAGACATCAACTAGATGCAATGATTGCATGTTTTCTATCTCAATCTGAACCTAAGGAAATAGAAGAAGCTTTGAAAGATCCAGATTGGATATTAGCTATGCAAGAAGAATTGAATGAATTCGAAAGAAATCAAGTATGGGAATTGGTAGAAAGACCAGTTCATGTGAACGTCATCGGAACCAAATGGGTTTTCAGAAACAAACTTGATGAAGATGGGAATATCATCAGAAACAAAGCTAGACTTGTAGCTAAAGAATATTCTCAAGTAGAAAGCATAGACTTTGATGAAACTTATGCACCGGTTGCAAGATTGGAAGCGATCAGGCTATTTCATGCCTTTGCAGCTCACAAAAAGTTCAAAGTATACCAAATTGATGTTAAAAGCGCATTTTTGAATGGAATTCTTGTAGAAGAAGTATATGTTCATCAACCACCTGGATTCGAGATCAAAGATCAAGCTGATAAAGTTTTCAGACTAAGGAAAGCTCTTTATGGACTTAAACAAGCACCAAGAGCTTGGTATGAAACTCTATCTCGGTTTCTAGTGGATAATGGATTTATCAAAGGAACAATCGACAAAACCTTATTCAGAATGAAAATTGAAGAGAACACTTTACTTGTTCATATCTATGTTGTTGACATCATTTTTGGATAAGAAAATGAACAGTTATGTGAGAAATTTGCAAGTTTAATGAAGAGCAAATTTCATATGAGTATGATGGGAGAATTGAATTATTTTCTTGGATTACAAGTTAAACAACTAGATGATGGAATTTTCATTCACCAAACCAAGTATACAAGAGAACTTATCAAAAAGTTTGGTATGGAGAAATCAACTGGAATTTCTACACCAATGAGGACCAACATCAAGCTAGATGAAGACAAAGAAGGTAAAAATGTTGATCAAACACTTTACAGAAGAATGATTGGAAGCTTACTCTATCTTATAGCAAGTAGGCCATATATATCTTTTACTATTGGTGTATGTGCAAGATTTCAGTCAAAACCAAAGGAAAGTCATCTCACGGTTGTAAAAAGAACCTTGAAGTATCTGAAAGTATACAGATGGAGTTGGAATTTGGTATTCAAGAGAAGGAGAATTCAAACTAATATCTTACTTAGACTCAGATTATGCAGGATGCAAAGTGGACAGAAAGAGCACCTCAGGCACTTGTCAGTTACTAGGAAATAGACTTGTGTCTTGGTTTAGCAAGAAGCAAAACTCTATCTCAACTTCAACAGCTGAAGCAGAGTATATAGCAGCTGGAAGTTTTTGTGCTCAAGTTTTATGGATTAGACAGCAATTAAGAGATTATGGGATAGAAGAATGAATGATTCCCATAATGTGTGATAACACAAGTGCAATTGCAATAACTGACAATCCAGTTCTACACTCAAAGACAAAACACATTGATGTGCGTCACCACTTTATAAGAGATCATGCGGAGAAAAACGATATTACGCTTCTCTGTGTACTCATCAAGATCGGGCTTGGTGATATCTTTACAAAGCCATTGGACAAAGAAAGATTTGCCAAACTAAGAACTGAATTGGGATAATCAAAGTCAGTTAAGCCAGAGATTCGTCAAGGGGATTAATCTTTGTTATGTTGGGTGCGCTCACTTAACAGATTAGTCATTGACATCAACAATCTCAAACTGACCAACTAAAACTGAAAGATTTAATGTAATCAAAAAATCAACCTGTAAAACGCTTTTACTCAGGTCAACTTAAGTCAAAGGTTGATAAGATAAACCGACAGCGGTTATATTGCATTTAATTAAAGCAGTTATTTTGTCAGAATATATTGCGTGTACACCCCATTACTGTCAGAACAGTACATGTCTTGGTTACACAAACCATCATGGAATTTGAAAAGTTGTACTAATCAACCGTCAGTACATTACCCATTTATATTAAACCTTTCTTCACATTTCCTAAAATCAAAAATCATATTTTTATTAATCTCCAAATTCAACTTTTTCTTTCACACTTAACTACAGTTTTGCAGACAGACACTCAACCTCAACCTCTAGCTACGCAAACTGTAACTCAGCAAGAAGATTTGCCAGTTGGAAATCAGACAACTGACAATCAGCAAGCAGCTGATGGAATTAATAAACAACAACTTATGATCATTGAAGATATCACTGAGTCTAAAGATCAAACAGAAGCAACATATGATCCTTCTGATATCCTGACAAAGGATGAATTGGCCAAAGTTCATGAGAACTTGAAGATTGTGCTCAGTCAAAGGGATGCACACAATGGCCTTTTATCAAATATCTCTGGATATCTAGATTATAGAACATGAACATATATCTCAGTTCATGCAAGACTAGAGATGATCCATAAGTCTAGTTCAAGTTCTGCTTCAGAAATTTTGTTACTTAAACAGAAACTTGAAGACTCAACCGCAGTAGATAGGGAAACACATGCTCAGGCTCACTGGCATATGAATCAACACATCTACGGGTTAGAGAATCAGCTCAAAGAAGTACTTGCTTCTCAGCAACGTATATCAGCCAATCAAAAGGCAACCCATACTTTGGTAGATCAATTGTATGATGCCAAAAAGGGGGGAGCTGAAGTTACTCAAAGAAAAGAAGCAACTTGAAGACGAATTGGAAAGATATAAATCAGATCCAAAGTGCTTAAAGAAAGAGCTAACTGATGAGCAGCCCATTGAAAAATATAGTCAAACTGAAGATCGGAGTGCTACTCTTACAAAGGATCGGTGGTTAAAGTTTGTCAAAGATCATAACCCTATCAAAGCCAAGTACAAGGATAAGACTATTGAAGAATCCTTGAACTACTTCTTATCTGATGAACTCTACAATCAGAAAATGGCGCAATATAAGAAGATCAAGAAGATTGAAGAAAAACTGAAGATTAATGACAAAACCGAACAAATGAAAGTTGATGAGCAGAATTCGAAAAATACTACTTGGATGAATCAGCTTTACCAAAGTTAATTTTATGGAGAAAATGGAAAAAAAAGAAGTCAAGTAGACTATAACAAGACCTTTTCTAAGGAAGACTCAAAACTAGAACATGATTATCGTCTACATGACAAAGAGATGAAGTACATCTCAGTTAAACAAAAAGCACAGAAAGGAACTTAGTCTTTAGTCAAATTTATTTGAACAAAGTGTAACTATTCCAGTTTTTGTGTATTCAAATAAAATCCAGTTTTCCAGTTTTACATTGTTTTGATTTTTAAGCTTTTCTTTTAGGGAGAGTTTTGGCATCATCAAAAAGAGGGAAATTGTTGGAAATAAAATTTATGTTTTGATGATAATTCATCATATTTTACTCAGTATATTATCTTAACCTCATTGATGAAGTGCTGAAGCTAGCTGTTATAGTGAAAATCTAAAAGATGTCTAGAATTGAATGTATAGGCTTTACTAGAGTATGATATTTGTATAGGTTACATCAGACAAGCACTGTAATAGTTAGTGTGTCGTGAAACTGAAAACTGGAAGTCATTTAGAAAACTGGAAATCATTAAGATAAACAAACTGACTCAGAATACACCTATATGAATCTAAAGAAGATAAGTTCGCTGAGGGTCACAAACTCGGTTGGCTTATCTAGAAGATTGAAGAACTGAGGGTTCAAACTCAGTTGATGAAGAACTGAGGGTCACAGACACAGTTTAGAAGATTGAAGAACTGAGGGTTCAAACTCAGTTATGAAGATTACAAGTCGAGACTATAAAGTTAGATTTCAAGCAAGGTTGTGGTGACCTGAACTGACTTTATGGATCTTGTATGAAGACCTAAGAATTATAAGGACAATGAATTCTTAGAACATAATTGTTTATGGTGTACTCTGATTAAGTCAATTATAATCAGATGTATATTGGAGTACTGATATTTGAAGAAGAGTAAAATCTCAGTTAATGCTCCAAGTTAGTCAAGAAACTGACAACTGATGAACACGGTATAAAACTGATCAGTAAACTCAGTTTTATATGTCAGCCATCCAACACTGTATTTTTCTCTTAATGTTCATTATTTTTATCTGAATATGGAGTCCTCTATTTATAGGTAGGAGTCCTTGTGACTTGTATTTGAAATTCAAATGTAGCCGTTTCAGATTTTGTCCCATTTGACTTGCTTTCTATCATCAACATTCCAGATCGACACGATCGGACTTCTTTTAACAGAATGCAGTCTGTCCATCCTTTGACTTGTATCCATTGGATAAAATCCTAAATCATCCCAACGTCCTTTTAATCTCAACCATTGATTTATTTGATAAATCAGAGGTTTTTGGCTGTCCTTATCCATGTAATCTTCCAATGTAACCTTTGAGTAATTCGATGTATGTATATCAGCAGGTTCCTGAGATAATAAGTCTACTGATATATTTATTAGTTAGCTGATCCATATTTTGCTAACTGTCTTTTATCTAACTTTTATTTATGAAGTTAGATTACACCTTTTTGCAAATAACTAAGTTCCAATCACCATCCAACTTATGGAACTTAGACCTTGTACACAAGTTATATGTAATCAGTTTAGGTCATCACAGACTTCCTTAAATTCTGATTCCATATCCTTGACTTTAATTACTAAGTTTGATCCCTTAGCCTTCAATAACTGAGTTTGACCCCTCACCTTCGATCTTGGCGAGTTCCCCGATAAGTCTACATCGACCTAGCTACCCTCATCGATCTAGACTAGTCTGCTGATTAAGTCAGCTGACCTTTACAGTGTTGTTTGATCAAACCTATACAAAGATCAAACTCTAATTAACCTATACATTTGATCTAGACATCTTTTTGCCTTTGCTCTATTACAGTTAGTCTGACACTCGTCACTAAAACTTAAAAATAAGTCCAACATCAACATTGCAGATGTCGAATGTCCGTATTTTGACAAAACTAGCTCGAACATAAAAATTGAACAATCATACTAGCAAGCTAACAAGCAGTAAATAATACCAAGAATAAAATAAAAAATTTCACTACCATCTCATATATCAGTTGTCAATGCAGTTTTCTTCCAGTTCGATGAGGCATCGCTCCTTTAACCCGGTTACTGGAATTCCGCTTGCTGAAATTCTACGTGAATCATAAAGGAACAATAAAGTGTTAAACGGTATTAACATAGACATACACGTGAACAAACATAATGCTAACAACACTTTGATTCAACATAGAAATACCTGAAACTCCTAAGTCAAAAACTAATCTGTTACAAGCCATTCCCAATCTTTCTCATTCATCCCCGGTGGCACATTTTTCAATGCTTCACCTTGAGTTTTGTAAGGTGACACGTACTTTACATTCAATGTTGACCGCCATGCAGTCCACAATTGATCCATGTGCTCCAAAGTATGCTCACGTTATAACTCCATTTTAGGATTGGAAAAGCATTCCTGCAACAAATTAGGCATTAGTCACTACATTAGAGAGCTAGTTGTACATATTCTAAAGAAAATTAAGCACATTTGTCTCTACATTTTAGGTTCTCAGAATGTGTTTGGATCTTATCTATAAGGTGGCTTAAACTACCCCAAATTGCATCAACTCTGTTATACATTAATATTTTGCTCCTGTGAACAAAATAATCATATCCCAAAGATGTATGCATTGAGATATTAAGGAAAATGTAAGTATTAACAATAAAATAATAAAATAAAATTCACCATACTGCATAAAAAGATTGAGATATTCATTATATGAGTTCAAGACTAGGTGTTGATACCACATACTTTAAGTACACCCAACATCAGATTTCTATCACTTTCAGTCAACTCCTTCCATGTCTTAATTCGTACTGGACACATACTCTTGGTCCGCACGATTTTTCCCAAGTGTCTAGACAAAGATTTGTGATGTATTCCTACACCAAAATTGTTGTAAAATTGAATTTCATGTTTTTCTCCAATTCGTAGAGCAACAACTGATTTATTCACGGTTTTTGCTCTGACATTTCTCTCCTTCTGAGGTGCTGTCAATTTTCAGTAAAATGAATTGATAATTAATAGGATCAACCCAATTTTTTGAAATCAATATAAAATTATTACTACAAAATATGTCAAAAATAGTAACGTTACCAACAACAGGATCTTTTGGTTCATCATGCCTTGGCTCATCACTTTCAAAATCTTCTGTTCTAACATCTTTTACGCATGAAACTCTTGGTATATTAGCTATAAAGATTAAAATTGAAAACATTAGAATAACAAGTTCGTTGAAATGTAACTCATAAGCCAAACTGTAAGGAAAAACTGTAATACGAGGAAAAGCAATCACTATAAAAGTTTTATATCAATTATGTTCCCTTTCAAAAACTAAATCCAAAACGTATATGCATTCACTAATAGGTACATGAAAAAGGCAAGAGTTTGAACGAACTATTACAAAATCTTGAATACGTAAGCACAACTTGACTAAATTTGGACATGTAGGGACTAAACACCGCTTTATAGGTTTTGCCTAACCTAAGAAATTCGAGTATAGGATATAAGCTCAGAGAGATATGCTCAATGACATCAATGAATGAGAACAAGATGCGTGAAGGAATATCAACTATCAGAATCAAATATATCTAATGGAAATGACATCATCATGTTGCCAAACCTACATCATATGTAGTTAAAGAAGATATAGTATTTTTTACTACAGATTGAAGCTAGTGCAAAAACTTCAGGAACATTCATGAAATTTACAAGAGCTATATTTCTCAAATTGAAGAACTTACACTTCAGGATACCATATGTGGGATTGTCTTGCGGCAATTTGAAGGGCAAAGGTTGTGCCTTTTTATCCACATCAAAATAAATTGTTATATTCTTCACAGCTTCATATTTTTTCAACATGGCTAGCAAATCTTTATCATTTCTTATTGCCTTACCATCCTCATCCGTAATTTTGTCACAGGTAGTATAAATGAAAATGAAATTCTGACAAACTGTCAATATATCCAAGAAAGAACTATCTTCTGTGAAATCATCTTCTTTCCATTTATCTTCACCATAATGGACAAAAAGGGAGTGAGATGAAAATCCACCTTTTGGAAGAAAAAGTACTTGTAAAATTATATTTCAGTGTTATAAAGTCTACATAATGGAAATTATTTGTTCCACGTCAAATTGATCACAACAAAGTATCACAACACACGTTAACACCATTGATAGTTTTAGGAACCATAAGAATCAAAAGGTTTCACACCTTGATCAATGGAGTAAAAAATGTGTTGTGCACGTTGTTGTGACAAATTTTTTGTCTTGAACTATCACTACTCCTACATAAATGGTGTATTTGACCAATTATTTTGTGAGTGCCGATGTTTTTTACTTCTTGATTTCCAATTCCTTGCACAAACTTCGATGTTTTGGGTCCATGTACACGTTCTTTGGCTAGATGACCAAGGGCTATAAATGTTGCAGTCTTTTCAATGCGTCCCTTGCGATTTTTCCCATTCATAAAATTCATCTGATGAAATACGAAAATAAATTAATTGTATACATGTGCACATACATTAAGAATTATGTGCTCAGACCTCTCATCCCCCTCCCTGCTCCCAACCCATGTCCTACTCATGCCACATAGCATAAAACCATATTTCTGTATTCAGCTTCCCAAGTATTTTACCTTTCATCCCCCTCTGCCCATATCTCAGTCCAGCCCAAGTAGATAAAACAGGTTTGAAGCTGAATGTTTATAAATGTTCTTGTGGGTTTCAATTCGAGATTTTTTTCATACTAGAGAAAAAAGTTGGATAAACATCACTCTGAAGGCTCCAACATCCATACATATGAGATTATTGAAAATCTATTTCTATAGAATATTTGCGATTCGAACTGAATGTTCGAGTTTTTTCCATTTACATGAATACTTGTTTTAGCTTCTTTTGGGGGACAAGATTAAAATCTTTTCATACATTTGTAAAAAATTACACTTATTTTATCACAAAGTTGCTAAAAAAATATGATATATGCTAACATTCATGACTTGACAACATATATTGGATGAAAAAATAGACGTTGCACACATGTTTTCCCAAACAGTAGATTTAAGAATACACCTAAATGTAGCAAATTTTTCCACCGAATAACTCAAACCCAAACTAAAAGAATCTAGTGTTACCAAATCCTTGGACAAAAAAAAGACATTTTTGTGAAGCCTAAGGCAAACACATATCTCTGTATCATCATAGGCATCATTCCTCATTTAGTTTGCCTAGATAAAATATACCACACTTGTTAAAGGATCACTAATCCCTTGCCTCACACCTATTTCTCAAGGTCTAAAGATGTCATATATATATATATATATATATATATATATATATATAACAAACAGAGGCAAACAAATTGGCCAAAATATTACTTGTAAACAATATTTGAAAAGGCCTGCTCTGCAACTTTAAATCAACTTATGGATAGGTTTTATGTCCGCAGCTACTAACTAGTTCCCCTTCTCTACATGATCCCACCACTTAACCAAGATGTTGTCAACCAAACAACCACTAGTCTGAACCAAGGGGATAGTTTTAAGCCTTCTTCCCCTGCATCTTCCTTTCTCAATAGCTCTTTTAATTCCTTACGATTTACGTACTTAGAGTCTGCTACTTCATCGGGATTCATGAAATTGGCATTAGATTTTTACTGTTTGTCAACAATGATTCCAATATTACCAAATCCTAACTCTCAAGCCAATGCAAGTTGAATACAACTACTAGCAAAAAGCTATCAACAATAAACCTACATCTAAGTTACAAATTCCTATTATACAGTGCAGTCTTTTACAAGAAAACCATCTCACTTATGACAACTTAAGCAAGGATCTACCCATTTAGACATATTCATCACAAATAGTAATGTTAAATTTTGTAATTATTCGGATTTATATAAAGGCAAACCATCCTGATGATGTTAAACTACTAATGCAAAACTTGCCACTCATCCCATTTCATATGCAAACTAGTAGAATTACCTATAGGGAAGTGCTATTGGCAAAATAAGTATTTATCTATAAATGACAAAACACACTTGTACACTCATAATCATTATATATAAGATTTATTGATTGGTACGTGTCTCGTGAATTATAGATCAGTAGCACATCATATCATCATAGACAAAGTCCCCAACAGATCCATCAACACAACCAGAGAAATCATAAAAGATAAAACAAACTTTTTAGGGTATTACATATATATATTATACCTATATTCTTTTGAAAAGCACAAAATACATATTGTGATCAAAGACAAGTTCAAATCCATAAGTCGTAAAGGCATTAATTGGAAACTTTTGGTAATGAAGACAGAGTTAGACATGATCAAAATAAAAGTAACCCTCAAAGCATATGAAAGTTTACATCTTTAATTAATTGACAAAACGATTGAATCACCAACATTGTTTCACTACACACGTATTAATAGACCACGAATCAATGAATTAGACTAATATCATTCAACCAGTCGTATATCATGATCAATGTTCTATAAACGTAGAGTGACACAATATTATGCTCCAATCATTTCTGCAAACAAGCTAAAGAAAACTCATAATTTGAATTCCCGCACAACCAACAATCATAATCCTATTTAAATCTATCACATCAAATAGTCAAATGTATGAAAAAACCAAACCCAACACCAAAATACTGACCTAGCACCAAAATCTCAAGCCGATACACAAATTATAGTTACCTGATTCTTAGACTTGGTAGGAAGAATGCTACTGGGTTGATTTTATTATACTAATCCTTGATTTGCGGTTGCAATTGACGCTGTCTGATCCTACAACCAAACCCTAAATATTAGATAAAAATAAAAACAAGCAATTGGTCGATTGATGGTGACAAATAGTAGGCTCAGATAGAAAACTCACACACTCCTCTTAGACGATTGAAAAGCCGAGGATGAATTTTCAAAACAAAAAAAAAGTAGAGGAAGAACTGCTGCACTTACAGGTGAAGATATTTTCATCTGCTTAATTGAAGTTTTTATTATAGCAGAAATACATATCTGTATATATATATATTTTTTATAAAAGTGGGTTATTAAATTTGGAAATAAGATTTCGCCCAAAAAAATTGGTGGGAAGGTTTGCCGCCTGTTTCACTAAAAAAAATATTATTGGGTCTCCAAATTTTGAAATATAAAAAATTGAATATGATTGGAGTACAACGGTTGTGTCACAAAGAATAGCACAATGATCATCTACATATTTTATCATAATGATTTACATCATGATCAAATGAGACTCATTTTTATCAATGGTGTAAATGACCGTTGTGTCACTCATTGAGACACAATGATTGTGTATGGATCGTTACTTTAAAAAAATGAAGAAAAAATAAATTTGTTAATGAGAGGACCATTTAGTGTATAAATAAGGACAGGCTATGATACATATAATGATGGGAATAGAGAGTTTATAACTAAAACTACATCAATTAGCTATATAAATTTTTTACTCTCACAAAAAGTTTTAAGTATATGATTTTTGTGAGAGGATTTGTATGCTCTCATAATTTTTTTCTCACAATAAACCCTTTTTCTTGTAGTGAAACATATCCTACATTCATCCATTTTGGAGTAAATGCTTTATCTGGAATCATAAGGAGCAACTGAAGACTTTTCAAACAAAACCAGATGAAGGAATCTTCTTGGGTTATTCTTCAGTCAGCAAGGCTTTTAGGGTGCTGAACAAAAGGACATTAAAACATGTAGAGTCTATACATGTTGTGTTTGATGAACGAAAGTTCACTGGAATGGAGGATGAAGAAGTATCAGAACCTTTCATAAATCTAGAAATCATAGACCCTGAGTATGTGGATGTTCTAAAGAAGATAAGTGATTTAAAGGTCTCTGATTCAGGAAATGAAGATGCCTCTACTTGAGGACCTACTGATACAACAACAGATGTAGCTCAAAGATCTGTTGTTCCCCCTACTGAACCTACAGCAGACCCTACTGAAGATCATGTTCCTGTAAATCCAGCAAACACTGATTTACAATGGTTTAAGGATCACCTTGCTGAACAAGGGATTGGTGATGTACAGAAAGGTGCAAGGACTAGAAGAAAATTAGAAGCAATGTTCACATGTTTTCTGTCTCAACTAGAACCCAAAGTCGTTGAAGAAGCAATTACTGATCCTGGTTGGATAATTTCTATGAAAGAAGAACTCAATGAGTTTGAAAGAAATCAAGTATGTACACTAGTGGAAAGGCCTGATAATGCAAATATCCTTGGTAATAAATGGGTTTACAGAAATAAGTTGGATGAATCTGGTACCATGGTTAGAAACCAGGCCAGACTAGTGGCAAAGGGCTATTCAAGCCGAAGAAATAGTCTTTGATGAAACAAATATGCCTCAGTTGAAAGATTGGAAGCTATCAGACTATTTTTGGCATATGCTGCATATAAAAACTTCAAGGTTTACCAGATGGATGTAAAAAGTGCATTTCTAAATGCAATTCTAGAAGAAGAGGTTTATGTTCAACAACCTCCTGGTTTTGAAGTTAATGATCAAGAAGTTAAAGTGTATAGACTCAACAAGGCACTTTATGGATTAAAGCAAGCACCAAGAGCTTGGTATGAGACTTTATCTCAATTCTTGGTGAACAATGGTTTTACCAAAAAAACCATTGATAAGACACTTTTCAGAATCAATGAGGGAAACAACACCCAGATGGTGCAAATTTATGTGCATGACATCATATTTGGTTCTGAAAATGAAATGTTATGTGAAACATTTGCTAATCTTATTAAATGTAAGTTTTAGATGAATATGATGGGATAAATGAACTACTTTTTGGGATTGCTAGTCAAGATGCATGATAGAATATTCATTCATCAAACAAAGTATACCAAGGAGCTGCTGAAGAAGTTTGATATGGAAAATAGCACCAAAGTATCAACTCCTATGCATTCAATCATCAGTTTGGATGAAGATAAAAAAGGTAAAGATGTTGATCAAACTTTATATAGAAAGATGATAGGAAGCGTGCTGTACCTCACAGCCACCACACCTGATATATCCTTTGCAGTAGGTGTTTTTGAAGGTTTCAATCTAAACCTAAGAAAAGTCACTTAGATGTAGTTAAAAGGATTCTCAAGTATCTAAAAGAGACTTTGGGAGTAGGGATATGGTATTCAAAAGGTGGAAGTTTCAACGTTATATCAAACTCCGATTCTGATTATGCTGGGTGCAAGATTGATAGAAAAATTAAGCACCATAGGAACTTGTCAGTTGATGGGAATAGACTTGTTTCCTGGTTTAGCAAGAAGCAGAATTCTATATCAACTTCTACTACTGAAGTAGAATGCATTACTGCTGGAAGCTGTTGTGCACAAGTCCTTTGTTTAAGACAGCAACTAAGGGATTATGAGATTGAAGAAAGAGAAATTCTCATAACGTGTTACAACACAAGTGCAATTGCTATATCATAAAATCTTATTTTGCACACAAGAACCAAACACATTGATGTAAGACATCATTTCATAAGAGATCATGTGGAGAAGAAAGATGTTGTGGTTCTCTATATACATAATGAAGATCAACATGCTGATTTTTTTAGAAAACTTTTGGATAAAGAGAGGTTTTCTAAGTTAAGGATTGAACATGGCATCATCAAGGTTGATTGACCTGCTGATGGTCAGTAGACTATTGGAATTCACCAAGGGGACTAGTCTTTGCCTTGCTGGGTGCGCTCATTTGGAAAATTAGTCATTGGTATCAACAATTCCAGCAGCTATTATAGTTTGGACAATTGAGCAAATGATGCGGCCACGGGGATTGGTCTTTTCACTGATGGGTGAGATCACTTGGGAGATCAGTCATTGGTATTAAACTACATCTTTTATTATCAGTTGGATAAAACTATGTTGTATAAAGATCAGCTATGTTTTATACATGAGCAGACCCCTGAGGTTGTTGAAGCACATCAGCAGAGTACACGTACTACAAGTCTGCCGAAGATCAATAATGATGAATCATACGTTGCTGATAAAGTCAATCTTTAATGACAATCAACAGTGGAGTAAAAGGAAATCTTATTTTTTATAGCTGTTACAAGGACATAACCGTTTCTTACACTAATAGGGTTATATAGTGGGACACGTGGCATTATCACATTGATTTCAACTTGAATCGTGCATATTGCTACAGTACGTGCATAGTACCTCTTTAAAATATCCCACCCACTACTGCCTATTTATACAATAGGCTGTATATACGAGAGTTCACAATATATCTTCTGAAAAATTCTTAAAAGTGTGAAAGCAAATTTTCAATCTTCATCTTCTTCATTTTCTTAAATTTATTTATCAATGGCGGCTGAAGATGTATATCTTGGATCTAGCCAAAGTGTTAGAGGCTATGTCACAGATGCAAATGTAACAGCAATGGCGATTAATTTGGGCAGAAGAATAAGGAGATATGAAGGCCTACAAAATGTACTCAACATCAGATTTGCAGATATTTCATGCAAAAATGTTTGTGATTTTTGGAGAAACATGGTGATTTGAGAAGATACAGAGGAGTTTACAACAACTGTAAATGCTCAGGAGAATGTTGTTTCATCAGACCTGCTGAGAGAGGTCTTTGGATTCAGTGAAGGAAATGGAGCTCCTTCAAATCCAGAAAGTATGGAGTTAACAAGATTGACATTTGTTGAATCAATTAGAACAAATCCGGAGATACAAGTTACTTTGGGAATCAATATCAAACACATCCTCTTGAGTATAATCTTCTTAGGAAGTACATAACAAGGAACCTTTTGGGTTTGGTTGGTAGTTATGATACTTTATCAGGATCCAAAATAGACCTGATGATAATCATATCTAGAAGTATGAAGTTTCACTGGGCTGGTTTCTTTTTACATTATATGAAGAAGGTAATGACTAAGAAGAAAGAAACCATCAAGAAAAGGAAAAGAGACAAGAAACCTGTTGGATATATGGGTTCAGTTTTCTTCATAAAGGCTAAACCTTTGGGATTGATTATTCAAAGTCTATTGAATCATATAAGTATTGTTAATTTTGCTCCATCAACCATTAAAAAATCAAGGTACAAGCCAGAGATTAAAACTCCTATTCCTGGCTTTGATGATGATGAAGTTCAAGATGTAGAAAGTGATGATAATTAGGAGCAAAGAACAAAAGCAAGAGATGATGTTCAAGCTGCTGCACCAATGAAGACAACATAGAAGAGAAAGGTTGTTGACATAAGGAAAATTACTGATATGCTAAAGCCAAAGAAGACAAAACAACCAGCAGATATTGATAAGTCTACTGAGGTTAGCACTGCTGATGTGCCTACTGACCCTACAGCACCTGCAGAGAAGACTGTTGTACAAATTTATAGTGAACAGGTCAAAGAGGCATCTGAAAAGAGGAAAGCAATAAGCAAGGAACAATTGGAACAATCTCTCTTTGATTCCCTAGATAGACCTTCTAAAATGCAGAAACATGTTGCCAAAAAGGAGTGAAGACATGGCAAAGGGAAAGAGTTGAGGATTCTAGAGGAACAAAGGGTAGAAGAAGAAGAAATTGTTGTTGAGACAGAGGCTACTGTGGAGACTACTAGGGTATTGCAAAACCTTGCTGAGACTGTAATAACTCAGGGGGAAGATAAGATGGATGAGATCCCTACTGAGGAGGATACAATTCAGGGGGAAGAAAGTGTACAACAACTGGAAGTAGTAGACACAAATGTACCTGTTCAAGAGTCTACCGATATCTTTGTGTCTGCTGAAGAAACTTTATCTCATTTGGTGGAAATTTTTGGGAGTCACCAAGTTGAAGATCAACCTGCTGCAAGGAAACCTTCCTTGCCATATGAAAGTAAGTCCAAGAAGCCTAAGAAATATCCTGATTTTAAGAAGATTACACAGTATTTTGCATGGAAGTTTGGCTTTTACAAGAAACAGAAGCATGTAGCATACCCTATGACAGGATTCCAAGAGTGGGTTTTTAGAACTCTTATGGTGGAAAACTTGTTAGGATTGATTGATACATATCTCCTAGAAAGGAGATTGCTAGAAATAATCGAAGATGGGAGGAAGAAAGGAAGTGTTGGTCCCTTGGAAAGGCTGACACAAGTTTAGAGGGGGGTGAATAAACTTGTCCCCAAAAACCCAAAAACTGAATCTTAAACCAGATTGAGTTCGATCTTAAACATGTGCGGAGATAAGCTAACTTAGCAGGGTATAAGTCGAGACCGACTTATACCTAACCGAGTTAACTAGCAGTGGATTATTAAAGTATTTATATAAAACTATAGTTTATCAGTTTGAAAAACAAATGCAATGCAATGCTATGCTGACTCAGTTTCTTATGTTTGCTGAGTGTGTGATCTTGATGAAATATTAATTATGACGCAATAAATAAATGCATAAAGTAAGTAAGTAAATAAGACAGAATTCATAGAGGTTCCAGGTGGTGTAATCCTATCAATTCACTCTTCCCCTGTGATACGGAAGAAAATTCCACTAGAACTCTTTGAGGTAGCGCGGTTACCAAAAGTCCTAAACTGATAGTCCATGGCTAATCCCTAGCTTCACTATCTAAGAAACAATAGAACAGGTTGAATTGCTGCTCTGCAACTGTTTGAAACACTGGTCCTTAGAGGGTTTGATAGCCTCTTCACTAGATCATCACAAACACAGTCTTTCTGACTGCAGCGCAACTGTCCTTCACACCTTCTTGGTGTTTCACAACCTAAAACCTTTGATAAAATCAAAGTTGAGACTTGAATCAATATCTATGATTCAACTTGTGATTTGAGCTTCTTCAACTTGATGTATATGATCTGCTCAAGCTCTATTTTTCTTCAAGTGTTTGAACTTGATGTTTCTTTGAATGTTTAGAGAACACTTTGAATATTTCTTGATCTTGAAATAAAGTAGTAGTAGGAGTTCTTTTGATTTACTTTCCCCCTTGATAAAAGTTTTCTTGATAAAATTATTTCTTTAAACTCCGCACTTCTTCTTGTGGTAGAAGTGACCTATTTATAAGGGTTTCTCCAACGATTGATTCATTTGAACGTTTAAATTTGCATTCTTGTATCCGTTGGTGGTCCTGCTTATCCTGAATAATGTCAGTGTCCTTTTCTGACATTTTTGACTGCCCAATAAAATAGCTTGCTTTATTACGGTCAGATCTTTCTTCAGTTCACCATAAAACTTAAGCTTAAAACTAATTTTCTGTGATCTAGTCAGTTTTCAGTTTTAATAGCATTAACTGAGTTTTTACTCTTCTAAAAAAAACTCAGTACTCTATTTTTCATCTTATTCTAATTGATGTAATCAGAGTAAACCATTCCATATAACTCATCGAACATATTATTCTCCTTATTCATCTTAGGTATCAATGTCTTCTTGTATAAATACCTAAACAAGATCCATAAAGTTAATTCAGGTCATCACAACCTTGCCTAAAATCTAACTTTACAGTCTCAGCTTTAATCTTCATAAATAGAATTTGAACCCTCAGTTCTTCAATCTTCAATAACTGAGTTTGTGTCCCTCAGTTCTTCAACCACTGAGTTTGTTTCCTCGGTTCATCAACTTCTAGATAAGTCAACCGAGTATGTGTCCCTCAGCGAACTTACCTTCTTCAGATCTTCAATTGGTGTGCTCTGAGTCAGTTTTTAAATCTTCAGTTGTGAACTCAGTTTTCATAGTCTCATCAAGTCAGTTACTCGTTTTCTCAGTTCTTATCCTAGAACTATTATTGTCCTTGTCTAATTTACTTTTACAAATATCAGACTCTATTAAAATCATATACATTGATATTTAGACATCTTTTAGCTTTGCATTATAATAGCTAGTTATTACACTTCATCAATAAGGTTACGAAAGCTAACTGAAAAACTCATCATCAAAAAATTAAATTTTATTTCCAACAATTTCCCCTTTTTGAAGATGTCAATACCCTCCTTAAAAGAAATGCAAAAAGATAAAGACAAAATAACAGTAAACACAAAGAACTAAGAAAACTGAGTTTTATTGATGATACTGAGTTACCAAACAAAGTATTAAAATACAACAGACTTTGAAAAGAAACTAAATCTCAGTTTTCTTTCCTTTTCCCTTGGTCAGTTTCTTCAAAGATTTCCATTATGGCTTGATTTGTAAGACTGTTCTCAATTCCATGTATCCCAAAAATCTTGCTTTTGAATAGGATTGCAAAAAGGAACACAGCTTTCCTCAATTCACACTTTTTATAGAGAGCATTCTATTTCCCGTTTGGTCAACTTTCTCCATTAATGAACAAGTACATTCTGTTTAATCAGAAAAGCTTTCCACAGCTTGCTCTCTTGATACACCTTCTTTTGCGGGTAGCTCTTTGAAAATGCTGTAAAGTTGTGAATCCAGGCCAAGTCTTTTCTCAGTAGGTTCAGAAAATTTTATGATCAGCTCCATTTCTTCATCAGTCAAGTCTCCTCTGGCATTTCTGAGTTAAATCAGTTTCTCATCTATGCTTGCAAAAACTTCTGGCATTTTAGCTGCATTTACTTGTAGGATTGCTTCACTTTCACCCTTATTGACATCATCTTTACGAATCAAGCTCCTCATGTAAGAATTTAAGTGCTGTTGATTTGATGCCAATATGGTTTGTGCAACCACTGAATCTCTCATGGCATTTCTAGTATAAGCAATCGGTCATGTACATTTGTAAATATGTTTACCAGACGTTCTTGAGTTTGAGTTTTCCTGGCATCTATCGCAATGGATGCCTTCCTGATTGCGATCCAGGTATCATGAAAATCCTCCTTAACCATGTTTAACCTCTTTTCCATGTTTGATATTTCATTCTTGTTCTCTTCCATGGATTGTAGCACTTTTCCAAAACTTCCATGTCTTCATTGTATGATTTCACAAGTTCATTGAAGCCATACTTGATACATTCCACTTGTGTAGGCACATCTTTCATGTCAGTTTTATTCTCTGTGATGTTCTTTTCAGTTTCAGATGCCTTCACAGTTTCATCATGAGGCTTGCTAACAAAAGTCTCATTTTCCTGAATTTCTTTAGAAGGTGTGGAAACGATTTCCTTCAGCTTCTTCTTGTATTCTTCAGATTTCCTTCATACTTTAGACTATTTTCTCATTTTGTCTAGAGTGGAAGAATTAGTTTCTCTTACTGGTGAAAGTTTCACATTAAACTTATCATCAGTTTAATCTCCAGCTATATTAGATTCAGCTTGGTCAGCTTCTGTTTTAGCGATTTCAAGCACATCTTTGTCACTTGGAGACTGATATCCTTCTTCCTCCTTCTTTTCTGATTCAGATTGAGTCTCAGAGTCTGAATCACTGCTTCCTTCAGAAATTCCTTCAACAGAGCTTTCAGCAACATCTTTTCTTGATTCTTTTTCTTGAAGAGAGGCTAGAATCCCATTTTGTAAATTTGGATCACCCTTAGAATCATCATCACCATCATCATCTTTCTTAGACTTAAAATCTCCTCCTTCAGCAGTATTCTTCCAGTAACTATTCCTAATCAGGA
Source organism: Gentiana macrophylla (assembly GCA_026214975.1). Lineage (NCBI taxonomy): Eukaryota > Viridiplantae > Streptophyta > Magnoliopsida > Gentianales > Gentianaceae > Gentiana > Gentiana macrophylla. Next base: position 51,639,763 of record CM047807.1, on the reverse strand, counting down.
AGTAACCATTACTCAGGAAGTCTTCAGGACTGAATAGTTGAGATAGATGAGTAATGTTGAAGCTTCTAGTGTTGATAAGCATCAAGTCTTCTACAGTCAGCTTCAATCAGTTTTCCAATATCGACACTAGGATCAAGCTTGTTTATGATATCTTCAGTTTCTCTAGGAACTACCAAATTACATTCGTCTAGAGTCTCAACTTGTCCAACTACTTCCTCAGCTGCGGGTTCAGTAACCTGTTCCTTGGTAGGTTTAGTTTCTAGTTCAGCAACTGGATCCTTTCTTTTTCTCATTAATATAAACTTTTTTTTCCAACTTCTTCATCTAATGCAATAACTTGTTGAGGTGTAGAATCAACTTCAGCAATTCCATTGCCTTCAGACTGAGATGCTTCTAGTTCCATAATTGATTCCTCATATTCCAGTCTGGATACTGATTTCTGGAGTGTGGACCTTGATAATGTGATTAAATTAAGCATTGATATAACACCAGGTCCAATCAGTTCCTCATCACTATCAGTTTCCTCATCATCAACTTCAGTTCTCAAGGTTTGTTTCCCCTGAGTGTCAGCTTCTGGTAGTGACGGAAAGATTTCTTCTTCAACAACGGCTTCTTTCTCAGTACAAACTAGTTTTGTGGGTGCCTCCTTAGTTCTAGATTTCTTTGTCGGGCTTCTAGTAAATGTAGTAACAGATTTTGTTGGAGATGGTTCCTTGCATTATTCAACAACTTTGGCTTTCTCCAAATCATCTAGTTTCCTCTTTATTTCTCTTAATCTATCAAGACTTTCCAATGCTTCATCTGTGGTAACTTTCTTTGAAGATCTTTTCCTCTTGTTAGGTTCAGCTTCAGAACCTTCAGTTTCCCTTTTCCCAGTCTTACTTATCTCATCTTTTGTTGCGATTTTACCATCCACAACTGCAGTCGATCCTCTTCTTGTAATTCCGAAGTGGTCAATGATTCTCTGTGCCAATAAGGCAATAATTTTCTTGGGATAAAATCTTCCTATATTTTCGTCATATTTCCGCTTGGGTACATCTGATGATTGTGCTATTAACGGTCCAGAATGTACCTCTGCCAATTGAAATTTTCTTCAAACCATAAAATATATAACAAGTCTATCTTGGTGCCAGAAAGATTGCTGAAGTTGCATATGTTCCCAATTACGCAATTTCCTAGCATCTTGGTCAAGTAGTTAAATTCAAGTTTGAGGAAACCTGTTGACCCTGACAAGGAGACATTGGAATCTTTTTTAATTGAAATATCCTTCCATAACATCTCTCTTTGCTCTTTTGTTACTTTAAGAGCAGATGTGTATCCAGACATCTCAAAACCAAATATATCTGTAATGAGGTTCTCAGTAACCTTAATTTCCTTTCCATTGACTCGGGTGATATAAATGAAAACATCATTTTCTATGCTCTGGCTTCCAAACTCATAAAAATCACCAATGCAATCCAGATAAACACTTACCAAGGCAATGTTGAACATTCCTTCAAGACCTTTAATTCTTCTGATTTTGTACACGATTTGCTTGGAAAGGTCTGAGTTATTGTATTTTCTAGAAATTGATCAAATGAAAAGATCAATCCGGGTTCAACTCTTGTGAAAGTCTAGATTTATGATTGTTGGGGTGAATTTGAGGAATTGAAGATAAAGAAAATCCTTTCAAACTGGGGAAATAATAAAACTGAATGTAAAGAGTTGATAGGAAAAATAAGAGGGTATTTATAAGTGGTAGATTTGTTGTTTAGAAAATCTGAGTGGGATTTAAAGCGTCCTGTCATAAATCATGTCAAACGTTGAGATGCGAGAAAGATGGTCAGAGAGGAAGATGGACGATTGAGATAAGAATAGGTTACGACTTTTTTGCCAATCCATAGCTTGTATCAGTAATCGTATTTGATATGCAAGATCTCCACATGTGACTTCCAGCTGTAACCTTCGAGTTTTGATCTTATCCAAAACTTGATCAGCTTTCAGCTTACTGATTCTCAGTTTTGTTGACAAGTCGTTGATATCTTAGTTTCGACCAAATCATCTTTCCAAAACATCCTCAGTAGTCAGTTTTTATGTGTAAAACAAATTAAGAGGTTTTTGGTACCCATCTGTTTGGGTCCTTTCTTGTTAGTTTTTTAATTAACTCCTGAGTTTCTTGAAGATGAATTCTTTTTCTCAGGATTAATCTCCTTTTTGGAATCATTAATTTTTATCCAAATTGATTTCATTTCTTTCACATATCTTTCTTGACCTTTTGATTTAATAAAGTCTGCTTTCACAAAATTTTTCTTTTTCGACTCGATTGCCGTTTTCTTGAAAGTTTTGTGGAACTGAGTGACCATTCTAGTCTTCATCAGTAGGAAAGAGTCTCCCTTTCCTCCTGAATCAATTATTCCATGAATGATTATCATTCTTTAGTGAATATGACTTCAATGTTCTTTTTACTGATCTGTGATCAGTTTTCCCTTTCTCCGTCTTCTGAGGTTTGCTGTAAAATTTGTCTGTTTGTGAAGTGCCACCAACTGATTTTACTGTATTGTCATTTTTTATCGAGGCTGTGCTGAATATTTGTCAGTTCTAACAATTTTATCAGTTTTCTGAGTTCCTGACTTTTGAGCAGCAACAAACTTAGGTGCAGTTGAACTAGGTCTGAACTTAGAACCCTGTTGATTGTCAAACCCTAAACCTATTCTGTCTCCAAATGGTTTGAACTGAACATTAAGAATTGGGTCAACTGATGTTTCTGTGATATTTATTACTTCAGTTACTTCATCAGTTGAGCAATTCTCCTTGGTTCCATTGTTAGCCTTGATAAAGCTAATTTTAGCATTCAATCTTAGAACTTCAGCTTTCAACAATTGTTTTTCCTTTTTGACATTTTCATAACTCTTTTGAATTTCCTCTAATTCCTTTATAAGTATGTACAAGGTTTCATTGAATTCACCATTTCTGTGATTGTTTTTGGCAGTGTGACAATTGGATGTAGAAGCACTTACCTCTAGATAGTTGATCAATAAATTTTCAGTTGTAGCTTCTCCATCTTGCATTATCAGTTTTCCTTTATTTGATGTAGTATTGTCCTTTGCTAGTTCACCACCAAACAGAATGATTTCTTCATCACTTTTAGTGTGATCTTGTGCAGCAAGGCTTAATGGGAAAAATCTCATAATTCTCATATCCATTGGTAATCATTGAATCTTCAACATTTGTCTCAATTATCTTATGTTGGGTGCCAGCAACAAGAGCCTGCAGTTTGCTTTTGTATTCATCAAATCTTAAAAATTAGTAATTAATAAAACTTCGAATGTGATGCTGTGTATCCATGATGCAGTTTTGAGAGTCTTTGAAAACAATCTAGTTAATTGATGGTCAGTTAGTTCGAGCAAACAAACTGATATTGAGATTCAGCTATGGATCTCTTTGGAACAGAAGAACTGCTCCGATACCAATTGTTGGTGTCAGAAATAACTAAATCCCAGTTATCCAAGCTAAACACTCGAAGCAGTGAAACTTTGGATCACCACCAAAAGGAAGAATTGCTCCGATACCAATTGTTGGTCCCATGAAAAGGCTGACACAAGTTTAGAGGGGGTGAATAAACTTGTCCCTAAAAACCCAAAAACTGAATCTTAAACCAGATTGAGTTCAATCTTAAATTTGTGCGGAGATAAGCTAACTTAGCTGAGTGTAAGTCGGGAATGACTTATATGTAACTGAGTTAACTGGAAGCGGATTATTAAAGCATTTATATAAAACAAGAGTTTATCAGTTTGTAAAACAAATGCAAAGCAATGCTGTCCTGACTCGGTTTCTTATGTTTGCTGAGTGTGTGATCTTGATGTAATATTAATTATGACACAACAAATAAATGCATAAAGTAAGTAAGTAAATAAGACATAATTTATAGTGGTTCCAAGTGGTGTAATCCTGATCCTCTCTTCCCATGTGATGAGGAGGAAAATTCCACTAGAACTCTTTGAGGTAGCTCGATTACAAAAAGTCCTAAACTGATAATCCTTGGCTAATCCCTAGCCTCACTATCTAAGAAACTGTAAAACAAGTTGATTTACTGCTCTGCAACTGCTTGAAACACTAGTCCTTAGAGGGTTGGATTGTCTCTTCACCAGCTCGTCACAAACACTGTCTTCCTGACTACAGCTCAACTGTCCTTCTCACCTTCTTGGTGTTTCACAGCCTAAAATCTTTGATAAAATCAAAGTTGAGACTTGAATCAATAACTATGATTCAACTTGTGATTTGAGCTTCTTCAACTTGTTGTATATGATCTGCTCAAGCTCTATTTTTCATCAAGTGTTTGAACTTGATGTTTCTTTGAATGTTTAGAGAACACTTTGAAGATTTCTTGATCTTGCATTAAGCAGTAGCAGGAGTACTTTTGATTTACTTTCCCCCTTGATAAAATATTTCTTGATAAAAATTATTTCTTAGAACTCCGCACTTCTTCTTGTGGTAGAAGTGACCTATTTATAGAGGTTTCTCCAACGTTTGAATCATTCGAACGTTTGAATTTGAATTCTTGTATCCGTTGGTGGTCCTACTTATCCTGAATAATGTCAGTTTCATTTCCTGACATTTCTGAGTGTCCAATAAAATAGCTTGCTTTATAACGGTCAGATATTTCTTCAGTTCTCCATAAAACATCGGCTTAAAACTGATTTTCTGTAATCTAGTCAATTTTAAATTTTAATAGCATTAACTGAGTTTTACTCTTCTTCAAAAACTCAGTACTCTATTCTTCATCTAATTCTAATTGATTTAATCAGAGTACACCATTCCATATAACTCATCCAAGATATCATTGTCATTGTGTATCTTAGGTATCAATGTCTTCTTGTATAAAGACCTAAACTAGATCCATAAAGTCAGTTCAGGTCATCATAATCTTGCCTGAAATCTTACTTTACAGTCTCAGCTTTAATCTTCATAAACTGAGTTTGAACCCTCAGTTCTTCAATCTTCAAAAGCTGAGTATGTGTTCCTCAGTTCTACATCCACTGAGTTTGTTCCCTCAGTTCTTCAACTTCTAGATAAGTCAACCGATTATGTGTCCCTCAGCGAACTTACCTTCTTAAGTTCTTCAGTTGGTGTGCTATGAGTCAGTTTTTATATCTTCAGTTGTGAACTCAATTTTCATAGTCTCATCAAGTCAGTTACTCGTTTTCTCAGATCTGATCGTAGAACTATTACCGTGCTCGTCTGATTTACTTATACAAATACTAGACTCTATTAAAATCCTATACATTGATATCTAGACATATTTTTTATTTGCATTATAACAGCTAGTTATGACACATCATCAATGGGGTCTATAAAGCTAACTGAATAACTGATGAATCATCATCAAAACTTAAATTTTATTTCCAATAGGAAGCATAATGTTCAAAGATCCCAAGTTCACACCATTTGATGATAGTGATTATTCATCTTCTTTTGATTCAGATGATGATCATCATATGCATCCTGGAGAGTCCAGTGGTGTTGTAAAGGAGAATCTATTGAGCCTGCATGACAAGGATCAACTGAGAAGAAAATAGAGCAACCTGTTGAGGAAGGGTCAGCAGACTGATTCTGTAGAACAAGAACTGTTGGCTACTTTCACTGAAGATTTGGAATTACAGATTGCTGCAACAAAAACACTTGAGGATGATACTTTGAAGGAAACACAAGAAGCTATTATGGATGAGCATACTAATACAATATCTAAAGAATCTGCTCAATATCTAGACAGTACTAATACTGATGAAACTTTAGCAAAAGCTGCTGAAGTCTTAAGGGAAACTGTTGAATTTGGAGGAAATAATGAATGTTTTTTCTTGAATGATGAAAAGGTGGTTTAGTCTGCTGAGGATCAGACAGGAACTGAACAAAAGTCAGATCTAGTGGTCCAATTCACTAAGGAACAGTCAGTGATTGCACAAAGGTTGGAACTTTTGATGGGATTGGAGGAATCCCCTATCACCAGCATGGAGCTTCATGAGGATGATTCTCCTGCTGATAGTATGGAACCTGCAGAACAAGGTGTCTCTACTGACGATAAAGGCAAATAGGCTGCTGAAGAAGAATCAGATGAGCAGTTGTTGGATTATGGTGACAGTGATGATGAATTCCAGTTACGATAAAAAGAAGGAGATCTTGTCCATGATCATTTCTCTGATAAGGATGAGGAGGGTCCTGATCCCTATGAATGGGACAGAACAAGGGCCATTGTGGTAAGAGTTCCATGTGTTGATGATAATATTAAAGAGCCTACTGGGAACTTTGCTGGAAATATGGCTGGTATTGCTGCCACAATACCAGCATACATCTTCGAAGAATTGAGGGTTGTAAGGGATGATATTACACAGCTGATGACTCAATTGAGGAATAGTGAGCAGCGGATTGAAGATCTTATAAATTTCATGGAAAATAGAGGCAGAACCATTGAATCAACTGCTTCAAATGTCCCAAACTTGCAGTTTAGAGTCAGAGACATTTATGAGAATCTTGACAAGGTGTCCAGTACAGCAAAACTCAATCACAAATCTGTTACTGAATCTCTTATGAATCTGAACAATAAAGTTGATAAGATGGCTGAGCATCAATCCCTACTGAACTTGATCCTAAAATTTTGGACATGATGAATCTGCTGGTGCAAACAATTGAAGGCCGGATTACTTCAGTTGATACAAGAACAAAAATTATTGAGGGACAACTGAACAATCCGGTTAATACACAAGAAAGTGTTTTAGGCCTGTTGAACCGTTTTATTGATGATGTCAATAAGGGGGAAGAAGGACAAACAGTAGAAGCAAAAACGGTTGCCAGGATTTACAATAAGAAAAGATATGAGGCTGATATTAATGCTTTTAGAGCCCTTGCACCTGGAAGAGTACATTTGACTGATGATTTGCTGAAAGAATTCAAGACTGCTTATAATGCAAGAAGGAAACCCTACCATGATATGACTTTCATAGAATGTCTTGGAAACAAACTATGGGAAGCAAGGATCAGATCCTTAAGAGCTATATAAAGAGGAGGTAATGGAGGAAGAGGATAGTTTGCTAAGCAAAGATTAAGAAATTTATCAGCAAAAGACTCAATGGAAGAATTCAAGCTATTTTACATGAGACAAGGATTCAACTAACAAAGCATATAGCTGACTCTACCTGAGGCTTCGAAGAGGTGGAAGTTGGTACATACTTGAATTGATTTCTCTACACTTGAAAATAAATGGATGCTAGACATGGTTAAGGAAATCAAGGAATACCAACAGATAAGAGATCAAGATAGAGACATAAAATAGATCAGCAGACTCATATTTATGCTTTTTATCTTTATGCTGATTCTAGTTGTAATATCTTTTGAACAAGTTTGAACCTCAATGATATAGGAATTAAATTTGTTCTATTTTTGTGTTTATATCCTTTTGCTTTGCTGGAAGGAGGGTATTGGCATCATCACTAAAAATGGGGAGATCGTTAGACATATTCTAGTTTTAATGATGAGTGTCAGACTAGCTATTATAGAGCAAAGGCAAAAAGACGTCTAGAATTAATGTATAGGTTTACTAGAGTTTAATCTTTGTATGGGTTGGATTAAACAAGCACTGTAAAGAGGTCAGCTGACTTGATCAGCATATCAATCTAGGTCAGTAGAGTTTCTAGGACCTGCTGATGGTTGAAGGCTGAGGGTTCAAACTCGGTAATGAAGGCTAAAGGATCAAACATGGTATTAAAAGTCAAGGATATGGGATCACAATTTAGGTAAGTTTGTGATGGCCTAAACTGATCACATATACCTTGTGTATAAGGTCTAAGTTCCATAAAAAGTAAGGTGTTGATTGGAACTTGGTTATACTTAAAATGGTGTACTCTAACTTCATAATAAAAAGTTAGATGAGAAGCAGTCAGCTGAGGTGTTTTAAAACACAACAGACTAAAAGTTAGCTGATCATATGTGGGCATCAGCAGACCTATACAACAGGTGTCTGCTGAATGTAAAAGTCAAATTAATCCAAGTTTTTCTAGAAGATTAAATGGATTAGGATGAATTACAAGCATTGGATTAATCAGTCAATCAATGCCTAGGATGAAAGGGACGTTGTAAGGATTTTAGAGCCAAATCAAAATAGAGTTAAATCATTGGTTGATAGACTAACTGTCAGGAGGACACTCACACTGTCAGTATAGTACAACAGAGGGAATATTAGGAATATTCAGATAATCCTATAACGGTTGAATTTGAATTTCAAATTCAAATCACAGGATTTGCACCTATAAATAGAGGACCCCTGATTCAAATTTGAAATATACAAGAGCAAGAGAAAAACAACTAAGTATTTTGAGCAAGAACAAGCAATATCAATCAAGTGCATTGTTACCCTGCTGATACAATCCGAGCTTTAAATTGCTGATCAAGAATTTTCTTCAAGTGTTTCTGCAATCAAGTTCTATCTAGTATACACACTTGAAGACTACAAGCTGCTGGTCTTTTCATCCTAATCAAAGCTTGCTGAAGCTGAATCAGTTACTTGATTCAACCCCTTCTTTTCAAGAGAACCTGAAGACAGAGAAGCACTTCTGAAATTTCAAGGACTGTTGTGTTTTGTGGTGGAGTTGGTGAAGAGGCAATCATACCCCTCAAGGACCAGTGGAATACTTAAGAGCAGCAATCCTACCTGTTTCTAGTGTTCAGTTTGTGAAGGCATAGTTATTGGTCAAGTACAAACAGTTTAGGGATTTTTGTAAAGGCAATCTCAAAAGTCTCTAGTGAATTTCCTCCAAAATTAGAGAAGAAGAGTGGACTGATAGGATTACACCATCTGGAACCACAATAAAACTTGCCTACTTTACTTTACTACAATTTACTTTATTTGCATGCTTAATCACATCAACCTGCTGAACTAGTTACTGAAATCACACTACTTGCACTGAGTATCTAATACTTGGTATCATCGTTAAACAACAAGTATCAAGGCTTAATTTTATATATTCCGCTGCAACAGATTCAATAGATTCAATAGTCAGCTGACTGCTTAGGTCAGCAGACTATGGACCCTACTAAGTTTGTAAACTCTAAAGAGTTTTAAGTGTTAAGTTTATTCACCCCCCTCCCCCCTCCTCTAAACTTAATCAAAGCCTTTTCAAGGGACCAACAAGCATCATTGTTGCATAAATCCAAATAGTGTTAGGGTCTAAAGAATGACCCAATGGCTATAGTTTTCTTGTATTGAGTGACAGAGGTTTGGATTGAAGAAGATGATGCCATTCTAGTACTTAAAAGAAATTTGTCTACGGCTTGAAATTTTTGGAGAATTAGGGTTTGACCACAATGAAGGGGTAAAGATTTGTGAAAATGGTGAAGTGCTGTTTACATAGTGGAGGAATTGTAGTGTGAACATGACTGGATATGGAGAGATTTAGAGGGATTTATGCATGAAGGTTTGTATATAATCACTGTAAATAAGGATAATGGGAGAGAGGATCAAGGGAAGTAATGATAAATCCTGCCTTTTGAGGTGTAGCCATCATTCTCTCTTTTCAAATAAATCCTGTATTTTAATCCTTGTGTCTGATTAAAATAATATCCACGTGTGTAATCTCCAATAATAAATGCTCACTAAGTCTCTGATTTTCCACATGTACAAATGATTGATTCATTTCACGCTTTACTTTGTTGTTTACTCCACTGGTGATTTTGAGTGGTTAAGTGACTTGACTGGTCACTTAGCTGGTCAAGTGTCTGTGCTGACACTTGTTTACTGAGCTGCTTCATCAAAACAACTGTTCCTCACAACCAATTAAGTGGACTCCGCTGGACCAGTGCTATACCTGCCTAGTGAGCTCACCCGAAATGGCAAAGGTTCAGTCAGCTGGTGAAGTCACTCAACTGGTTACTCCAGTTAGCTGCTCCATTTATCTTAGTCAATTTCAATCATTCCCAACTCAGTTCTCAATTTGCAAAACCTTTCATGACTGAGTGGCTTAATGAATATATCAGCCAATCGATCTTCCGTAGATATATACTTCAAAATTACATCGCCTTTTTCAACATGATCTCTGATGAAATGATATCACATCAAGTAAACCAACTTTAACAAATTGATATAGAGTCTGATAAAAGCCAAACTAATTATAACAAAGCAAACTGAAATTTACCAAACATATGTAGTTTACTTAATCAATTCAGATTACAAAGATTTGCAGATCACCAAATTTAGAATTAGCTCAACTTTGAGTGCAGATGCAAATGTGCTAGCTAAAAGGTTTTAATCAAATATTTTGAGGGACTTGGGTTACACAACAGCTCAAGTGATTAGAAGAAGTGTAGGTTATAAACTATTACAAAATAAACTTGCTGCACTGGTAGCAAAACACGAGTTTATATAGATTCAGTAAAAATAGACGATCAGGTTATAATCAAAACGATCAAATTAAAACCCAAACAACAATATGTTACGTGCAATTGATCCAATGCAAAATACAAAGAAAAGAATCAGCGAAATATTCAGAATTGCTGCAAGATGAAATTATAAACCACAGACTCAGATTACTAAAAAGTTCTTTTACTAAAAATATTGTATATGGATACAAAGAACTACAGCAAAGTATCAGGTTCAGTTACAACCACAAATTACTGATCAAACGACAACGTTGATGCTTATTCCAAACAGTTCATGTTCAGATTACATGTGATACAATAGATCTAATACATAATGTATCAATTACACTACAAATACAAATTATCAAAGCTTAAGACTAAGCCGATTACAAGATGTAAATCAACAAAGCAAGGCAAAGAATTATGCAAAAAGAGTGCAGGGGTAGGTAACCTTATCGATTCAAAGAAAAGCAAAAAATAAAAGAGGCGAACTTGACATTCTAATCACAACAATTAGTCACTGATGATTTTAATATATTTATAAGAGGATGGAGAAACAAGGGCTAGCCTTGAACTAGAAAACAAGTCCTTAGAGTGATTTGGAGATTCAGTTTGTCGAGCTTTTTCCCTAAGGTTGTGTACAATTCAAACCATCCACACTGGGGACAAGTCCTGAATTTTGATATCACACAAGTATGGTTTATGTACCAAGACTACCACAGACTCAGCCTTGCACTTCAGTAAGCCAAAATGCAGTCAAGGAGATGAAACCAGAAAGCTTAACCTTATGCTCAAGGTAGTGAACTTGGTGATTCCACCAATTCACAGGCTTTTTCTTTCAAACCTTTCTGCAAGTTGTAACTGAATGAAGGTACACCACAGAGCTTTAATATGAGTGATAGATTGACACATGATCAGATCACTATGAAATATGAATCAAATGGCCAGAATCCTCTCAGGGCCAATGCTTGATTCAATCTTTCAATGGTGATTCCTGATCTTATCACTGCAGTACACAAGATTAAGAAAAACACAAGAGTACAAAGACACTAAACCAACAATTGACTACACAAGGAGTTCAACAACAATCAACACACAGAATTTCAAATAAAAGTGCACAACTTTAAAGAAATTCTGTAAGCAGACACTTACTAATCAAGAACCAGGATTCTGAAATGCTATCCCTTACAGATCCAGAATCCCACATAACCTTGAACAACCAAATGCCTACCCAAGGAATTCAGAAATATGATATTGCCAAGTCTTAACTTGCAGTATCAGTCATTTGCTGAATTTCGAACTCTAAACTCAACAAGAAGGACAAAGACTTTTGAGTGTGTAAAAGTGTCGAATTGCTAGTGAATTTTAGTAAGTAATCCATTTGATATTATTGGCTATTTATAGCCTTAGAGGTATGACTAAACCTCACTGATGAGGTGTGAACATATTCAAGAGAATTCACAGGATCCGAGGCACATTTAATAGGTGATTATACAGAATCAGCATTTAGAAGCCTATCTTGATTTTATGCACATGTGAGAGAAGACTTGGGTCAAGAATTCTGCATAAGAGATAAGGAACTTATTGCAGTATCAATTCAAAACAGTTAGTAAAAGAGGTAGGAGGAGTATCTATTCATATCAAAGACTGAACCTTTAAAAATATATCACACTTATTTTATGTCACTTTACCCAGCCGTAACATAAAAACATATACAGCCTTATTTCATATTAAGACCTATTTTATTATGTCTCAGAACAACACTTTAAGACCAGAAGATCAAGACTTGAATACCATGTCAATGACTCAGCTTATTTCAACACACAGAAAACGGTTATACACATTTTAAAAAGTTCAAGACATCATATTATTTTTAACAGAAAATTAGGTTTTAGTCCACTTTCCCCCTCTATATAAATTTTAATCCATATTCTATTTTTTTGTTGATTTAAGGAGAAAATAATTTCGTTCGGACTAAACTTGACGTAGAAGTCTATAAAATCAAGAAACGATAACAAGAGCTAATCCAAGCTCCAAGCTTTCATTCATAAAATGAGAGATAATTTTTTATTACAAGTTGATTCTAACAACTAAGGACTTAGGTAATTTATAGGCTAAAAAGCCCATTTAGGTAAACCCTACTACTTAATAGCCCACACGGTTATCCGACATAATAAAAGGTTGTAAACGAGTTATAATGTTCTACATCATCTCCATCCCTCTATTCGGAAAGCTCGTCCATGAGCGAATCCTTAGATAATGGCAATTCTAGAACACTGATATTTCCCAAACATGTCGTCACGTTCTTCGGTGGATCAAGCCCGTTCACCATCGTATGAAACAATTTCAAAGCATCATGAAAGTGTATGTTCTTGCACAGAGGAATCAAACGCAAAGAAATCACAGCAACTCCCGGATCAAACGGAAACATCGCGGTTTGAACATGTGTCTTGGGTAAATAGAATAACAAGGAGCGAGGATTGCCAGCCAAATACTGAATATGTTGGACAAGGAGTACAACTCCTAGGCAGTCCCAAGAATGAAAAAGAACTATTAATGTTGCATTACGAGTTAAAAGATCTTGTTCCTGAAGGCATTGCTTCATGAAAACTGGCTTCGTCCTCTTCATATAGTTACTATCACTCTTCCGACGTCTCAGTTCTATTTCTGCATTAGTCAAACATACAAGAATAATAAATCCTAAATCCAATTGCTTGATCGGAGCATGCATATCCATAATGTCGAGTCCACAATTAATCAAACAATTAACATCCATTAAGGCTAGCAAAAAGGAGTTGGGTAAGCCTTCCCAAGGTGGAGCTGTTACTTTGCAGACTAGGTAATCAAACTGTAATATCCCGATTTTTGAAAAAGGGCAATTCGGTCTTTTAGCAAAAATCAGAATATTATGTTATTTTTAATTAAAGGATTTTCGAAAAAAGAAAAGAAAAAGGATAAACAAGGATTTTCTTTTTAAGGAAAATAATTAAATAATTAGGTATTTGGGATTATAAAAGGAAAACTAATCCTAATTTTAACCTAGTTGTTTTTGACAAAAAAGAGGGAGGGACGCAGAAAGAGAGGCGCAGGAGAGAAAAAAAAGAGGGAGAAGAGGCTTTTGATTTTCAAGGCTAATCCGTTGCTCTTTTCAACAGACGTCTCAAGAGAAAGGATCACCGCGAGACGAGGATCGTTTTGATACCAACAATCCCTAGATCCGTTGACGTAGCAGGTTAAAGGTTTAACCTTTTTTTCAAAGCTTTGGTAGTTTGTATCGTTGTACCATGCAAATTAAGGTAACGTGGTTTTCTTATCGTATGATTAAGGTTTCGTAAAGTGGTAGAGCAATTTGTATGATTGTTTTTCATGGTTTTAATTCGTTTAAGTCGAGTTTGGGTTGAATTTGAGTAGAAAACGCAGAGTGCAGAAAACTATCCTCTGTGGTGCAAGAAGAACGTGTATATGTGCAGGAGAGAGGCTCGGTCGACCGAGCCTATCCATTCGGTCGACCGAGTGTTGGTTCATCCGTACGGATGAGTGGTGTATCCGTACAGCTATTTCTCAGTATCGGACAGAAAGTTTATCCGTCCGGACAGGGACTGTTTCAGTACTGTTTTCCTTTGTTATGTGTTTAAAGCTCCATAATAGCGTATTTACTGCATAATCTTACGTGACAAAGCCCTGAATTAGCTTTTGATGCATTTAGTTCCGGCACCATATGGATTACCTAAAAAGATGAAGTGTGGGACCGTCGAAAGCTTTGGATTTGCCTTGTGCTTCGATAAGCTAGAGTTTATCGATGTCTGTGTAATTGCTAGGGCTTGTCCGTGTCTAGTGGTCTAAGTACGAGAGTAGGAGATGTGAGGGAGCTTACTTGAAAACACTTAGGTGGCTAGTTAAACATCTAATCAAACGTATATGCTAGATTAATAATCTTAAACATCATGCAATGCTTGGTAAGGCATAGTACAATATCGCGATGTGTTCTCTGACCAGACAAAGTAGACTGTACCCACGCCGGTCAATCGATTGGCTAGATAAAGCGTCTGGTGCATTCTGCCGGTTATCACACTATCGGGACTCAGATATTCCCGGGGCTACTAGAGTGTGTCTCTAAGTAAGTTGCACCCAGTTGTCCTAGTACATCCTATTACTAGGCGTAGTGCCCTTGTTATTCATGATGTAACAAACTTGAGCTAAGTTAGACACCTTTTGGAACCTCATGTTATGCTATGAATATAATATGATAGTTAGCTAGGGTTAACAACGGAAATGAATTAATAAAAGACGGCGTTGCTTTTATTTCTTTATGAGATCATAGTTATACGATTTTCTACGCGTTACTAAGTACTTATGTACTTACCCCGTTACTTTTTGTTTGTCTTTCTCTTTCCCCAAAGAAGATGAACAGGTTGCTATGGTTGACGAGTTCTTTGATGATGAAGTTTGAGATGAAGCTTTTGAAGACTTAGTTCTTTTAGTTGTTTCTTTCTTAAAACAGTTGTTTCACGTTTGAACAATGTTGTCCTTCTTTTTGGTTTACCTTCTTTTGAGATATTTTGGGATTTGGATGTTGGATGATTAGTTCTCTTTATTGGATTTAGTTTTTCATAGCATTGATTACCGTGTGTTCGATCATTTGGTTTCCCCGAGTTGTTGAGTTGTTTTATCTTCCGCGTCGTTTGTTTCTGATGTATGACGTAAGGCTTACATATATTATTGAATTTATTTGATAATATTTGTGCCTAGCGCTCTTTCCGGATAAGGACTCGGTGTCCGGGAAAGGGGCGTTACAGTTGGTATCAGAGAGAAAGGTTTTCCTTGCTGTGGAGGACTTGATTTCTTCTTTATGATAAGTTTTAGAGCTTTAGTAACCCCCTCTCTTTTCTTGGTAACAGAATGGTTCTTACTAGAGGAGGAGCTAATACGAGTAACACCGAGGCAGCTAACACCCAGACGGGTAACGCTGAGGCAGGATTTACCGAGGTTGTGATTCCGAGAAGGAGAAGAAGTGGACCAGCTACCTAGAGCCCTATGGTTTCTCAAGGGAACACCCCATCTGTGAGCAGCATCATGCGTGGGATGAATCAGGGACCAGACATTGTCACCAGAGGTAGAGTGGAACAAGGGGGTCCTTCACGGGTTAACACCTGCATACCGGTTACTACTTCAGCTCCAAGGACCATGAGTTGGTCCGGGTTGGGACTTTCTCATCCACCGGCTAGTCAGTTTTTCAGTTATCCACAGGTATCGACGTTTCCTTCTGCACCGCTGAGTTTTACACCGCAACCGACGGTTCTACCTCCACCACCACCTAGGTCGGATTCTTTTGTAGCACCTGGCTACACCCATCCCCAACAGAACTATCAGTATCAGAATGCCCCACCAAAGTCAAAGCAGCCAATGCAAAATCATCAGTTTGGGGGTTATGACAGACCAGTTGATTGGTATGAGAAGATGAAGAAACATAGGGTGCCAGAATTCTTTGGCAATGTTGAGCCAGCAGCAACAGATTTATGGATTCATGGGTTCGAGAAGGCGTGCAGAAATATGAAAGCTCCAGAATCTGAGTGGGCTCATTTAGCCATATCCTTGTTGGCAGGAAATGCAGAAAGTTGGATGGAAGCATATGAGCAAGTTAATCCAAGGATCACGGATTGGGCAGTGTTCAAGGATATGTTCTACAAGGAATACTTTCCTAGGACAACACGGAATGCGAAGGCTAATGAGTTCCTGAGTTTGAAACAAGGGAGATATACTACAGTAACTCAGTACTCCCAGAAGTTCCATGAGTTGGGCAGATTCTACCCTGAGATCATGAAAAGTGAAGAGAAAAAGATTGATAAATTCATGGAAGGATTGTCACACGAGGTGGCGAAGGTCATGCTAGGAGATAGACCTACGAGCATGGCAAGCGTCATGGATAGAGCTTTGATTGTGGAGAGATTTGCCAGTAGGCAGACGGTTGTAGTTGGAGATAAGAGGTCTTTCTCAATTTTTCAAGGAAGTAATAGAGGAGCACCACAGCAGAATGTTAAGAGGATAGGAAATCTGGCTACGAAGAGTTCAGCAAGTGGAACGCCAGCAGTTTGTGCTAAGTGTAACAAGACACACACAGGAGAGTGCATGGCAGGTAGCGTGAGTTGTTTCCACTGTGGGGAAGTGGGACATTACTCGAGAGCGTGTCCTAAGAAGCTCTCTCAAGGTAATCAGTAGGAGGACGAGGTAACCAAATAGGTAATCGTACCACACAGTAGCGATCCATTCCAGTGTCTTCGCAGCAGATGCGAAACCGGAAGAGTTAGATGACCTTGTGGTGACAGGTACTTTTCAGTGTTTGTGTTTATTATAGACATTTAATATGATATAGCGTGCATATGATATTACATATTTATACTTAAATTGATTCACTTGTTAGGCACCATAATCATAGATAATCTAGCAGTTTCAGCTCTGTTTGATACTGGAGCTTCAGGGACTTTTTTTTCCTCTAAGATAGCTAAGAAGTTGAACCTACCTCTTAAGGAATTGGAGAGACCTTTGAGTATAACCACACATTTGGGTAGAGTCACTAGATGTCAAGTCACACCCCAAGTTGATATTAGAGTTGGGACTTACAAGTGCCAGTATGCTTTGACGGTGTTGGATTTCTCGGATTTCAATGTTATCCTGGGTATGGACTGGTTGTCCAAGAATTACGTCTACTTGGATTGTAGAGGTAAGAGGGTGATCTTTAAGGCCCCAGGGAAATCAGCTAAGACGTTTCAGGGTAACGTATGCAAGCCTAGCAAGGGTCGTTATCCGATTATCTCAGCAGTTAAAGCCCTAAAAGCTTTGAAGAGGAGTTGCCAGGATTTCGTTGTTTATGCATTAGATAAGGAAAAGCATAGGCCCGAGTTAGGAGAGACTCGTGTAGTTAAGGACTTTCCCGAAGTTTTCCCGGATGATTTGCCAGGACATATGCCTGATAGGGCCATAGAGTTCGAGATCGAATTGATTACAGGAGCATCACCAGTGGCTAAAGCACCTTATAGGATGGCACCAGCGGAGTTGAAAACTCAGCTGAAGGAGATGCTAGAGAAAAACAACATCCAGCCAAGTACATCTCCATGGGGAGCACCGGTCTTTTTTGTGAAGAAGAAAGATGGGAGTATGCGTTTGTGCATCGACTACAGAGAGCTGAATAAACTGACAATCAAGAATAAGTATCCTTTACCAAGGATTGATGATCTGTTCAGTCAGTTGCAAGGTAAGAAGGTGTTCTCTAAGATTGATCTTAGGTCCGGTTATCATCAGTTGAAGATCAAGGTGTCAGATATACCTAAGACAAACCTTGATGATTTAGATATGGACATTATGAGTTTTTGGTCATGCCGTTTGGACTCACTAATGCTCCATCGAAATTCATGGACTTGATGCAAAGAGTTTTCATGCCTTATCTCGATAAGTTTGTGATAGTTTTCATAGATGATATCTTGGTATACTCCAAGGATAAGAAAGAGCATGAAGAACACCTAAGGATAGTTCTACAGACCTTAAAGGAGAACAAATTATATGCCAAGTTTTCTAAGTGCGAGTTTTGGTTGGACCAGGTTAGTTTTATGGGGCATATAATATCTGAAGAAGGCATTAAGGTGGATCCAGCAAAGATAGAAGCCGTTTCTATGTGGCCTAGACCAACATCAGTAACAGAGATAAGAAGTTTCTTAGGTTTAGCTGGGTACTACCGGAAGTTTGTAAAGGATTTCTCTAAGATAGCTACACCTCTCACGAGGCTTACTCAAAAGAACTTTAAGTATGAGTGGACCAGTGAATGTGAGGAAGCTTTTCAGACTTTGAAAGAAAAGTTGACAACAGCACCCGTGTTAGCATTACCGGAAGTTTTTGATAACTATGATGTATACACGGATGCATCGGGTCAAGGGTTGGGTTTTGTTCTGATGCAATCAGGGAAGGTAATTGCTTATGCATCTAGGCAGTTAAAGGCGCATGAGAAGAATTACCCTACACACGACTTGGAGTTGGCAGCAGTAGTATTTGCTCTGAAGCTTTGGAGACACTATCTGTATGGTGTCAAGGCAAGGATCTTCACGGATCATAAGAGTCTTAAGTTTTTCTTTACACAGGAAAATCTGAACATGAGACAAAGAAGATGGTTGGAGTTCGTGAAAGATTATGACTTGGACATTCAATACCATCCGGGTAAAGCGAATGTTGTAGCAGATGCACTTAGCCGGAGAGCGGTTAATGCTATCACTACCTTGCAAGAAGTCGAGATCGCTTGGATAGGATGCATTCAAGTGATTGAAAGGAAGGGTGAAGCTCGGACTTTGGCGCCATTGATGGCAAGGTCAAATTTGCTAGATGAGATTCGGGCTAAGCAGGATAAAGACCCTGTGTTGATTAATTTGAAGCGAGTAGCTCGAGAGAAGCCTACAGTGGGTTATCAGTTGGACCAGAGTGGTCATCTTTGGTACGGAGACCGTTTGTGTGTGCCCGATGTGGATGGCCTAAAAGAGAAGGTTATGGATGAAGCTCATAAGATTGCTTTTGCGGTACATCCAGGAGCCACTAAGATGTATAGAGATCTCAAGGAGAGATATTGGTGGCCTGGTATGAAGTTAGGGATCGCAGAGTTTGTGGCAAGATGTGATACATGCTAGAGAGTGAAAGCAGAACACAGAAGACCAGGAGGTTTGTTGAAACCCTTGGAGGTACCGGAATGGAAATGGGAGAATATCACGATGGATTTCATCACCGGTTTGCCAAAGACTAAGGGCGGTCATGACATGATTTGGGTGATTGTGGATAGACTCACAAAATCAGCCTATTTCTTGCCGTGTAAAGTGGACATGCCTATAAAGAAGTTCGCTACTATGTATATCGACAATATAGTGAAGCTTCATGGTGTGCCTCTATCTATTGTATCCGACAGGGATAGTAGATTTATCAGTCGCTTCTGGAAGGGCTTACGGAAAGCTTTTGGGACGAAGACTGATTTGAGTACAGTGTTTCATCCGCAGACGGATGGGCAGTCAGAGAGAACAATTTAGACTCTCGAGGACATGCTTAGAGCTTGTGTTTTGGACGCCGGAGGATCATGGATAGATTACCTCAACTTGGTTGAGTTTGCTTACAACAATAGTTACCATGCAAGTTTGGGAATGCCACCTTTTGAGGCCTTGTACGGTAGGAAGTGTAGAACTCCACTTTACTGGGATGAAGTGGGAGAGAAACATATCACAGGGCCGGAGATGGTTCAGCAAGCCAAGGAGAAAATTGAGTTGATAAGGAAAAATCTGAAAGCTGCTCAAGATCGTCAGAAGAGTTGGGCCGATGTTAGAAGAAGACCGCTAGAGTTTGAGGTCGGGGATAGAGTTTACCTTCGAGCGTCTCCGATGAAGGGTATCAAGAGGTTCGGACATAAAGGAAAGCTAAGTCCAAGGTATGTAGGACCTTTTGATGTCATCGAAAGAGTTGGGAAGTTGGCTTATAGACTTCGGTTACCAGAGTCGATGTCTAGAGTCCACAATGTTTTCCATGTATCGATGCTTAGGAAGTGTCTATCTAAAGTGGACGTGGAATCTGAGATTGACCCGGAAGTGTTGCAAGATAATCTCTCCTACGTGGAGAAGCCGATAAGGATTCTGGATAGGAAAGAGAATATGATAAAGAGACGAGTGATCCCGTTAGTATTAGTGCAATGGAGCAATCATGCACCGACGGAAACCACTTGGGAAGTGGAAGCGGACATGTTCGACGAGTTCCCAGAGTTCCCTCATCTACCAGGTACGATCTAGTTTCGAGGACGAAACTCCTCTTAAGGGGGGAGGAATGTAATATCCCGATTTTTGAAAAAGGGCAATTCGGTCTTTTAGCAAAAATCATAATATTATGTTATTTTTAATTAAAGGATTTTCGAAAAAAGAAAAGAAAAAGGATAAACAAGGATTTTCTTTTTAAGTAAAATAATTAAATAATTAGGTAATTGGGATTATAAAAGGAAAACTAATCCTAATTTTAACCTAGTTGTTTTTGACAAAAAAGAGGGAGGGACGCAGAAAGAGAGCCGCAGGAGAGAAAAAAAAGAGGGAGAAGAGGCTTTCGATTTTCAAGGCTAATCCGTTGCTCTTTTCAACAGACGTCTCAAGAGAGAAAAGATCACCGCGAGACAAGGATCGTTTTGATACCAACAATCCCTAGATCCGTTGACGTTGGAGGTTAAAGGTTTAACCTTTTTTTCAAAGCTTTGGTAGTTTGGATCGTTGTACCACGCAAATTAAGGTAACGTGGTTTTCTTATCGTATGATTAAGGTTTCGTAAAGTGGTAGAGCAATTTGTATGATTGTTTTTCATGGTTTTAATTCGTTTAAGTCGAGTTTGGGTTGAATTTGAGTAGAAAACGCAGAGTGCAGAAAACTGTCCCCTGTGGTGCAAGAAGAACGTGTATATGTGCAGGAGAGAGGCTCGGTCGACCGAGCCTATCCATTCAGTCGACCGAGTGTTGGTTCATCCGTACGGATGAGTGGTGTATCCGTACAGCTATTTCTCAGTATCGGACAGAAAGTTTATCCTTCCGGACAGGGGGATCGCTTTCAAGATCGCTTTCCTTTGTTATGTGTTTAAAGCTCCATAATAGCGTATTTATCAGATAACCTTACGTGACAAAGCCCTGAATTAGCTTTTGATGCGTTTAGTTCCGGCACCACATGGATTCCCTAAAAAGATGAAGTGTGGGACCGTCGAAAGCTTTGAATTTGCCTTGTGCTTCGATAATCTAGAGTTTATCGATGTCTGTGTAATTGCTAGGGCTTGTCCGTGTCTAGTGGTCTAAGTACGAGAGTAGGAGATGTGAGGGAGCTTACTTGAAAACACTTAGGTGGCTAGTTAAACATCTAATCAAACGTATGTGCTAGATTAATAATCTTAAACATCATGCAATGCTTGGTAAGGCATAGAACAATATCGCGATGTGTTCTCTCCGACTGCACAAAGTAGATCGCACCACGCGCCGGTCAATCGATTGGCTAGATAAAGCGTCTGGTGCATTCTCGCCGGTTATCACACTATCGGGACTCGAGATATTCCCGGGCTACTAGAGCGTGTCTCTAAGTAGGTTGCACCCATTGTCCTAGTACATCATATTACTAGGCGTAGTGCCCTTGTTATTCATGATGTAACAAACTTGAGCTAAGTTAGATACCTTTTGGAACCTCATGTTATGCTATCAACATAATATGATAGTTAGCTAGGGTTAACAACGGAAATGAATTAATAAAAGACGGCGTTGCTTTTATTTCTTTATGAGATCATAGTTATACGATCTTCTACGCGTTATTAAGTACTTATGTACTTACCTCCTACTTTTGTTTGTCTTTCTCTTTCCCCAAAGAAGATGAACAGGTTGCTACGGTTGACGAGTTCTTTGATGATGAAGTTTGAGATGAAGCTTTTGAAGACTTAGTTCTTTTAGTTGTTTCTTTCTTAAAACAGTTGTTTCACGTTTGAACAATGTTGTCCTTCTTTTTGGTTTACCTTCTTTTGAGATCTTTTGGGATTTGGATGTTGGATGATTAGTTCTCTTTATTGGATTTAGTTTTTCACATCATTGATTACCGTGTGTTCGATCTTTTGGTTTCCCCGAGTTGTTGAGTTGTTTTATCTTCCGCGTCGTTTGGTTCTGATGTATGACGTAAGGCTTACATATATTATTGAATTTATTTGATAATATTTGTGCCGAGCGCTTTTTCCGGATAAGGACTCGGTGTCCGGGAAAGGGGCGTTACACAAACTTACATCGTCTGTAGCATAAAACTAGATGTGCTTTCATGATGCACAAAATCGTAGCATTGATACTTTTCCCGTAGAATGCTCCCGCGTACGAGACGTATCGGTACACAAACACTCCCTTCATCTTCAGAATGTAAAGGTATACCTGTGTTATCAATTTATGAAGCAAGCAGTCCGCTTGTTTTTTGAATAAATCAAGCAAATGTTTCCTCGTGGCTTTCCCCACTTTCAGCGCATCTATTGCCAGAACACTATACCTTATCTTTGAATCTTCACAGTGCATGTAGTCCAATGAGTATAAATTATGATATTTTATATGCCAACAATTTGATGAGAAACACATTCCAACATAAAGCCAAGGCATCAGCGCACCAGATATAATGTAGGCTTCACTTGCTCGAGAACGTGATATTAATTTAAACAGAAAAGGATTGAGGGAAAAACTCACAGCATACTCCATGGGAAGCCCTTCAATATTCATTGTGGCATACAATCTGCCCATGTTCTCCCTCCTTGAAACCTTGATCTTCATGTTCTTGTGGAGCTTCCAACCACCGTCTTCCTTATCCATTTTATGAGTGGATCTCTTCAAACTTATCAACATGGCCTCCCTTTTAGCTGACCCGATAACACCAATTAAATGTAAACAGAATATCAACGCATCCATTTGACTTCCGGAAAATTCGTGGGGGCAAAATAAAGGACCATTCTCATAGCCCCAAGTGTCTGTTGAATTAATGCTTCCACCCGGATCAAACAAGATAACAACCACTTTAATATAATTTTCGTACCAAGAATGTAACATCCATAATTCAGTAGTCCCATTTCGTACCATTCCGACTTCGACGAACTCGCACAGATGTGCCTGCCCTTTTCTTCTGAAGGATTCCCAAATAGATTTCCCCCTTGAATACAGTGGCTGTACAATGACATTTAAGGAGTAATCATATTCGCCAATTTCATGCTTCAAACCCGGATTACCCCCACCAGGCTAATGCCAAATCCAACCACAATTTCTAACTGATAGTTTTTATCTACTTCGAGTTCCTGATGTTCCTCAATTTCCATAGACCAGCTAGGACAATAACAGTTACAAAAAATATAACACTGATCTGGGTAAACATTTTCAACCAACCATAAGTTAAGGACAAGACAACCTAGAAATTTTAATTGTCGTTGTCCATCATTCCTATTCCATTTCCATGTGCCTCCAGGATCAAAATTACGCATTATCGTATTGTTAACAAGGAAATCGACATCATACGGGCCCATTTTCAGCACTTCTTTGAAAACAGAAAACGGATTACCTGCTTGAAAATCGTCACTCCCAACCTTAAGAACAGTAGATATATCAACTGTGTGAGGGCCAACATTTATATCTTTAGTTATATTTGTAGCTTCATGTTCAACTCCAACTTCCTGACCCTCGATCCTACCTTTCTTCAACTGACCGGGAAAAACCTTATTAACTTCACCCACACTCTTTATCATATTCGAAGCCTCGGGTATGTCGTAATCCTCTTGCGTAAGAACAGAAATTGCAAATCTCATCTCAGCACTCTCGAGTCCCTTTTGTTGTGTTAGTTCCACTTGTTTGACACCTCTAACATCAAAGACATCATTTGCATTTAGCAGACAAGACTCTTCACACTTGAAAGCTATGATTGAATTCAAGTGTTGAAGCTCTTTGGTGTGCTTGAAGGTGTCTTCCCCAGTTGTATAATGATATTTTGGGTCGCTTACACCGTCTTGTTTGCCAGTGTTTGAATCGGTGGGAGCTTTTATCAAACATTTGGCGGGCTTCACTTCAATCCTTTCTTTTGTAAGTTCAACATTCTTGTTATTTTCCTCATTGTTTCCAGCCTTCATATTGTTGTTAGCTTCCCCAACGGCTTCATCAATTGGTGTTGCTTCTTTTTCAGTAGATGTATCATGCCAGAGAGAACCCGTTGCCACATTTCCGTCTTTGGGAATCTTGCGGGTACCTGCAGAGATTAAATCCAAACATTCACAGCTATCAATGGGGCTACAATCCTTTGACTGCTTTGGAGACTCTTTCCCTGGGGGACATTTTGTCGAACAGGTGGTGTGCTTCACGCTGTGTTCATTCTTTTGCTTGTGGAAATATGTCAAACGTGAGGTGTGCAAAAATTTCTTGATCAATAGCTTACTCATTCTTGACCATGAAGTGATTAAGTTCTTGCCTTCAGAAAATCTATTGTTTTGCAACTCTTTCCACCATATATGTGCTTCACCTATTAGCTTGGAAGCAACCAATTTACATTTCACAGCATCAGGTGGGTTCACTGCTTCAAAATAATCCTCAAAAGTGTCGATCCAATCCATGAAATCCAACGTACGAGAAGAACCATCAAAGGCTGGCAATTTCTCTTTAGTTATGATTCTACTAAATGTTGTGAATCTGCCTCCTTGGTGATTTCGCTGTTTGAATTGATACTCATTACTCCCACAAAACTCTGTTCTTGAACCCAACTGCTGTACAGTATAAAAAACTTTGCTGACTTCACCTTGTTTGGCACCAGGAAGGACTCGACCATTGTGATGAATATCCAGCTTGGCTTCAAAAGGATCATGTCTAGGTTCGATCATTGCTTGACGAGTCTCCACTATGAAACGATCAAACTTTTGATCCAACTTTGACACCTCCCGAAGGGACTTCAGATCTCGATCTACGTCGGAGATCCGGCGGGCTTCTAATTTGTGACTTGCCATCAGCGGAACCAAGGAGAAACCAAGGCTCTCTGATACCAAATGACGTAGAAGTCTATAAAATCAAGAAACGATAACAAGAGCTAATCCAAGCTCCAAGCTTTCATTCATAAAATGAGAGATAATTTTTGATTACATGATGATTCTAACAACTAAGGACTTAGGTAATTTATAGGCTAAAAAGCCCATTTATGTAAACCCTACTACTTAATAGCCCACACAGTTATCCGACATAATAAAAGGTTGTAAACGAGTTATAATGTCCTACATCAAAACTACCCCTGTATTGGTCATTGATGATAGGTTTTAAAAAAGCAACACGTTTTGGAAGAAGCGAACGAGAAAGTGTTTCCAGAAATCTTAGCCTTTGCCGATTCCTCCTCTTCTTCTTCCTCCACCTCGTTCCCATTCTTCTCCAGTATAGCTGCAATGCCACCACCGGAGCCGGTGTAGTTACAACTACCTAAGCATGATTTTGGAAGCAGCATGGACGGCGCGGAGCAGTAGTACTAGCCGGAGGAGGAGGAGGAGCAATAGTTTTACAGACTTTCATAGCGGAGGCACTCCATGACCTAGAGAGGAATTCCATGGGTTCTCTTGGACTTTCCTGCAGCAGAAGAAGAAGATGATCTCCGTTGTTGCCGCTAGTGTTTATTGACTTTTGCATGTCTATCTTTGCTCATGTTTAATATGTGTGATTTCCAAATTGATTTTGATAAAGAGAAGGCACGTGCATTTCGTTGAAAATGGTCGGCATTTAGATGACTCAGTTTTTTTTTGCAGGTATGGACCATTCTGGATATGCACTACCCTGATATTTGTGGCACCTTCAATTGGCACATTCGTAACGTATGTTTCTCACAAGCTGCAGAATAAAGAATGGAACTATGACATCATTTTGGTGACTTGGTCTTCTGGTTTGTTCTATGGCTAAGAGTAGGGGTGGCAAAAATCCCGTTTTTCCCGATCCGACCTATTTCCGACCCGTATAATCCCGACCCGAATTGATCCCGACCCGAAAATTCAGGAATTTACCCGACCCGAATTAATACGGGAATGGGATCGGGTTCAAAACCCAGTCCCGTAGAAATCCCGATCCCGACACGAATTTGTATTTTTTTTTAATATTTATATTTTATATGTAAATATCATAATATATCTCAAGAAAATCGGAAAACCAGTCTTTTGTTTCCATTTTCCATTCTAGGGTTCCTTACTAAAAAAAAAATCAGAATATATGACTTTGAAAGTTTGCATTGTGAAGTATTTAGTGTGTGAACTGTGAAGAAGGAACTATAATGTACGAACTATTGTTTTAATTTTTAATTTTGGTGTATGACTATGAACTATGATCAAGTTATTGTCGTCCTTTTTATATAAAAACATGATTATATTTTAAGATCATATATTCAGGAAATTCATTCCCGACATTCCGGGATCCTGAATATCTGGGATCCCGATTTTCGGGATCCCGAACTTATCGGGAACGGGTCCGGGAAGAAAAATAGAATCTCGAATCGAATCGGGTCGGGATCGAAAAGGTGTGTTACGGGACGGGTCCCGACCCGATGCCACCCCTAGTTAAGAGCATCCATTTCTGTATTTGCTTGTTTGTCTTCCATAGTCTTTCATTATTTGCATAATAGGATTTTTTTTTGTGTCTTCCTTATTGGAAAGTAAGTAATCTTGCACTTTGAACTAGAAATTAAGCATCTACAGTGCATTTTAATTTTTCCTTTCACCCATAATGAATGGAGTAATAATACGAGCACAACCATTGTGCTGTAAACGGGTTACACGACCAATGTTTCTACGCTTGATGATGCCGTAGGACCCATTTTTTATGATGTACTTTAATCATGATCAACTGTAGAAACATTGGCCGTGTCACCCGTTCTGACCTGGTGGTTGTATCTGTGTCATTAGTTGTCCGTGAAGTAATTGCACTCTATAAGATATTTCTAATTGTAATATGTTGAGCTTATTAAGGTATGTTGTGGGTTTATTCTTATTATTTAGTGACTTCTTTGAAATCATCAAATACTATTATTGACTTCAAGTTGTTGTCTTCTTCTACTTTGTTCAAATATACAGAATGTTGCAATATTGCAATGTTTTTTTTTTCAAAAACAAACGGTTATAGTGTGGTTCAAACCCCCTCACTTACATTGGGAAGCATACTAATGATGATATTTCAGTCATTAACGAATAAGAAATGCAATGTATATTTATTTTCTGTGGTTATTAGTACGGAAAAGTGTTTTGAGACGTTGAAGAGGAAAACAGAATTGGTTGTGTTACTGTGATGATAACGTGTTACTGTTAATATCGCTATGTATTGTTCGTAAAAGGTGTTATTGCAGGCATATGATGTCTTTATTTGGTTTTAATCATTCCTTGTGACGATCCAAAAACGTCGATGATAACTCAGGGCTGTTCTCCTAAAGACAACCTGCAAAAATCCTTAAGAACACGATAAAAAAGTGGGGGGTGTTTTGGAGGTGCTTTAGACTGGACATAAGATATTATTTCTCAAGCTGCCTATGTATCCAATGCGTGTATTGGAATCAAGTCTCCGTAGTTCCTTAAGGATGGCTTATATAGAGAAGAGTTGTGCCCTAAGGCTGCGTGGGCCTTGTCCTTGTTGGGCTTTGATTGCCGTGTTCCCTAAGGAAAAGATAACTATGATTTAATCTCATAAATTGTAGGAGATAATTGCGTGTATATTTGAATGTCAGGATTAGAGTAGTAAATACGAGGGATTCTTCCCATATTTATCTGATGATCACACACGGGGGAAATACGATTTGAGATTAACTCTGGCCGACCTAGCTGGGCCGAACTAAAGCGGCCGGGCCTTTCTGTGTTTAAGCTGAGCTACGAAGGTCGGGGGAGATAGCCGACTTATAGGGTCGGGTAGGGGTTGGTTTGATCACCAGTACCGGCCGACCTGGAGGGGTCAGAGGATGGTAACCAAGCTCTTACGGCATGGGTACTGGGGGTTCTGCCCTTGATGGAGGCTTTTCTCTATCTTTATTTATTATTGTGCTGATGTGGAGGTGACACGTGGATAAGGTCAGTCTCTGGCATTGTCATAAGCCCCACAAATCCAGCTGAGCCCTTGGGGTCAGCTAGGATCTGCTTAAGGTAGCTTGGCCATGGTTCTCTTGACTTGAAGAGTTGGTACGCATCTTACTCAGCCAATCTGATAGAGTTCTGCTATGACTTTGCTGAATGGGAGGCGTTTTAGCACACCATGGTGGTTGCGCGGTGGCGCTCAAGAACAAGGATGAAGAAAAAGTTGTGTTTTAGAC
Organism: Gentiana macrophylla; assembly: GCA_026214975.1. Lineage (NCBI taxonomy): Eukaryota > Viridiplantae > Streptophyta > Magnoliopsida > Gentianales > Gentianaceae > Gentiana > Gentiana macrophylla. Next base: position 51,611,549 of record CM047807.1, on the reverse strand, counting down.
TATGATTAGGATTATGAGCTGAGCCGTAGAAGGCTACCTACGTACCCTCAGCTTGTAAGGGATCAAGGCCAATTTCATAGTTTTTCAAAAATGAGAGCCCCTTTTGTCAATGGTGCACGGTTATTTATAGGGCCTTGAGTTGGCCGTCACCAAGTTGTTGAATGAGCTGGCAAACTATGACACTGCCGAACTGAGATCGGTCTTAGAGTGCCGAGCTGAAGAGCTGGCGAGTTGAGAGCTTTTGGAGAGCTGAGATATTTGAGGAATGAGAGCGTTGTTTACGAACTTTGTTGTCTAAATGTGTTGGCTTTGTTTGCGTTAAAGGATGGTGGACTGGAGGGGCGAGCGGGTCGAACCCCTAGTGCTTGGCATCAGACTAGTTGCTTGTTGCTTTATTTCTGTTACATTGGCTCACGATAGGAATCGTGATGGTGTGAGGTGGGCTTGATCGTGCTTGGCTCGGTCCGGCCAATTAAGGGGCAGACTAAATGGGCCGAGGGGGCCTATCCGTTTCTAGGTTTACGTAGAGGCCATGTTCGGATCCATGGATTATTTCCGGAACTTGGCATGATTCGACACATGGATGTCCCCTACTCTTTGAACTTTCGAGCGTGTAAGTGAAGGTCATGGTGTAAAGTTGTAACAACTTGATACACCGTTTGTTGAGGTGACTTGTTCTAGAGTAGTCTACTGAGATAACGTAAGGCTCCTATAGCGTAGTGCACCGGTGTTGTGCTTAGATAGCAGACGGTTATAAGTGCGTCAGGCTTGAGAGCGTAAGGACACAATTTTCAGAAGATTCGCTCGGGTGAGAGCTTTAAAAACAGTGTCAAGGTGGAGTTGGGCGTATAAGGATTCGCTCGAGGGCTTATCAGACTGACTTATAGCGTTAAGCTTCTCAGCGAGCAGGGTCAGGTCGGACCGATCTCTCGCATGAAAGTTTAAGATGAGCCGGACCAGGCTAGTGCTGACTTTTCATTTAAAAACACGGCGAGTTGGGCCAGGTCGGACTGACTTCTCGCGTTATTAAGCGGACAGGCTATGATGCCACTCTATTAAGCGGACTCAATGTACTTTTTAGTTGACATATGCTTGCTGAGCCGGATATGCAAAGCTCAGATTGTGTGTCCTGCAGACTTTTTCGAGCCCGGCCTATGGAACAGGAGCCGGTCTCTGGGAGGACTGATATAGAGCTAGCTGACATTGGCTTCAAGGCCATGGAATATGCAAGCTTGCTTTTCTAACTCGAGTGTTCTACTTTTATAGTGTTTCTTACTTGCAGGGAACCTTGGTTGGCCAGGACATTTTCCCCGAGCTGGGAAAGTTGACAGGAGATTTGAAGACGATTGCCGATATGAGGCAAGGTCAGCCTAACCATGTCTACACTTTAGAGATGGATAAGGCAGAGGGTTGACGACCTACGCCAGACCAGGCTCTATTGAATCCAATGATAAAAAGATTTTCTCCAGAAGTGATTCCAGGCTCTAGAGGCTAAGCATAAGTCAGAAGAGAAGTTTACTGGGAAGGTCGAGCAAGAAGCTACCATTCCAGCTCACGTTGCTAAGGCCATCCAAAATATGAGGCTTCAGAGGAGTTTACTCAGGCTTTGAAGATATTGCTTACGCCGGTCCTAAGCAACGGATATATTTTAGGCGTGGATGATATCAAGGGTCAGGTCGCCGACTTTGTCATGGACAACCTTCCTAGCAAGGCTCTTATAAGATACGCATGGATGTGGTCTATGACAACCGTTTGAAGGACTTCTCGCAGGGAGTGGAATTGTGTCTGAGTACTCCTGCCATGCTGCAGTTGCTCTTACCTTGGCTCTTGCTTCTTTCGAACCACCGTGGAGTCCAGCCCCCGGCTCTTAGGTCAGAAGGCTTGTGGACATGTAGTTTTTGCTTTGAAATTTTATTTCAAATGAAATTGTCATCTATACAATTTGATACTAGATGGAGTATTTCGTTAAGTTCACAGCCTTAACTTTATTCCAAGAACTTCTTTAAGTACTTGATTATGGTAGAGGTATCTTGCCCCCCAGTATGCCATGCATTAACTTGTGGTTTTGGATGATATACTAAAGGTTTTGTCATGTTTTTATTCGGGTTTGTCCTACAGGCAACGAATGCTATTAAGTCCGACTTGCGGACTGAAAGAGGTCGGTTTACAAACTCATTAAGTCCGATCTCCAGAGTTCAATTGAGTCCGACCCACGGACTTTGGTTCGAGTCCGACTTGGGAACCTAATGAGCTTGTCCGACAAACTTTGCTGATTTTGTCCTACGAAGCTCAATTCGAGTCTATCCTGCAGACTTAGAATTTATCCTTTTGATGCTATGCTTTTGGTAGTCTCACTAACCTTTTTAATTTTTCTTATGTAGGGGACCTTAGTTGGTCAGGAGTTTTCCCGAAGGTTGGGGGAGGCCTTCAAGGAGTCTAATGTCAACAAGAAGAAGATTACAGAGTTGAGGTAAACACGAGGGGAGCTCAGGGGCACCGTTGAGCTCGAAAATAAAGAGATAAAGGCTTTCCAGGATTAGTTTTTGGTCAAAGAGGCGGAGCTGAAGTCAAGGCGGCTGCTCGCCTTAAGGATACAGAGATGAAGTCAGTTCAAGCTCAACTCCTAGCTCATGAGGGTGAACTAAAGTCCTTAGCGAGTGAACTTGCTAAGGAAAAGAAGGCAAAGGAGCAGGAGGTCGAGGACCTCCAGGCAAGGGTGGCCGGTCTGGAAGCCACAGTCCCGGCTCGGTGTGGCGGGGCCATTCAAGAGAACAAGGCTTCGACGGAATTTTCTGAGGCTTTGAACATGTTGCTGATCCCTGTCCTCAACCATGGGTATACCCAAGGAGTGGATGAGGCGAGAATCCAATATCCTTCCCTTGTGCTGGAGGACCTTCCTATGAAGGTTTATTATAAGCAGGGAATGAGTGCGGTCTACACCGAGCGTGTCCAGGATTTTAAGGTCGGGATGGACATCTTATCCATGTATGTTGTCAGCCGACTGCTACTTCTTGTTCGGCTCCTTCATCAGAGCCTCAAAAGAGTCCTACTGCTAAATTTTTTAGGCGGTTGTTTGTTTTTGATTTGAAAATTTTGTATTATGATTTTATTAAAGATGTTATTTTGTTTTGTATTTGTTTTTGTTATATTGTTGGAGGAGCATGCCCCTCAGTATGCCATTTATTAGTCTCAACTTTTGGACGGCATACTTGTTTAGACCGTGTGTTTGTTATTGTTGGAGAGGGGTATGTCCCCCAGTACGTCATGCACTATGTATATCGCCGAGCTCAGTGCTCGGGTTAAATTGTATCAGCGTTTAATAAAGTTATTCAAGGGGCGCGCTGTCCAATATGCAACTCCGAGTTTTCAGAGTGCACACTTATGTTTTTCTAGAGGGCCGAGCTCTATTCGTGAGCTCGGGTAACTACAAGTTAGGTACTGAGTTTCTACAAGTCAAGTTAGCTTTAGTTATATGTTAGCTTACGACGAGCAGGAGTAAGTCTGACCGTCTTTAATATAAACTGAGTTAGTCTTCAATGAATAAAAGCATGGTGAGCAGGGTCAGGCTAGTGCGGACTTCTCCTGTGAACGAGTTGCACATGTGTTTGTACTGTAAAATTAATAAATACCATGCATAATCGAGAACAAAATAATTGTAAACGAACATACCGTTTGCTTATAGGTGTAATCTGTCGGTACCGAACTGAAGTCGGTCTTATAGAAGGCTCGCTTGCAGGTGAGTTCAAATATGATGCCAAATTAAATTCGGACTTATAGAAGGGTCGCCCGAAGGCGAGTTCCAAATATGATGCCGAACTAAATTCGGACTTATAGAAGGCTCGCCCGAAGGCGAGTTGTGCCGAATTAAATTTGGACATACAAAAGGCTCACCTGAAGGCGAGTTCCAATAATAAGATAGTTTGATCATTTAAGTTATAGAAAAACCCGGTAAGAGCTTGGATCATAAGAGCTCGGATTCGGAGAGCTGGGGAGCTTGGCTCAAATCATGGAGAGCTGGGGAGCTCGGATCAGATCGTGGGGAATAAGGAATAAACTCACAGCTAATTTTGGTGTTACTGCAGCAACTTTCCGGCGACGATCGGGTATCGAACCGGACTCTGATCGGCCCAAAATTTGGAAGGCTTGATTGTCCCTCCTTCGTCTTCAAAATGAACGGTGAAAATCCTTTTTTCAATGGCACAATCTCTGGAAATTAGCTGCCGATAAAACAGCTGCATTTTTTGATGACACAGCAGCATCAGCAACTTTACGGTGACGATCGGGCATCGAAACGGACTTCGATCGACACAAAATTTAGAGGGCTTGTTTGTCCCTCATTATTCTTCAATATGGATGGTGGAAATCATTTTTCAACGACTCAATCTCTATAAATAAACCACCGATCTGACTACTACATTTTTTTATGATACATCAGCAACAACAACTTTACAGCGACGATTAGGCATCGAAACAGACTCCGATCGACATGAAATTTTGAGGGCTTGTTCATACCTCCTTATTCTTCAATGTGGACGGTGTAAATATTTTTCCAACGGCTCAATCTCTAGAAATAAACCACCGATCTGACTGCATTTTTTCTATTCGATTTTGAACGAAGTTGTCAGTAGGAGGCCCTCCTTCTAGCGCCAATTGACGATCCAAAAATCGTCGATGATAACTCAGGGCCGTTCTCCTAAAGACAACCTACAAAAATCCTTAAGAACACGATAAAAAAGAGGGGGGTGTTTTGGAGGTGGTTTAGACTGGACTTGAGATGTATTTCTCAAGTTGCCTACGTATCCAATGCGTGTATTGGAATCAAGGCTTCGTAGTTCTTTAGGGATGGCTTATATAGAGGTGAGTTGTGACCTAAGGCGGCGTGGGCCTTGTCCTTGTTGGGCTGTGATTTCCGTGTTCCCTAAGGAAAATATAACTATGATTTAATCTCCTTAATTGTAGGAGATAATTGCGTGTATATTTGAATGTCAGGATTAGATTAGTAAATACGAGGGATTCTTCCCATATTTATCTGACGATCACACACGTGGAAAATACGATTAGAGATTAACTCTGACCAACCTAGCTGGGCCGAACTAAAGAGGCCGGGCCTTTCTGTGTTTGGGCCGACCAACAGAGGTCGGAGGAGATAGCCGAGCTGGGATCGGTAGGGATTCTTGTGTGCATAAGAGGTTTGGTCCGAGAGGGACTTAGGCAGACTTATAGGGTCGGACAGGGGCAGCTTTGATCACAAGTACCGGCCGACCTGAAGGGGTCGGAGGATGGTAACCGAGCTCATGCGCTCGGGTACTGGGGGTCCTGCCCTTGATGGAGGCTTATCTCTATCCTTATTTATTATTGTGCTGATGTGGAAGTGACACGTGGATAAAGTCAGTTTCTGGCATCATCACCTTGCATTCCACTATTAGTTGTGGTGTGGTTTTGGCCTAGGTGATTGAAGGTTATTGATTCAAATGGTGAGGCAATGTTGGTGTTTTTTGTCTTTAAGTTGTTGATTCAAAAGGTGAGGCAATGTTGGTGTTTTTTTGTCTTTAGAAAAATTGAGGAGCCTAGATTCTCTATTGATGAAGCCGGGCTGCTGCTATTTAATGCATTTTCTGCTTCATAAATCTTTCATTAAGATTGATGTGGTGCAGGTTTGAAGAATAAGGTCTATAGATGGTAAAACATAATGCTTTGGTCTTCAACAACTTGAAGAATGTTTTAAATCCCCTGATAAGATTTTTGATTATATCCAATAGTATTAGGATTTTATTCTCTTGACTCCCCGGAGTTGCATCTCCATAATGCTTTGATAGATTGTTTCATTACGATAACCAACATTTTTTTGATAAATTGTTGTATTATGCAATGTTAATGGTGATATTTTGTCTGTTAATGAAACGTGTTACTTTTATTGTTAGTGTGAACGCTGCGATAAAATTTGGCTTTCAAATACTACGTTGAAAGGGTATCAAATGAGGTCTCAAAATGAAGAGAAAAAAAAATATGAACTTGGTGAAACAATTTTGATGATCGGAGTTCTAAATCAAAAGTTACGATCGTTTATAAGAAAAAAGGGTTCCGGTTAATGCAAATATTTTTCCGGCTATCAAAATATACGTCGGAAGGGTATCGTATGAGAGCTTAAATTAAAGAACAAAAAATAACATGAATTTTGGTGAAATAATTTCGATGATCAGAGTTATAAATCAAAAGTTACGGATGTTTAAAAAAAAACTTAAAAACAAAACAAAAACAAGAAGGTTCTCCTATTTTGTCTGTGTACCTGATGGCGTGCTTATGTAGGATCAATTTTATCCGTATCAAATTTTTTTTATCTTTTTTATAAATAAAAGAAAATAGTGTGTCCTATTTATTAATTTATTAATTTTGTTTTTTGTCATTTCCCCTTAATCCCCCTTGTTATACATAAATAATAGCGGAACATTGAAATATTATGAGTGGTTAGCAAAATAACTTCCCCGAATAATGTGCATGCCGGAAAACTCGAATTAATGGCCGGATTCTTCGCAATTTCAGTCGTTAATCAACAATCTCCGTTCTTTTGCGGATCTCTTGCTTTAACCGAAGGATTTTGATCATCATTGGTCTCTCTTGTCAATCATCGATCTCAGAAAGAAAATATTTTGCCATATACTCGTCTGCTTTCCCTCCGAAGATTAAGACAACGGTTGCATGCCTTAGCGAGTAGAGAGGTGAACGGATTTTTTGTGATCGAACCGAGAAAACATCGACATAATTTAAAGGTCGAATCAGCGAGAAAGAGGAAGGTTGAAACGATGCAAACACAGTATCGATTGGGGAAGACAGATAGCTTGTAATCAAACGATTTGAAAGATTGAAAGCTGAGAAAACTGGGATTTGGAAAGGTTTTATTAAGAGAGGATCAGATACATTTGAAAAGATAATCGACGTATTCAAGCCGGATGGAAAATGTTTTCTTCTGGGGTGAATAAGGAGGCGGCAGCAACTATGAGGGATGTAATGGGAATTAGGTTTACATTGGAAGTAAAATGAAAAATACAGATATGTGGAAGAAGTGCTTGAATATTGGGCTTGGGAAAGGCAGGAATAGAAGGCCGAAGAAATGGTATAGTCCAAACCATTAATATATTATAAGATTTAAGACAACTAGAATAAAAGTTATTATAGTGATATTAAAGTTGTAATAAATAGTATCCTGCAAAAACACGATAGACACATTTTCATATAATGTAAGTCGGTAATGACTTCATGGCTTATTAGTGTGATATATAAATAATAAATAATTATGTGAAAGTCACACACAATCAAATATTGTCATTTGATCACAATATTATAGAAAACACTTATAAAAGACTTATACAAGCTATTATAAAATACTTATAAAAGCTTTAATCAAAGGGAATGTTATTTTTCAAAATTAATCAACATAAACTAGTCTACCACAAAATACTCAACAATAGGAATTGTTTTCTCTTCAACTCCATAGTCCTTTAGCTGCTGTCATATCCATAGGACTTGTGCACAACAGCTACCTGCTGCTTTATATTATGCCTCTGTTGTTGAAGTAAATATTGAATTTTTCTTTTTACTAAACTATGATACTAATATGGTGCCTAGCATCTGACAAGTTCCTGAAGTGCTTTTTCTCTCAATTTCGCATCCAGCATAATCCGAATCTGAATAGGATATCAACTTGAATCCTCCATCCTTTGGGTACCAAATCCCAACATTTATTGTGTGCTTCAGATATTTGATAATCCTTTTAGCTGCTAATAAGTGAGATTCCTTTGGTTGTGATTGGAATCTACCACATACTCCTACTGCAAATGCAATGTCTGGTCTACTAGCAGGTAAGTATAATAATGAACCAATTATGCCTCTTTACAGCTTTTGGTCAACATCATTTCCATATTCATCTTTTCCAATAATAGTTCTAGCACACATTGATGTTTCTAATGTGCCACTTGTGCCATGCCATACATATATATCAAGTCCTTTGTGTATTTTGTTTGATTTATAAATATGCCATCTTCCATCTATTTCACTTTATTCCGAGGAAACAGTTGATTTCTCCCATCATACTCATCTGAAATTTGCTCTTCATTAGATTTACAAACATCTCACATAGATTTTAATCTTCGGATCCAAAAATAATATCATCCACGTATATCTAAACTAGCAAGGTGCTTGATCCATCTTCTAGTTTGAATAATGTCTTGTCTATAGTGCCTTTTACGAATCTATTGTTGATCAATAATTGAGATAGTGTCTCATACCAAGCTCTAGGTTCTTGTCTTAGTCCATACAATGCTTTCTTGAGCTTGTATACTGTATCTTTTTTTCCTTTTATTTGAAATCTAGGTGGTTGTTCCAGATATACTTCTTCTTCTAGTAGTCTATTCAGAAATGCACTCTTGACATCAATCTAATAAACTTTGAAATCTTTGTGAGCTGCAAAAGCCAGAAAAAGTCCGATTTCCTCCAATCTGGCTACTGGTGCAAATGTTATGTCATAGTCTATGCCTTCTGCTTGTGATTATCCCTTTGCTACCAATCTTGCCTTGTTTCTGACAATTACTCCTTGCTCATCCATCTTGTTCCTGAATACCCATCTGGTTCCAATTATGTTTGCTAGATCTGGTCTGTCCACCAGTTCCCAAACTTCATTTCTTTTAAACTCATTGAGTTCTTCTTGCATTGATGTGATCCAATCACCATCTTGAATTGCATCATCTATTGTTTAGGTTCAACCTGTGACAGAAAATGAGTTAACATTCGTTCAAGTTGTCTTCTAGTTCTTACACCTGCATACACATCTCGAATGACTTGTTCTGTTGGGTGATCTCTGAGCCAGTTGATATCGGGTTGAAGTTTTGTCTATGCTGCTTCTTCTGCTGGCATATCAGTTGGTGCTTTTTCTTGCTCATCGGCTTCTTCATCCAGTAGTGTAGTTGGTGTCTCTACTTCTATATAAGCTTGTCAATAATTTTTTTTTCTCGTCCACATCTTTTTGAGTGTGTAAGTCCTCACAGCTGGTGTTAGGTTCATCAAACACTACATGAATGTATTTTTCAATCCCCAAAGTCCTCTTGTTTAATACTCTGGAAGCTTTGCTTGTGTCTGAGTATCCCATGAACATTCTTTTTGTAAAACCTAGAAATATTATTAATGAAAGCTGAAGTTTTACAAAAGAGCCACCTCCTGGAAAATCTCCAAAAGAAAAGAGCGTCATCAATACATGTTCACCATCTTCTTAAAACCTTAGTCCGGAAAACCCATGTGGGAAAAGCCGGGTGCTAAGGAAAGAGTGTGGTCCTACATGCATTGGAAGAAAACTAAAGCAATGTAAAAACAGAGACTACCCTAGAGATACATAAAGCCAAGGACTGAAAAGGGACAAAACCATATAACTAGAGTAGGAAAACTAATGCAGAAAAGCTCTTCACAAGCTGTGGATGAACAATAGCACCAAAGATTCCAAGCTATGGGTCCAACTCCAAAAATGTGCAATTGCTGAATTGATCCTGCACATAGAATTAATGGCCAGCTGCACACGAAAAAATGTGGTCCAGCTGAAAAGTAATGAAATGAGACAACCTGTTTGCACCCTCCATCCATAAAATGAAGGGTGCCACCCAAGAATAACTCCAGATTTTCCTGCGATTACTCCAATGAAATGCCCAGTTGAAGGAGATTCTACAGCAAAAACTGATTGGAATCAAGTTGTAGTGTGGAGCCCTACATATAAACATGTTGGCCAACATCAAACTGCACATAAAAGCTATAGTCCGAAAAAGGTAGATGATAAAATACAACCTGTTTGCACCCTTCATCAAGATGAAGGGTGCATCCCAGGGGTAAGAGCCTTGAGTAAAATTCATCGTTTGACTCTGATAGCAGGGATTTGAAGGGTATCTTGCTTAATAAGAAATCCCAGCTCACCAGAGACTTGAGTACCATCCAGCTGTTTGGAGTCTTGAGTTTTTGAAGCACACTTTTCCAGATAATCAGCAGGTCCATTAGCCTCTCTATAGATGTGTTTGAGAGTGAAATGATGCATCTGAATCAGGTCCTGAATTTGCAGAATGTCAGTCATGTATTTCCAAGGCCCCTGTCTTTTACCATATACAATGTCCACCAAAATCTGTGAATCAGATTCAAGGATAACTTGTCTGAGATTGAGGCTAATACAATGGTTGACCCCAGCAAGAAGAGCCTTGATTTCAGCTTGCATATTAGTCATAACTCCATAAGCTTCCTGAGCAGCAATAATAATGGTGCCATTCGCGCCTTTAATAATGTAACCACCCCCTGCTATACCAGGATTTCCAAGAGCTGAGCCATCAGAGTTCATTTTGTAGTAATGCTCAGTAGGGAATTCCCATTTGACAGAGATATATGAGGGGTTTTCTTGGCAGCAAAATGAGAGATGATCCAAGAAGTGATCAAAATATCATCCTCATCATTTTGTCTAACTAAGTTTAGATCCTGACTAATAGCTTTGAGAGTGTTGAAAACAGCGTGTATAATAAAAGTAGGGTTGCTCTTACAATATTCATAAAAAAATTGCTTTATTAGCTTCATTAGCTTTTTCATCAAAGGTGTGTAGCTGGTTCCTGATTAAGACAAAACATTTAGCTTCAAACATATGTAAGTGAGAAATGATAGGTCTTCTTCCATTCCAAACTTCATAGGGTGTTTTGCCAAGGTGCTTGTTGATGATTGATCTATTTTGTGTGTAACATGCTGTATTTTTTGCTTCTACCCAAAATATCTTTGGTAATCCTGCTTCAGCTATCATTGTTCTGACAGCCTCTTTTGGAGTTCAGTTCCTTCTTTCTGCTACTCCATTTTGCTGTAAGACTCCTATTGCAGGAAGTTGATGTGATACTCCATTTGCTTCACAATATCTTCAAATTACTTCATTTAGAAATTATGTGCCACTGTCTGGTCTGATCTTGATAATCTTTAGTTCTTCCTCATTTTGAAGTATTCTCAACGGATCTGGTAGTTTCTTGAGTGTTTCTTTCTTCTTATTCATGAATATGGTGCATAAATATTTGGAAAAGTCATCAACCACCACTAAAGTGTATTTCTTTCCACTTACACTCACTGGTGTGACTGGTCCAAATTGATCCATATGCAACAGTCATAAAATCCTTGTTGTTGACTGGAATGGTTTGGATTTGAAAGTGCTCTTGATCTGCTTTCCTTTCTGGCAGGCATCACATAGACTTTCCTTTTTGAATATGATCTTTAGTAGGCCTTCCACAAGCTAGCTTTTTGATAGCGTGTCTTGAAATTCAAATGATTTAGTCTCCTATAATAGATCCAACTAGGTGATTCCTTGTTCTACACTAGTAGACAAGTTTCTGCTTTCGCTGCCTTCAAATCTATCACATACATGTTGTCTTCTCTTCTTCGTGCAAGTACAACTGTATTAGTTTGTTTGTTAATTATGTTACAAACTTCCTTGCTGAGATATACATTGTAGCCTTTGTCATAGAATTGACTGATGCTTAACCGATTGCTATTCAGTCCCTTGACATATGCTACTTTCTGAATCTTCAATTTGTTCTTTAACATTGTGCCTTCCCCTTAATCTTTCCAGGGTTTTCTTTTCCACCAAATGTAACTTTGGAGCCATCAAAAGCTTTACAAATCATTCAACCATCCTTTATTGTCAGTCATGTGTCTGAAACATCCACTGTCTATGTACCAGACATCCTACAAAAAAAAGTATTTTTGGGTACCCAACACTGTTTGAGTCCATACCCTGTAGCAGTCATGCCTCTTAATTCAAGTGTATATCAAAAGGATTTTCTCAATGGAGGGTTGAAATCATCAACCTCATATGTATGAGGCATGACAGAATAATTTCTAATTGATTTACTAAAAGTATTCTGAAGCACTTTCTTGCCTTTTGGCATTCTTGCATCTTGTTTTCACTCTCCAATACACATGAGGTAACCTATTTTCATATTGTCTTTTGTATCTAGGGCCAGATTTATGCTGGTTTTTCCTGAATCCATAAAACTGTCTATGAACAGGTCTCCTTTTGCAAACTGGGAATGAAACATCCCAATCATCTTCTAAAGGGTTAAGTCTGCTCTTACCTTTCAGTATACTTTTGCCTTTAGTGGACAGGTAGTAAGATGATTTACTTTGTTGTTTCAATGCACTAGTCAGTGCCTTGGCTGGTGTAGGATGAGTGGCTGATATAATGGTTTGTTCCTTTTTGAACATCGGACTAGTTCTAGTCTTTGATTCAAAATTTTGTATACCGCTATGTCATCCCTCATCTTGACTGTTGTAGCCAAGATCAGATCTAGATCCAAATCTTTTCAGGGGTTCGTAAGCTGGTGCATTAATTGCCTCAGCTGGTACATAAATTTTCTCTGCTAGTAAAGTAGTTTCTTTAGCCAGTCTGTCAGCACCAAACAAAGAAGCTAAGTGAACTTCTTTGTTTTTCAAAGAAGATTTTGTAAATCCAGTTCTCTTTTTACTCTTTTATTTTCCATCTTAAGATTCTCACATTCTTGCTCCAGAATTTCATGATTCATTTGAATTTCTTCAAAGTTGCTCATGAGATTTTGAATTAGTGTTGTGGGGTCAAAAGGGGAAATAGAAGATTGTGCAGTGTCAGAAGTAGATGCACTAGATGAGGATGCACTAGATTGTACCTTTGTTTGTTCAATTTCTTTGGCCATCAGACATAGGCATGCTTTGTCATTTTTTGAGTTGGTGCCTTCACTGGCATCCGAGTCATTTTCAGATGATTCTGTTGTGCTATCATCCTCTTCACTTCTTGTCTCAGCTTTTAGCGCCTTTTATACTCCTTTTTTTGTCAGTTGAGTGCCTCTTCTTGTCCGAAGATTTGTATCCTTTCTTTTCTTCATCTTTGTCTTCAATTTTTCTTCAGGACAGTCAACTTTAAAGTGTCCCTTCTTCTTTCAATTGAAGCATCTTTCTTCATCATCTTTCTTCTTGGTGTCTTTACAGGTGGAAGACTTGTGTTTGGATGAAGAACTTTCTTTGAATTGCTTTTTCTTGAATCTGTCAAATTTTCTTATTAGTAAAGCAACATGCTCCTTTAGGTCTTGAGACTCTTTGTTGGCTGAGTCAGCTACTCTAATCTGCTGGGGTGCAACCAATGCATTGGCCTTGTATGGCTCTGCTAGTGAACCATCTTCACTGTTTGACTCAAATTCATGGCAAGATCTAATGTCCCTTTAAGCACATATATGATGATATTCCATCTTTCAGGTAACCCTCTCAAGATCTTCTTGCTAACTTCTTTCTTTGGATATGTGTGTACAAGCTGTTTTAGTTCACTGATGATGCTTAAAAATCTATTATCCATCTGATCAATAGATTCACCTGCTTTCAATTTGAAATTTTCAAATTTCTGTTTTGTAACAAATAATTTATTCTCTTTGATTGCTTCAGATCCTTCATTGACAAGTGCCAATTTTTCCCACATCTCCTTTGTTGTTTTGCAGTCTGTGATCCTCATGAACATATTACTGTTTAGAGTTTTCATAATCATATCCTTGGCAACATAGTCCAGATTTTCTCTCCTCCTGTCATCCTTGGTCCAATCCTTCTTTGGTTTTTCAATGGATGCTCCCAGATTTGGACCTGTGGTTTCCACCGTCATGATCTTGATGGGACCATCATTGATAACATCCAGCATCTTTTCATGAGTAGCTGCAAGATGAGAAAACATCCTTATTTTGTATTCATCAAAATTATTCACACTGAACACATGAATTTTGGACATAAAGTTTGAAGACTAGGTTATGAGATTATCTAAATATAGAATTATATTACCAAAACTATGAAAATAGTTTTGAAAACAAGTGATCTCCTTGTAACCAGAAATCAAATATGAACAGGTTCTGATACAAAACACACTGCTCTGGTACCAATTGTTGGTCCCAAAGAAGGGTGAGAATATAGTCAGATGGGGGGTGAATGACTATATTGGGAGTTCAAAAAAATTTCTTGATGAATAGCCTTTGTGCAGTGGAATTAAACCCTTCTAAATGTATTTTCAAATCAATTAGAAAGCACAAAAAGATATAAATAAATACTGAAAGTAAATGGAGAAAGTAAAATGTTGTAAGTAAATAACACAAGGTTTATAGTGGTTTAGGGTGGTGTAATCCCTTACTCTAGCCTTCTCCTGTGATGATTGGAGGAATTCACTATTGTCTTTCACCAATACAATAGTTATGATTGTCCTTGGCTACACAAGCTTCACAATCTATAGACTATCACTCATTGGCGACAAAAGCTTCACCGACTCAGTTTTCACACACTGCTCCTTGGGAACAAATCCTACAGCAGCTTTCACACTGTGGTACAATTCCTTCTCAGACTAACTGATTCAATTGCTTGATCAAGAGATCCTTAAGGTGGTATGAATTCAGGTTTCACAAGATTGATTAATCTCAGGCTTGATATCACTATATGCTCTATTTTTTGAGACAAATGTTTTCTGGATATTTCTTTGAAGATCAAACATGAAGGCTTGTTAAATTGACAGAGAATTGGCATTTTTTATAATTAAGAATCTTCTTCTTTTTTCTCTCTATCAATGTCTTCTATTTATAGCCATAAATCCTGTGATTTTGAAATTCCGTCTGTTGGCTATTTATTCCTCAGAATAATCCGGTGAAGTAAAGGAAATGAAGAAGAGTTAAGTAAGCTTTTAACACTTAATCAAAATGTGGAAAATATGGAAGATCAAACATTCAATGCACATTTAATGCAGAATCAATCAAGGACGGATTTTATGAGGAACGTTTGATGAAAATCCGGATCACTAAAATCCAGGAGAATTAAACTCTATGTGAGATCAGTGTACATCATATTTTATAAAAATAAGTTCCATTACTTGAATTAATACTTAGACTTACCCAAGGTCATCACAGACATCCTTGGTTGTAAGTCAGTCCATAGGACTTTACTTCACTGTGTTGGTGCCTTGGTTGTCTTCACTGAGCTGGTCTGCTATCTTTACTGAGCCGGCATACCAACCTAATACAGTGCTTGTCTGACTAAACTTATACAACATGTCAGACTTCTAAGTAAAGCCTACAAAAATATTTCTATCATATTACAACTTATTTCATGCTTCCTATAACAGCTAGTGTGGCCATCATCAAAATAATAATATGTTCCTAACTAATAATAATTTAAGAAATCTTTAAACAAAGTTATTTGATCTATCAAGTGTGATGAAGTTTGTAGTATTTCAAATAAAAAATAAAATGCGGAATTATTATTGATGAACTAAAAGTTACAAGTTTGATTACAATATGGCTGATCATGGGGTATTTATAACTTCATACACCTCATGAATTAGTTAGATGTAAGTTACAAGCGGTTACAACAAACTATAACTGAATAACCACTTTCAACATCACAGTACACTAAACTACTCAGCAGGTTACTATGTCTTCACATTGTCAGAGTTTTGATGTGTCTTCATACAATCAGCATAGTGTGTCAGCTGACTGCACTCAGCATTCCCTTCACCCTCTATAGTGTGACACCCCCTGAAGCTGAGAGTAGTACATGAACAGTTTGCACTCAACATTCCCTTCAGATACTAGAACTTTGAAATATCTTTGAACTTCTCAGTTAGTCTAACAGATAAGATAAAATGGGTGCATCTAAGGCTTTGGTGAGAATGTCAGCTATTTTTCCTTTACTGTTGACTGGAAGCAGTTTGACATGTCCAGATTTTACTTTGTCTTTTACAACATGACAGTCAATTTCTATGTGTTTTTTTCTTTCATGACATACAAGATTACGGGCAATGTGCAAGGCACTGGAATTATCACAAAATAAGACAGTAGGCAGTTGAACTGGAAATTTCATATCTTGAAGAATGTAAATAAGCCATTGAATTTCATAAATAGCATTTTCCATAGCCCTATATTCAGCCTCTGAAGAACTTCTTGCTATAGCAGTTTGTTTCTTTGCCTTCCAAGAGATTGGTGCATCTCCTAGGAACATCATGCAACCTAATATTTATTTTCTTGTTTCAGGACAACCAGCCCAATCACTGTCTGTAAATCCTTTGAGTACAAGATCATTGTTTGCTGGAAACAAGATTCCTTGACTAGGGTTTGCTTTCAAATACCTCAGCAGTCTATGTGCTGCCTTCATATGATTTTAAGTCGGAGTGTCTAGATTTGACTCAGCTACTGAAATGCAAAGGCAATATCTGGTCTGGGAAGAGTAAGATAAATAAGTTTTCCAACTAATGATCTGTAAGCCGTGTTATCTTCCAAAAGTTTTGAATCACCATGCTGTAAAGTTTTCCTGTACTCCATAGATGTCTTCGCAGGTTTTGCTCCCAAAAATTCATATTCTTCTAGAAGATTAAGAGTGTAATTTTCATTGAGAAATTGATATGCCATCTGGAGTTCTAGAAGCTTCAATGCCTAGGAAATAACTTGATTTTCCAAAATCCTTGATAGTAAACTAATGATGTAGGGCATCCTTGACCTGCTAAATTAACTGTTCACTGGGGCTTGCTGCTATGATGTCATCTACATAGACCAGCAAAGCAATAAAGGACTGTCTTGGTCCTTTTATGAATAAATTATGGTCATTCTTAGAATGAATGAATCCTTGAGCATCTAAAAACTCAGTTAACTTGCAGTTCCACTGTCTACGGGCTTGCTTGAGTCTATACAATGATTTGGTTAATCTGCAAACTTGATTTGGTATAGCTGCTGCACAACCTAGTGGCAACTGCATTTATACTTCTTCATGCAAGTCTCCATGTAAGAAGGCTGTGTTAACATCCATTTTATGTAGATGCCAATTATTGGCTACTTCTGCTGCAAGTAAAGTTTTAACTGTAGTAATCTTGACAACAGGAGAGAAGGTTTCTTGATAATCAATGCCATATGTTTGAGTATATCCTTCTGCTACTAGTCTATCTTTGTATCTCTCACGTAACCATCATGATTGTATTTTCTTTTGTATATCCAATTGCACCCAATAGGTTTCTTGTATGGAGGCACATCAACTATCTCCCATGTATAAGTCTTTTGGAGAGCTTCAATCTCTTTTTGCATTGCTTCTTTCCATTCATCATGCTTGATGGCTTGATTGTAAGTATTAGTCTTATTAATGGCATCAATAGCATTAATGAATCTGGCATAATCCGCAGAGAGATTGTCAAGCTCATGACTTCACTCAGTAGGTGTGGGGTCTGCTGAACAGTATGAGCACCTCCTTGATAAAATGTTGGTGATTTTCTTTTACTCGTGGACCTTCTTAATTGTGTGGGTTCAGGTGCTTTATTAACTGGTCCATGCTCTTCATTATATACCTCAGTTGCAGCTGACCCATGTCTGGCTGGCCTATTGACTCGTTTAAAAGTATCCATTACTGGTAAAGGAAAGGGCATGTCAGCAAGATATCTAGCCTCTCCTAATACCTGTTGAAATAGAGGAAAATAAGTCTCATGGAATTTAGTATTTCTAGCAACAAAAATATCTATGTTTGTAATATCTAAAGGAATACCACCATTTGATGTATTTGAATTCCCAAGATAGACACAAGTCCTACATCTTGAGTCAATTTTTGTCCTGTATTGCTGGAGTGTGCAAGAGAAACCTAAGCAACCAAAATCATTAAACACAGAATAGTCTGGTTTAGTGCCATAAAGCACCTCATATCGAGTGCTTTCCTTCAGCAGTGGTGTAGTGTAGCATTAATTAATTTTATAGCATGTCAAAGACCCAATATTCAATGGGTATGTTGCTCTGGAACCACAGACCCCTGGCAACATTTAGCAGATGCTAATTTTTCATTTCCATAATACCATTCTGTTCGGGTGTTCTGACACGGGATGTCTGATGTATGATGCCCTGCTGAGCATAATAGTCACTGAGTTGGAACTCGGCTCCATTGTCAGATCTAATAACTTTGTGAAAATGAGTAGAAACAAATTTAACAAAAGATTTAATAAGGTCAGAAGTTTCAGATTTATGCCTCATAAGAAAAACCCAAGAAAATCTAGAAAAATCATCTACAACAGTAAGGAAATATTGTTGTCCATTCACAATATGATGCTTCAAAGGATCCCCAAATATCCATATGAACAAGATGAAAAACAGCATTTACATCATATTTACTTAATGGAAAAGGTTTTTTCTTTAATTTTGCCATAGGACAAACATAACAAAGGTCATGAGTACAAAACTTGACATCAGCAAACTGTGAACTAATAACTTGCAATCTCTTATCTGTCAAGTGTCCTAGTCTGTAATGCCATAGAAGATCATCAAATAATCTATCCGATAATGTGTGATTGTCTACAACATTAACAACCGAAAGCCATATTGGTTGATCTATAACATAGAGTCCTCTGTATAACTCAGCTGAACCAATCACTTTCTTGTTCTTGTCCTGCAAAACACACCTATTAGCAGAAAAAACAGCTGCACCTTTTGTGTGATTAATAAAACTAGGTAAAGATAAAAGGTTATATTTAAACCAATAATGTAAAAAACTGAAGGATGTAGGAGCTCAGATCTAAACGAATTAGATCTATGCGCAGCGGACGGATCACGATTCATATATTATAACACATAAATAAAGGATCTAAAATCCTACAAGGGGGTTAAGATTATGTTACCAATATCGGGAAGAGAAGCCTTGATCTTCCGATGTGTTCTGCAAACGGCGGTTGGTCGGCACCCTTCTTGATACACGAGCCTCCTTGATATGCAACACCAAGAAAAACTTAGAGTTTTTCTTCTTATAAAACCCTAGACAATAAAACTAATTTTTCTTCTCTCTTTTTATGTGGTCAAGTCGATATTTTCCAATGCTTAAGGCTTGGGAGAACTCTCTTTATATAGGAGAGTAATCCTTGTCCTCCAAAGACTTAACAATTAAAAGATAATTATTAAATCAATCCATAATTCAAATAAAAAACATAATTATCCCAAACAAATTAGGATAAATCATATTATTATCTAATATTCCATGAATTATCTTTTAACAAATAAAAGATATATCACATGTTAAATAATTATCCAAGAAAACTAATTTCTCTCTAATTAAATAACACTCACATTGGCGGCACATATTAGGGTTACTAAGCCCATAAAATGTCTTTTATGTGTATTATATTAACTAACCCAACTAAAGAATATCCATGCATATCAATTAATTAGCCCAGCCAATTAATTATCACTGAGGCCCAAATAACAAGAATATCATTCCAAATTATAGAAGCCACATCGGGGACAATGGATCTATAACCACTAGCTCCAATAATTAATTATTCATTAAACAAAATAAGTACATTAATTATTAATTCCGGGATTACGCCACCATAAACCCGAAACTGAACTCTACCGATTATAGATGTATACTTATACTCAACCCATAGAGTGAATAAACATCCACTGATATAATCACCACATACGGATTAACCCTCCATGGACTGTCCATTCTGAGTGGCAAGACTGCGTGAACCTGACTCAGAATATCGTATCCTTATTTACCATTAACCCCCTGATGATCAATTAGTACACATATCTGACTAGTAGCTAATTAGTCAAATGTGAACTACCGGGATCGATCACTTTCTCGGGGCTAACAAATAAGGGTACTGTCTCTCTACTTCCTACAGGAAGGAATGGATTCCATGTCTGTGAAAATCAGAACTACTCAGTGCCAACGAGAAGTGGCTTGGAACACATATTTAAGTGAACCGTAACTAACACATCAAACACTACCTCAAGACAAGCAGCACCCTGTGATCACCTCAGGAATAAGGTTGATCCATATATGATCATCTAATGATTTAATAAGTTTCCTCGATTACGGAATTATACCGAGAAATACAGATTAAATCGGTCCAGTCCTATATTAATGCCATCATATATAAATGCCCCACGTATGTACCCTCTACCGACAGTCCGGATAAGACTATCACACCCTAAGGTGTTCTTGGCGCATTATTGGTACTTTAATCAACAGACCCTAAACTCTAATTAAGTTCACCATGGACTAACAGTTTAAGCATATCTCCACTAACTCAATCCTCACGTGTAATCCATACACTGAGTTAAGTGGTTACATACAGATATACTTAGGGTTTGCAGCAGTGTATTAATTACTTTACAAGCACAAAGCAAGTAATAAGGTGAGATAAATTATGTCATCCATTATTAAAAACAATTACACAAATTGTCTTTCGGGTACTATACCTAACAATCTCCCACTTGCACGAAATGACAAGCAACGATTGTTTTTAGAGCACACCCTTTCTCATCTTATTCACAACACTCTCCCACTTGCTCTAAAAGCAGATGAGACATATCCATCAATGCCGTACCCTCCAAGCACTCGACTTGGTACACTGATTAGTTAGGTTGTCGACTCGAGACGATCTTTAGGATTGAAACGTTGCCGGTCCTTCCAATCAGGCGGTACTCTCTCTCAATATGCTTTTGACTTCATGTGACTGAGAAGATCCTTCTAAGCTATCTCTCTGTTTTCACATTGAAGTGATATCGGCTTATCTGACCTGGAATTACTCCCAGACCAAAAAGGAAATTCTAAGCACTATGAGTAAACACTGAGCCCGAGATCAACTTAATGATCATCCTTAATCTGACTACAAGTTAGAATCAGTGTAGTCAACCATATTCAAGTTTGCACCTGAATATACAAGCATATGATTCCTCATTCCCTAATGATACTTGAGGACGTACTAAACCGCTACTTATTGCTCGAATCCAATATTCGATTGTAATTGACTCATGTTAAGCTGACTTGCCCTTATCCCAGAGAGACTCTATCCCATTTTCTCTTTATCCGAAGATTTGGAGAATCATTCCTGAGAGGTAGGGTAGGACTACTCTCGATGAATGCTACAACCGTATATGCATCATCATCTTATTCAATAAGATAGGTGGGATAGCCAGTGACTCATTCTCGTGAATTTGACCGAATCAAATTCTTAGAATATAGTCCAATTCTCTCATCCAGAGAATCTAGGCGTGTCATTTTCCGACTTCAGATAACACACTCATGCTGTTTCCAACTGTTTCAGTGTTACCTTTCGTGAACACTAATACTACTATTTTACCAATATTGATACCCAGTCTACAAAAGACTTATCAATATTCTGGTCAAGTCCACATATTTAAAACATGCGACTTTTAATGACCGAGAGGTTCTCTTACATTCACAAAAGACATAAGTCCCGGCAGTCAACCTGCCATTTGCTCTAACCAAGATCCTTCTGTTCCGAATGAATCCAGACTCCGTTTTTCAGCAAGAAAGTCTTAGGGAATCACCCCTATTTTCTGCTTTCTAACAAAATCTAGCAAGACTGAGTGGTGAGAGAGTTCAAGGTCTGGTTCATTCGACTCTTTTCCGGTAGACCCAATTGCTCCCACTAGGCCTGAGACACTCAGGTGGTTCTACAAGAGGCTGAACAGAACTGGAGTATCAAAACTCCTTTCATAGGGTTAAGGCTTTCAAACCAACCTCTATGATCAGAATCCTATATAGCCCACTAAGAGCCATAGGTTATCAATCACCCCAGCAGACTATAAAGTCCATAAAACCACAATGGGCCAACGGTTAAACCATACTCCCACTGTGTTTTGGGTGGATTGACATTCTGATCTAGTAGTATTTATCAGTGTAATCACCAACAACCGATGTTGGACATGGTCTGATTAAATCAGATAGTTACTACCTTTGGGTAACCATACTCAAAGGTTTAAGGTTGTTACTTATAGATTCTATCAGAAGCCTTGTGACAGTTGAACTGTCACATTCTGATCTCAAGAATCTTATAATTAAGGCATTTCAGGAACAGTCAAAATCTGAACGTATGCGCAAAATCTCCAGTCCTACCTTCAAGCATTAAATGTTAAATGCCTACATTTACGGAAGTGGTGTGAACCGAAGTCACTCCTTATCCATAAATTCACTAGCATCTTCTAGGTAGACTTCTCGGTTTACATAATAATGTTAACCGTTATTTTGCAACCAATTATCTTAATCGAGTTTAGCAGTGTATTGTAGTACATCAATAACTATATAGGGCAAGTTTATGGTTTATTTCTCAGTGAAAAACATTCCACTAGGAGGCATGCTGAGCATCAGTCCCAAGACTGTGCTATAGCCTATTTCTGAGCATAGAATACTCTATTCTTTACTAAAATCAGAGACTCCTCCTCGTATTCTTTTGATAAACTAAATCGCGTTCCGAGTAGTTATCAGACAAAATGTCACCACTCAAAAACTCCCACTAGCTTGTGTCTCTCACTAGACCCCGAAGGTCATGATGAACAAGCTATGCTACCCTTTCAAATCTATTACACTCTCCCGATTGAAAGGAAACTTAGTCATTGTTCATCTGAGATAGTGTGTGCAGATTGGGAGATAGGACTCACCCTTAGCCAGTCGTCAGGTCTTATCTCTAGGATATGTGCACTAATTAATAGATATTGAAAGGTCGTTTATCTTAATACGGAAACCTCTTACCTTTAATAAGATAGATGTGGTACACATACCTATTCAGCTTTTCTAAGTGGTTCTGTCTTTATCAAACAAAAGTCCGAGTCTCAGATTTGTGCTACAAATGTCATCTTCACTTTGTTTAAGGCAACTGTAGTATCGAGATGAAAGTGAATGCATTTGTTTCAACGAATCTGTAAACAGAAAAATAAATTTTTCTGCGATATTCAACGATAGAATCCGAAATTCATTTCCTTATATCACTCCCACTATTCTAGCTTAAATTACTGCCCGTTGTTACTCTATTGATCGTTAATGCACATCTTCCTTGTTCTTCCAAACAGCTAAGCTACCGAGTCAAATTACTCGGTTAAGAAAGTCGCTAAGGATTCATTGGTTTGTGATCCGAAATCACTATCCTTATCCTATACTTTCTTTAATTAATATTTCGGTTTAGCCTTAAACTTAGTTTAGATGATTAACACTTGTAGACATTCTTTCCCATTCTTGACTTTCCTTAAAAGGAAATAGTCTTGAACTAGCAGTTTGTTTGAGTAGACAGTACTGGTGAACTGTGGGATGTCTAATGAAAGTGTTACCCAGTGGGACTAATTTTCTAATAAATTAGAAAAACAACATAAGATTAAAGCTCCCACTAGTTTATCGGTTCCGAATACCGTCTAACTAGCGACACTTTAATTTATGATTCTCCAATTTTTCTATTAGAAAATTTCTCGTGTAGACACTACACAATTAAAATTCACTAGAAGAATTTTATCGTCCCAATCATCTTTCAAACTAACTACGGCTGTCTCTTGTTCTGCATGAGTGACAACAGTGACATACTTATTTACGTCACTTAAGTTTTGAAGGCTCGAGAGAAATACCTCTTCCGAAAAATTAATTGCATGTGAGATTAATAAGTACAACGTTCTAGTTACTTACCACTTTTTAACAAAGTCATTACTAGTCAATTTTACACAAGCAGTCTAGCACCCTAGAGAGATATGTATAAAAGTTGTAAATAAAATTGACAGAATAAATCCAAATCATACACTACTAATAAATTTTAGGAACTATAAACTAAGTACTTATAGTCTCTCCTACCGTTCCAAGGATTTAATCTAATACCTCAGTGCCGTCTTAGGGTAGGTCAAAGAGGTTTCGATTAATATTGAAGATCAAATTGAGAATCTAACATCTCATTTGTGATCGTCAATCACCTTTCCTTTTTCAGCCAATGTACTACCAAAAATGCCCTTTATGAGTGTGACCTATTGTCTCAGATTTTTAGGTAGACCCCGAGTGTGCCACCTTAGGGTCGGTCAGTGACCTGACGAGTACCCAAAATCCTATCCTTTCGGAGACCAAGCCTTGAATTTTGATAGCGGTGAAGGCTTTCCTTAGGGAGGCCGGTCCCAGGCCGACATGAGGCGTCACCATTCTCTCACATTGCTTGTGTCAACAGTAGAGGCCGTGGGGTCGGCTGTCGCCTCTCCCGCTCCCACTCAATATTTTGAAAAAGTGGTGGGTTTACTGATCATGGTTTTGGACTTGATGTTACATTAAGGAACAATAAATCATAGGCCCGAATGGTGTCGGTTATGTGGGCTAGCCCACCCGACCTAATCGTTGGAACATATGTGGCCGTCGGACGGGTCAAGACTAGGGGAGCTCTGTTGAGCCGTAGTGGCTCTTCGGATGGCTCAGCCTTACCGGACCCCCGTGCAAACACCACATGTGGAGGGTGAAGTCGATTGAGCTGTAGCTACTATTGACCACCCAACCGTGGTTAAACCACTTTCGAACCATGTTTGCCCGTGATTATCCAATCCTTAAACATCAAACTTTCACGTAGACACTACAGAACAAAAACGTAATCTCGTCTAGGTATGGTGGAATTCACCGAGAATCCAACACCTTAACCACGAGGTTGCAGGATTTTACTCCCTATGCTTTCGCAGAGTGGGATTCACCGAGAATCCATCACCCAACCTCGACGATTGAAAAAACCCGTGATCCTCGGTTTTTACCCTAATTAGTTTCTAATTAATATCAAACAATTAATTAAAACTAATTGCGTGTTATATACATGCCTAACTAATTCCTCGAATTAATTTCTACATGTATGCATATGGAGTGGAATTCATGATATGATGCATGTCATGGCAATTTTTCAGTTCTACACATACAATCTAAATATGTATACTAGTGCGGAAAATAAACACCGAGATGGACCGTTGGCACCCCCGTATCTAATCTATTAGAAAATAAATAACCAAAACCCTAACTAGGGTTTACTACTTTCTAACATAATCTGAATCTGTTCAAATTCTTCAATTATCGAGAAAACAAACGAACACGGATCGTGACAAAAATTTCTAGATCTGTTCTTCATTCCTAAGGTTTCAATATGGACGGTTGGATCGGAGTTTTGACTTGTCAATTTTCTCCAGTGAGCCGCCCAACTTGCTGTTGGATCTGACTTTTACAGCAGCGCCCCAAAGACTTCCCGAGGCCGATCGGGAATTTAGATGAATCCGGATCGATCTGAAATTTTTATGCCATGTCAAAAACACCATATTCATCGATATGACCGGTTGGGTTTTCGTTTCAACGGTCTAAACTCTCCCAGAAATTCGAGGAAGTCACAGGTAGGGTTTCTGTGAATCCTACGTTTTTCTGTTATAGCAGCTTCTTTGCAGGAACGAACTGATATCAAAACGGACTCCGATCGATGGCAAATTTTGTGGAATTGTTCATCATCTTCCAATATTGATTCTGACCGGAGGGATCGTCGTTTCAACGGTTCGATCAACGGGGAAAACGAAATAACTAAACATCTACAAAACAGATCTATTTTCTGGAAATTAAAATTGCAATAAAAATAAATTACATAATTTCCTATACTCATATGAACGAATTTTCGTCGTTTATATGAGTTTACAATAGATCTAACGGGTAAACAATGCCAACCCCCAATCCATCTCTTCAACCATAGCAATTAATCATTATCAAAGCATAAAACAATAAATAAAATTTACCTACATGCAATTTCACTCCTTTAAATCGTTTAATTATGATTATGACTATATAAACTGTGGAAACTGGCTCCGATACCACATGAAGGATGTAGGATCTTAGATCTATACGAGTTAGATCTACGCGCAGCGGATAGATCACGACTTATACATCACAATACATAATTAAAGGACTTAAACTACTACAAGAGGGTTAAGATTATGTTACCAATATCGGGAAGAGAAGCCTTGATCTTCCGATGTGTTCTCCAAATGGTGGTTGGTGGACACCCTTCTTGATACACGAGCCTCCTTGATATGAAACACCAAGAAAAACTTAGAGTTTTTCTTCTTCTAAAACCCTAGACAAGAAAACTAATTTTTCTTCTCTATTTTTATGTGGTCAAGTCGAAATTTTCCAATGCTTAAGGCTTGGGAGAACTCTCTTTATATAGGAGAGTAATCCTTGTCCTCCAAGGACTTAACAATTCAGAGATAATTATTAAATCAATCCTTAATTCAAATAAATAACATAATTATCCCAAACAAATTAGGATAAATCATATTATTATCTAATATTCCATTAATTATCTTTTAACAAATAAAAGATAAATCACATGTCAAATAATTATCCAAGAAAACTAATTTCTCTCTAATTAAATAACACTCACATTGGCGCCACATATTAGGGTTACTAAGCCCATAAAATGTCTTTTATGTGTATTATATTATCTAGCCCAACTAAATAATATCCATGCATATCAATTAATTAGCCCAGACAATTAATTATTACTGAAGGCCAAATAACAAGAATATCATTCCGAATTATAGAAGCCACATCGGGGACCATGGACCTATAACCAGTAGCTCCAATAACTAATTATTCATTGAATAGAATAAGTACATTAATTATTAATTCCGGGATTACGCCACCATTAACCCGAAACTGAACTCTACCGATTTTAGATGTATACTTATACTCAACCCATTGAGTGAATAAGCATCCATTGATATAATCCCCACATACGGATTAACCCTCCATAGATTGTCCATTCTGAGTGGGAAGTTTCCGTGAACCCAACTCAGAATATCGTATCCTTATTTACCATTAACCCCCTGATGATGAATTAGTACACATACCTGACTAGTAGCTAATTAATCAAATGTGAACTTCCGGGATCGATCACTTTCTCAGGGCTAATAAATAAGGGGACTCTCTCTCTACTTCCCGCAAAAAGGAATGGATTCCATGTTTGTGAAAATTAGAACTACTCACTCATCAGGAGATAGTGCCAACGAGAAGTGGCTTGGAACACATATTTAAGTGAACCGTAACTAACACATCAAACACTACCCCGAGACAAGCAGCAACCTGTGATCACCTCAGGATTAAGGTTGATCCATATATGATCATCTAATGATTTTATAAGATTCCTCGATTACGGAATTATACTGAGAAATACAGATTAAATCGGTCCAGTCCTATATGAATGCCATCATATATAAATGCCCTACGTAGGTGCCCTCTACCGACAGTCCGGATAAGACTATCACAACCTAAGGTGTTCTGGGCACATTATTGGTGTTTTAATCAAGAGACCCTAACCTCTAATTAAGTTCACCACGGACTAACAGTTTAAGCATATCTCCACTAACTCAATCCTCACGTGTAATCCATACACTGAGTTAAGTGGTTACATACAGATATACTTAGGGTTTGCAGTAGTGTATTACATTACAAGCACAAAGCAAGTAATAAGGTGAGATAACTTTTGTCATCCATTATTAAAAACAATTACACAAATTGTCTTTCGGGCACTATACCTAACAAAAACATCTGTAGGACCAGTTGAGGGTTTTACCTTACTTGTCCTATATATGTAACAAAAACATTATTTCTATTAGGTAACCAGATGAAGGTTTTGGAATACTTAACACATCTAATGATCCTACAATGTGATCTATGGCACCAGAGTCCAAAATCCATTGTATAGATCTTACGAAATTTAAATCACATGTCCCTGTTGTAGGTAAGTAGTGTGTAACAATCTCAGCAGGTTTGCCAACAACAAATCCTACATGTCTAGGAGGATCAAAACTCAGCAGAGCCATCAACTTGTCAAGTTGCTGTGCAGTAAGATTTGGAAACCCCGGTCCAGCAGACCTGTTTTGGGCGTGATCTTCTTCTGGTAAATGTTCTTCATCTACAAAATTAGCCCTTATTTACTTGAAACCAGGAGGATAGCCATGTTTCTTGTAGCAAGTCTCCTTAGTATGACCATTAAATCCACAAAAACTACATTGAATCTTCTTGGTAGTCTTAGATCTGGGATTTGCAGCAGATGCAGAGTTAGGTCTGCTGACTATAAGATTTTTCCCCTATACATTTTTGAGACAACAGAATCATATGGTCTTGATTTTTGGCCCTATTACCTACATATAACTTCGGTCTTTCAAATTTAATGGCCATTGCAAAGGCATCATGAATTTCTAGGTAGGGCGCCATCAGCATTGACTGTGAAACCATTGGCTCAATATCATCCCTTAAACCTTTTAGGAATTTCATGACATGTTCAGCCTCCATATGATCCATTAGTTTGGTAATTCCATTACAGTGACATTGAGGATCATAAGAACAAACTGATACATTCTTGATAGTCTTGATTTCTTCCCAGAGAACCATCACTTTGTGAAATATTGATTGACAGAATCAGTACCTTGCTTCAGCAGATGCATCTCCTCAAAAATATCTGACAGCCTGAAGGCATGAACATTAGAAAATCTAGCTACAAGATTCTTCCAAACTGTATGTGCATTCTTCAAGTACAATAAACTTTGAGCAATGGTGTTCTCTACAGAATTCAAGATCCATGATCTCACCATTGTATCACGTTGTCTCCATGCATGGAAATCTGCTGAATCTACTTCTGGCCTTTTGATTGTGTCATCTACAAAACCTATTTTATTCTTTATAATTAACACAATCTTCGAGGACATTTTCCATGGATTATAGTTGTTACCATTTATCAATGGCTGAACAAGAACCGAAGATGGGTTATCATTAGGATGAACATAAAATGGACTGGATGGACTAATTTCATGTTTCTTAGCTGCCATGGCTATCAAGAACTCCAAAAAAATATCTCAAATCAACAATGAAAGTGAGACTACAGAAAAAACGATCAAGAAACGATCAGAAAATTCAGGAAAACAATGACTGTTTACTCTCAAGAAACTGAAATCACAAAAAAGACAAAGAACACTCTCAAGATTATTCAAAAAACTCAGATAAAAATGGAGGAAAACATTCAGAAATTCTCAAATTTATGCTCTGATACCATGATGAAGTTTGTAGTATTACAAACATAAAATAAAATGCAGAATTATTATTGATAAACTAAAAGTTACAAGTTTGATTACAATATGGCTGATGATGGGGTATTTATAACTTCCTACACTCCATGAATAAGTTAGAAGTAAGTTACAAGTGGTTACAACAAACTATAACAGAATAACCACTTTCTACATCACAATACACTAGACTACACAGCAGGCTGTTGTGTCTTCACACTGTCAGCAGGCTGCTATGTCTTCATAAAATCAGCAGAGTGTGTCAGCTGACTGCACTCAGCATTCCTTTAAGCCTCTATACTGTAACAAAGTGAGCTCACCCGAAAGATAAAGATCAAGTACACTAGTTAATTTCATATGATCAAATGGACTATGAAAGATTCATTAGTCCAAGAAGACTTCTCAATTCTGTATATTTGTTCTAACAAAGTGCTTTGGTGAAGATGTCTTCCTGTTGATCGTCTGTTTTGATGTAGACCAATCTCACATCATATTTTTCCATATGATCATGTATGAAATGATGTCTGATATCAATATGCTTTATCTTGGAATGTTGAACTGGATTTTTTGATATTGATATAGCACTTATGTTGTCACACATGATTGGAATTCCCTTCTCTTCAATTCCATAGTCTCATAGTTGTTGTCTTATCCATAAAAAATGTGCACAACAACTTCCTACAACTACAAATTCTTCTTCCGTTGTAGATGTTCTAATGGACATCTGCTTCTTACTAAACCAAGATACTAGTCTGTTTCCTAGCATTTGGCAAGTACCAGATGTACTTTTCCTATCAACTTTGCAACCTACATAGTCTGCATCTATGTATCCAACTAGTGTGAAATTACCTTCTCTTCGATAAAATAATCCCAAGTCAACTGTATCCTTGAGATATTTTAACATCCTTTTAGCAGCAGCTAGGTGACTTTCTTTTGGATCTGATTGAAACTTTGTGCATACTCCAACAGCAAATGATATGTCTGGTCTTCTTGTAGTTAGATATAATAGCAAACCTATCAGACCCCTGTATTTGGTTTCATCCACACTTTTACCATTAACATATTTGTCTAAGTGTAGATTTGATGACATAGGACTTGCACTCTTTGCACTTGATTCCATTATATACTTTTTGATGAGATCTTTGATATATTTGCTCTAGTTGATGAAAATTCCATTCTCCATCTGTTTGACTTGAAGTCCAAGGAAATTGTTGAGTTCTCCCATCATTCTCATTTGGAATTTACTCTTCATCAGGTGTGCAAAATTTTGACATCCAAATATGATGTCATCCACATAGATTTGTACCAGCAGTGTGCAGTCTTCATGTTGGATTCTAAATAGTGTCTTGTCTATTATGCCCTTTTTGAATCCATTTCCACAAGAAACTTGGATAAAGTATCATACCAAGCTCTTGGTGCTTGCTTCAAACCATATAGTGCTTTGTTGAGCTTGTATACTTTATCCTCATGTCCTTTGATTTCAAATCTAGGTGGCTATTGCACATAGAATTCCTCTTCAAGTAGTTCATTTAAGAAAGCTGATTTGATATCCATTTGATATACTTTGAAGTTTGGATGAGCTGCATATGCGAGGAATAGTCTGAGTGCTTCTAGTCTTGCAACTAGTGCATATGTCTCATCAAAATCAATACCTTTAGCTTGTGAATAACCTTTTGCCACTAGGCTTGCTTTGTTCCTGATGATAACTCCATTTTCATCCATCTTGTTTCTGTACACCCACTTGGTTCCATTGACATTTGAGTGGTCTAGTCTGCTCGTGAGTTCCTAGACTTGATTTCTCTCAAATTCATTCTGCTCTTCTTGCATAAATTATCCAGTCAGTATCTTTGCAAGAATCTTCAGTAGTTTTGGGTTCCATATCTGATAGAAAACATGTGAGCATGGTTTCCAGTTGTCTTCTAGTTCTAACACCAATGTTTGGATCTCCAAGAACTTGTTATGTTGGAAGATCTCTTGACCAATTCAAATTTGTCTTAGTGTTTTGCACAATATGAACTTCTTCTGGTGTTGTGCCTTGCTCAATTGTGGGATGAAAATCATCAGTTCTATTGAATTGATTTGGCTTACTTCAATGTCAACATAGATTGGCCCTTCTGTAGTTTGATCTTCTTCTTGTAATGGCAAATCTGTGTTGAAGTTTGGTTCAACAAAGACGACATGCACTGATTCTTTTAAAGATAGTGTTCTCTTATTCAGAACTTTGAAGGCTTTCCTCGTGTCTGAGTATCCCAAGAATAGCCCTTCATCTGCTTTATCATCAAAAGTATTTAGTTGATCTTTTTCATTGTTGTGGATAAAATACTTGCTTCCACAGATATGAAAGTAAGAGATGTTTGCTTTTCTCCCATTCCATAGTTCATAAGGTATTCTTCCTCTGACTTTGTTGATGATTGATCTGTTCTGAGTGTGACAAGCAGTATTGACAGCATCTGCCCAATATTCTTTTGACATGTTTTCTTCTGCTATCATTGTTCTGGCAGCATCTTTTAAAGTTCTATTCTTTCTTTCAGCTACTCCATTGTGTTGTGGAGTTCTTGCAATAGCCAGTTGATGTTGCATGCCATTTTCATCACAGTAGCTTCTGATGATGTTGGTCCCTTTGGAAAGGCTAACAAAAGTTTAGAGATGGGTGAATAAACTTGTCCCTAAAAACTGGATTTTAGACTTTTACAATTCAGTTAAAACTTGTATGGAGTTAAGCTAACTTAGCTGAGTCTAAGACAAAAACTGACTTATCCTTAACTGAGTTAACCGGCACCTGATTAAATTAAGCCTTTGTAAAATATGAGTTATCAGTTGATATGTTGACTCAGTTTCTAGTGTTTGTTGAGTATGTGAACTTAATGGATATAACTACAATGCAGTAATTAAATGCGTAAAGTAAGTAAACAAGAATTATAGAGGTTTTAGGTGGTGTAATCCTATCAGTCATCTCTTCCCCTATGATGCGGAGGAAAATTTCCACTAGAACTTTCGAGATGGCCCAGTTACAAAAAGTTCTAAACTGATAGTCTGTTTAGGGTATATTTTACTATATTTTCGGGCTTAATCCCTAAACAATTTACCTTATTTTTAAGGGAAATAAATGAGAAAAGCGTGTTTTTAACCGTTAAATTCCTATAATGGTTATTGAGGGGTTATAATTTAATTATGAGGAAATATTGGGTTTAAGTGTTATTTTTTGTTACACATTTTATTATTATTATTATTCGATGTGTCGGTCTAACAACAATTTTACAGAAAATTAAAAGATATTTGCAGGGGGATATTATTAATGGAGAAGATTAATCTCATTCAATCAAGTGATTTCAAAATAAAGAAGAAAATCGGAGCATTGAAGAGAGGATAAATCAAATCTGGTCGAAAGAGTGAAGTGGGGAACACGGTATACGAAGCAACAGTGTGAAAATGCGTAAAAGGTAGGCTCGGTCGACCGAGCCATGTTATTCGGTCGATCAACCCCGGTCGCAAAATCGACGCGCTTTTTCGGATCCTTCCTTATGTCGTGAAACTCCTATATAAGCAGCACCATTCGAGCAGAAAAATACAACAGAGCAGCCGCACTAAATACAAATAAAAACATGAGTTTCTTTCTTTCAATTTTCTTTTGGAGATCGAAGATGATTGAAGGCTAAGCAATTCGCAGTAGGACAACGGATGAAGCCATTACAACATCACCACAACCAGGAGATTTTCAGTAAACATTATTAGTGAATTTGAATTTATTTTTCTTTATCGAATGTTTTGAATTGTTTGAATATATGTTTTGTTAGATTGAAAAATCGATGAAACGATTGTTGTTTTGAATTTAATGAGAATTAAATTTACATAGAACCCTTCATTCGATACAGTTAATGATATTCCGAGAGATTAGTTTATTGTTAATTGGGTAGGAGATTCGGAAACGAACTCATGATCACGCTCTTCCATTGTTAATTTTGTTTCGCTTGAGAAAGGGAACAGAAACCAAATAAATTTGATTAAAGAAATTTGATTGGATTTAAGTTAGATCAGACCAAGAAATTTGAATCATCTCACAAACTGGTTGGGTGG
Organism: Gentiana macrophylla; assembly: GCA_026214975.1. Lineage (NCBI taxonomy): Eukaryota > Viridiplantae > Streptophyta > Magnoliopsida > Gentianales > Gentianaceae > Gentiana > Gentiana macrophylla. The sequence continues at coordinate 51,578,574 of CM047807.1, read as the reverse complement.
TGGTTGTTTGGTAGAATCCTTGTTGCCCTACTGTCTCGTTACATTAAGAAGAAAGTCAGTAATTTTTCATAGCAATTTGGATTTTGGATTCAATAGCTTATTTAGGTTTAATTTGCTGTTTTTCAATTTTCATTTCCTTTAGTATTAATTTGATCTCTTTTGTTTTATTAGTTTAATAAAAATTATTTAGGACCATAGAATTTGTAGGAACTTTATTATTTTAATTAGATTTATTGTGACAATTCACCGGTACGTTAACTGTATTTTTGTTTCCGACATCATTCGATTCCTTGGACGACCCGGTAATACCCACTACAATGTGCCTTGCACTTGGGGTGTTCCGGTAAAATAATAAATTTAAAACTTACCGAACAAGTTTTTGGCGCCGTTGCCGGGGAGTCGGTAACGGTTGTCGGATTCTTCGTAGTGCAGTTTTCTGTGTCGGTAGTATTCTGGCCATAACTTTTGGCTCGAGTGTCCGTTTGGCGCGCAGGACCCCAATTCGGAAAGCTCGTTCCGACACCGACGACATAGTCAACTACCAGAGGCCGTTCGACACAGTTTTCGAGGTCAAAATCTGCTGTTTTCCCTTCCATTTTGGCTCCAGAAGGTTTCAACACGTTTTTTTTACCGTCTTAGTGTTTTTTCTGTTTTAAATTTTTCGTAGGTAGGTTTCTTTTCTTGTTTCTGTTTCTATATCTTTTCTAAATATAAAAATAATAAATAAAAAAAAACCTCGGTTAGTATAAAATCTCTCATCAACCTGACCTATTGTCAGTGTTGACTTTTCTGTTTTGCTCTCTTGGTTTATGCAAACCAGGAGCAAAAAAGGACCTTTGTTATACTGCTCTGAACCCGAGCGGGACATTGTCAAAAGAAGATTATTTCAAGGTTCTGTCAATATGAGCAACGAGTCCTCTAGCAATTCCAACCTGGACGACCAAGGGAATAATAACAATAACCAAAATCCTTTCGGTGGTGATCCGCAAGCTCAATTGAATATGCTCCTAATGAAAATGGTGTAGAATCAACAAAATCAGCAAGCCTAGATGAACCAACAAGTTCAACCGAACCAACATCAGAATTATCAGATTCCGGTGAATCAAAATATCCAACAGCAACAACCCCAGGCAGCTGTTGAGAAAGACCCTTACGCTCCTTATCTTGATCAGGATTTCTTGGAGGGGCATAGACCAATTCGACCTCCGGAGATGGGAGGAATGAACTTCGATCTAAAGAATGGAGTAGTCGGGTTGGTTCAAAATAGTTCATTCCATGGTACTGCTCAAGAAGATCCTCATGACTTCTTGTCGACATTTGTTCAAATTTGTGAAGCAGGTCATTACCCTGGTGTTCCTTCCGAGGTCGTTAAATTGAAACTTTTCCCGTTCGCTTTAAAAGATGAAGCAAACCGTTGGTTCAAGTCTTTACCCCATCACTCCTGTAATATCCCGAATTTTCGACTTCTTAATTTATTGGTAAAGGATTCAAATTTTTTTAAAGGGAAAAATACTAAAAAGGCTATTGGCGATTAAAAAAAAGGATTTTAATCCCTGTAAACTTCCAATTAATCAAATTAGATTTTCTTTCCTCCTTACTTCCAAAGAAAAAATAAACACGTGAAACCCTCCTTTCTCCCCCTAGCCGCCGTCCTCCTTGTGAAGAGAAGGAGAGAAATCTCTCCTTCGTGTTAAGGATTGTTGCCGTCGTCGTTGTCGTCGGTAAGGGTCGTCTTCTTGTTTCCTACAATTCGAGCATGACGATCGGCCGGCCAAAGGCCATGGCCGATCCATACATGCGTGTGGGGGGGGGGGGGGGATGATGTCGTTCGGTTTGCCTTTTTATTCATTGGAATTGTGTTGTAATTTTAGTATCTTTCCTTCCATCTATGGATATAGATTCGAGCTTCGTTGAGGAACGTTTCTAACTTAGCAAGGGCTTTCAAAAACGCAGCAATTCCGGTAAGGATATTTCTAAGTTACGTTTTCGTTTGGTTCGAAAGGTGGGACTTTTAGTAATGTATAGGGTGGTGTAAGTTGTTTGGGTTGTGTAGCATTGTTGATCAGGATTTTAAGTACAAGTTGGAGCTGTTTGCGGTGTTTTTAGAATGTATAGGCCTTTGTGTTTGTGCTTGGAAGAAGAAAACAAATTGCTGTAAATCTTTTGTCAAAAGCGTTTACGTGGTTGGTCATGCTTTGGAGTATTAAATGCCCGTAAAATGTGTTTGGCTTTGGGTTACAAGTTATAAATGTTATGGTGCTGTTATATGAGGCTTTCTATGATAAACTGCTGCTATTTGCTGATTTTTTATGAAGAGTCGAGGGGAAAGCCATGTCGAAATCGCTAGGGTTCTTGTTGAAACCCAGGGTGGATGAGCGTCCTAACTTTGGGGACGGGCGTCTGCTTTGGGGCACATCTCAGACGGGCGTTTGGGGTACCTGGAAGAACGTCTGAGGTGCTAAAATCGATTCAGGATGTAACAGGTTCTGTTGGACGCACGTCTGAGTTTTGGACGGGCGTCCACACCTCCAAACGGGCTTCCAACCTTTCAGACGGGCGTCCAGTTTAAGTGTCCTTCTTTCTTTGTTAGCTATTGATAAATCTTATGAACATGTGTTGTAAGTTGGGTTTTCATGAGTCAAGGGTTTTGATATCATTGTGGGACTTGGTGTTGGGCATTGAAGTTCGTAGACCCTTAGTGGTTGGGCCGGATAGGGTAGCTCCCAAAGCCGTAAACCTGGGAAGGTTTACTTACGACTTCAATGACCTTACGTATTTGGGGAGTTGCAGACAGTGGTGTGGTCGGGCCGGATAGGGTAGTACCCAAAGCCGGGAACCCGGGAAGGTTTCCTTGCACCCCAGTACGTGATGGTCCATTTTAACGATGGTACCATTGGCAGACCTTTAGGATCCTCCTCTTTAGGGTTTACCCTTTTGAGGGATGTGCACATTCGGGACCTTTAGGTGTAGATGGAGTGTGGTGTTCTGTATCTTCTATGTATGGGTTGAATCATTTATAGTTTGGTTGTATCCTTTTTGGATCGGTGGCATTTTTCATGATGTTGGTCTTGACGTATGGTTTGAAAGTCTTAATTCAACTTGTTAGTTAACTTTCGTTTTTCATATACTAGATTTATCCTTACTCGACTTTTAGTTGACGTTTCTACTTCTGGTTGATCCTGCTATGATCCATTTATGGGGAGCAGATTCTTAGCAGGTAATCTGGTTTGGGTGATAGCTTGTTGCTGGGAGGTTGCGGGGATTTGAGAGCCACGCAGCCACAGTCACACGCTTGCATTTTATTTGGATTTTTTTTTAAACCTTGAAATTTTGGATCTTCCGCACGTTTTCATATTTCTTTTAAGAGATTGTAATTACTTTAACCTCTTTAATAATGAATGGTGGATGTTTATGTTCCTTCTGTTGTGGGATGTTGGATATTACTGCCGCGACTGTGTGTCGTGAAGTGACATTACGGTGACCAATACCGGCGGCCGACGGGATTGGAAACCGGGGTGTTACAAAGTGGTATCAGAGACGTTCGACTCCAGGACCACCACCTAAAATTAACCTTAAGAATAAATTCACTAAAATAAGCACAGTGAGGATGTGTGGGGTAGGTATTGAGTTCTATGTAGGGAAGGTACGGTAAGTTCTGATGTATGTGGAAATGTGGCTGTGTGTTGCAATTAATTTTGGGCAGTAAGTGTTAGTATATGTGAAATATTCTGTGGCATGATATAGGTGATAATTGAATACATGATTGTTTACTTTTTGTAGTTTTAGCTATGCCTCCTAGGAATGGAAATGAGAGGGACCAGCTGATTGATCAGTTGGTTAAGATGAATCAAGACCTGATTCAGGCGGTCAACAAGCTGACAGAGGATCGTTCTCAGGGGTCAACTACCGGCATGACTAGGGCCGTGAGTCAGCAGAGGCCTAGTCAGTACGATGGTAAGGGAGATCCTAAGGGACTCGAGCGGTGGATTAGAGAGTTTGAGAAGATCTTCGCCACTCAAGGCTGTCCAAAGGAACTGAAGGTCGACCAAGCTGCTTTCTACTTGGTTGACAGGGCTGATTTGTGGTGGGGTGCTAACAAAGATCGGTTGGCTCAGACTGAAAATGAGCAAGGGGAATCGAGAGGGTACCACCGAACCGACCGAGTTTAAGCAGAGTCGAGGCGTGAATTCTTTCCCGAATCTAAGAGGAAAGAGTCTGCGGGTTGAGTTCGATAATCTCCGGCAGAGGATATGACTGCTCAAGAATATTACGAAGTTTGTCGACTTGGCGGTTTATGCATCTGAGCTAGTGCCGACTGAAGAGGCCAAGATGGTGAAGTTTGAGCAACACTTAGATTTAGCGATCCGCGATCGTACGGGGGCAAGCAGGGGCTTCACGAGCCTAAAAGAGATGTGTGAAGTGGCATGCAACATCGAGAGGATTCGGAAAGAGGTGAAAGCGGCATATGCTACTAACAAGAGGAAGAGTGTCTCTGAGGACATTCAGGGGCAGGAAAAACGCAGTAATTCTGGGAACCCTCCAGTCGGCCCTTTTTCGGCAAATTCCCACGTTACCAGAGGCAGCGGTGGTCAGCCAGCGAGAGGTAACTCTCAGGGGTTTAGTCAGCCACGAAGTTATCACTGCAAGCGGTGTCAGGGAAACCATCCGGGTACAGATTGTTCAGGTGCACAAATCCAGTGTCACAATTGCGGGAAGCTTGGACATACACGATTTGAGTGTTTTGCGGCTCCAACACCTGCCGGGTCGGCATCGGTTACGGGAAGCAACATGGGTGGGGCTCCAAGGGGTAACACGGGAAACATGAGTACGGGTAACCAGCAGCAGAGTAGTACCCATGCACAGAGCCGACAGGGGGGTACACCTACGGCCACTGGTGGAAACAGGAACCGACCATCCGGGTCGGCTAGCACGATCTGTGGAGAGTGAGTAAATCGATCGGGAAATTATTCGCACTGGGCAGAGAGGAGGCCGATCAGAGCAACCACATAGTGACGGGTAATTTTCTGGTTAACTCATTTTTATCCTACGTACTTTTTGATTCGGGTGCATCATGTTCCTTTATAGCGGGTTCGCATGTTTTGAGGTTGGGTCTAGCTACATTCGAGGTGATTTTACAGTGAGTTTATGCAACCATCGGGAGAGTTAGTGCCATGCTCTAAGTTGTATAGAGACGTACCGTTAGTGATTATGGGAGTCAACTTGTCGGTTGACTTGATCGAGTTCCCCCTCGAGAACTTCGACGTAATTTTGGGTATGGATTGGTTGAACCGGCATAAAGCCAAAATTGACTGTGAGCAGAAGAAGGTGACTTTGAGTGGCCCTAAAGGGGTGCGAGTATCTTACAAGGGATTTGTGGATAAACCTAACGTGAAGATCATTTCGGTGGTGACTTTGAGATCTCTCGTCAAGAAAGGGTACCCGTTGTTTATGTGTCACGTACATGATGTAAGCACAGGGGATCCTAAACTAACAGACATTGATGTAGTCCGTGATTTTGAGGTTGTATTCCCGGATGAGATACCAGGTATGCCACCCTAGAGGGAGGTAGAGTTTGCAGTGGAGTTGATGCCCGGGACTAGACCGATATCGAAAGCACCTTATCGTATGGCACCTAAAGAATTAGCGGAACTGAAGGTACAATTGGAAGAACTGCTCGATAAGGGGTACATCCGACCGAGTGTGTCACCGTGGGGAGCACCGGTGTTGTTTGTGAAGAAGAAGGATGGTAGTATGTGGCTGTGTATTGATTACCGGGAGCTGAACAACATCACAGTGAAGAACAAGTATCCGTTACCGAGGATCGACGACTTGTTCGATCAACTATGGGGGGCAGGTATTTTCTCGAAGATTGATTTGCGATCAGGGTATCACCAGCTCAGGGTAGCAGATGCGGATATCCCAAAGACCGCATTTCGTACCAGGTACGGACATTATGAATTCACGGTCATGCCTTTCGGATTGACAAACGCACCAGCAGTTTTCGTGGATTTGATGAACCGGGTATTCATACCCTACTTGGACCAGTTTGTAGTAGTCTTTATTGACGACATCCTGGTCTACTCTAAGACTAAGGAATAACATGCCGAACACCTGAGGCTCGTACTGCAGATTTTACGGGAAAAACAATCGTATGCGGCCTGTCTAAATGTGAATTCGTTGGAGCGAGTGGCATTCTTGGGGCATGTTGTCTCAAAAGACGGTGTATCCGTTGACCCGAGCAAGATAGAGGCAGTGGCGAGATGGCCAACACCTAAGAATGTTGCAAAAATTCGAAGCTTCTTGGGTTTGGCTGGATATTACCGAAGATTTGTAAAAGACTTTTCCAAGATTGCGAGGCCGATGACTGCATTAATGATGAAAGAGAACCGGTTTAAGTGGGATGAAAAATGTGAGGAGGCATTCCAACTGCTTAAGGAACGGTTGACTACAGCTCCTATTTTAGCATTACCAGAGGGTAATGAGGGCATTAAGGTTTATACCGACGCGTCGAAGAATGGCCTGGGTTGTGTACTGATGCAACGGAGGCGAGTGATCGCGTATGCATCAAGGCAGCTGAAACCATATGAGAGTAACTACCCGACTCATGACTTAGAGTTGGCAGCTGTGGTCTTCGCATTGAAGATATGGCGACACTACTTGTATGGAATAACTTTCAAGGTGTTTTCAGATCACAAGAGCCTGAAGTACATATTTACACAGAAGGAGCTCAATATGCGTCAGAGGCGTTGGTTGGAGTTAATTAAAGATTATGATATGGAAATTCAGTATCACGAAGGGAAGGCCAATGTAGTGGCGGACGCTTTGAGCCGCAAGTCGATTCATTCCGTGTGCGAGAAAGTAGCACGGATCAGATTGCGAAGAAGAGTTAGACCGTATGGACATCCGTGTCATCCGTAGCGGAGATAAAAGCGACTTGTCTTGCAACCCGAATTATACGCTGAAATCCGGGTGAGACAAGTGGGTGACAAGGTAATCGAGGCCAAGAAGGCCAAGATTGGTATAGATGGTGCAGCTGATTTTACGTTACATGTGGATGGTAGTATCCGGTTTAAGGGTCGGTGGTGTGTACCAGCCGACGAAGAACTCAAGAGGCGGATCTTGAGTGAAGCTCATAGTACGCCTTATTCTGTTCATCCGGGAGGAGACAAACTGTATAAAGATCTCAAGAAAACCTTTTGGTGGCCCAATATGAAATGCGAAGTAGCAGAATTTGTGTCAAAGTGCTTGACTTGTCAGAAGGTCAAGATGGAACATCGACGGCCACAGGGTATGCTACAGCCGTTGGATGTGCCGGTTTGGAAGTGGGATTCCATCTCCATGGATTTTGTATGCGGATTACCGAGGAGTCCTAAAGGGAATAATATGATTTGGGTCGTTGTGGATAGACTGACTAAAGCGGCGCATTTCATTCCGATGAAAGACACTTGGAGTAAGACGGAGTTTGCTATGGCATACCGGAGAAATATTGTGAGACTACATGGTATACCCAAAGAAGATTGTGTCGATAGAGATGCGAGATTCATATCTCGGTTTTGGCGAGAGCTACTGAGATGACCTTGGGGACGGAGCTGCGAATGAGTCTGACTTTTCACCACTGCTACCGATGGTCAGACGGAGAGGACCATACAAACATTGGAAGACATGCTGAGGGCATGTGTATTAGAATTCAAAGGCTCTTGGGAGGAAAAGCTCGATCTTATTGAGTTTTCATACAACAACAGCTACCATGCCAGTATTACGATTGCACCTTTTGAGGCACTTTATGGTATGAAGTGGAAGAAATGGAAGTTGAGTCCCAAGTACGTGGGGCCATATGAGATCTTGGACCGCATAGGTGAAGTGGCATATCGACTAGCTTTGCCACCGGTGTTGGAGAAGGTGCATAATGTGTTTCATGTATCTCAATTGCGCAAGTACGTGAGTGATCCTTCTCACGTGATCGAACCGGAGGTTGTTGAACTAGATCAATACTTGACTTACGAGGAGGTACCGGTACAGATATTAGATACCAAGGTACAGAAAACAAGGGGACGTGATGTTAGCATCGTCAAGGTTCTATGGTCTAACCATGCCACCGAGGAGGCGACATGGGAAGCTGAGGATACTATGCGACAGAAGTACCCGCATTTGTTCTCTTAAGGTATGCAATTTTCAAGACTTGTACGTAAAATCCTTTTGCTTACCTTCGGGGACGAAGGGTATTTTAAGGGGGGTGGAACAACGCCCGGTATGAACCCGAACTTCGAGGATGAAGTTTTGTCTTAAGGGGGAAGGATGTAATATCCCGAATTTTCGACTTCTTAATTTATTGGTAAAGGATTCAAATTATTTTAAAGAAGGGAAAAATATTAAAAAGGCTATTGGCGATTAAAAAAAGGATTTTAACCCCTGTAAACTTCCAATTAATCAAATTAGATTTTCTTTCCTCCTTACTTCCAAAGAAAAAAAAACACGTGAAACCCTCCTTTCTCCCCCTAGCCGCCGTCCTCCTTGTGAAGAGAAGGAGATAAATCTCTCCTTTGTGTTAAGGATTGTTGCCGTCGTCGTTGTCGTCGGTAAGGGTCGTCTTCTTGTTTCCTACAATTCGAGCATGACGATCGGCCGGCCAAAGGCCATGGCCGATCCATACATGCGTGTGTGTGGGGGGGGATGATGTCGTTTCGGTTTGCCTTTTTATTCATTGGAATTGTGTTGTAATTTTAGTATATTTCCTTCCATCTATGGATATAGATTCGAGCTTCGTTGATGAACGTTTCTAACTTAGCAAGGGCTTTCAAAAACGCAGCAATTCCGGTAAGGATATTTCTAAGTTACGTTTTCGTTTGGTTCGAAAGGTGGGACTTTTAGTAATGTATAGGGTGGTGTAAGTTGTTTGGGTTGTGTAGCATTGTTGATCAGGATTTTAAGTACAAGTTGGAGCTATTTGCGGTGTTTTTAGAATGTATAGGCCTTTGTGTTTGTGCTTGGAAGCAGAAAACAAATTGTTGTAAATCTTTTGTCAAAAGCGTTTATGTGGTTGGTCATGCTTTGGAGAATTAAATGCCCGTAAAATGTGTTTGGCTTTGGGTTACAAGTTATAAATGTTGTGGTGCTGTTATATGAGGCTTTCTGTGATAAACTGCTGCTATTTGCTGATTTTTTATGAAGAGTCGAGGGGAAAGCCATGTCGAAATCGCTAGGGTTCTTGTTGAAACCCAGGGTGGACGAGCGTCCTAACTTTGGGGAAGGGCGTCTTCTTTGGGGCACATCTCAGACGGGCGTCTGGGGTACCTGGACAAACGTCTGAGGTGCTAAAATCGATTCAGGATGTAACAGTTACGCTGGACGACGCTGAGTTTTGACGGGCGCCCACACCTTCAAACGTGCGTCCAACCTTTCAGACGGGCGTCCAGTTTAAGTGTCCTTCTTTCTTTGTTAGCTATTGATAAATCTTATGAACATGTGTTGTAAGTTGGGTTTTGATGAGTTAAGGGTTTTGATATCATTGTGGGACTTGGTGTTGGGCATTGAAGTTCGTAGACCCTTAGTGGTTGGGCCGGATAGGGTAGTTGAAGTTCGTAGACCCTTAGTGGTTGGGCCGGAAGGTTTCCTTACGACTTCAATGACCTTACGTATTTGGGGAGTTGCAGACAGTGGTGTGGTCGGGCCGGATAGGGTAGTACCCGAAGCCGGGAACCCGGGAAGGTTTCCATGCACCCTAGTACGTGATGGTCCATTTTAACAATGGTACCATTGGCAGACCTTTAGGATCCTCCTCTTTAGGGTTTACCCTTTTGAGGGATGTGCACATTCGGGACCTTTAGGTGTAGATGGAGTGTGGTGTTCTGTATCTTCTATGTATGGGTTGAATCATTTATAGTTTGCTTGTATCCTTTTTGGATCGGTGGCATTTTTCATGATGTTGGTCTTGACGTATGGTTTGAAATTCTTAATTCAACTTGTTAGTTAACTTTCGTTTTTCATATACTAGATTTATCCTTACTCGTCTTTTAGTTGACGTTTCTACTTCTGGTTGATCCTGCTATGATCCATTTATGGGGAGCAGATTCTTAGCAGGTATTCCGGTTTGGGTGATAGCTTGTTGCTGGGAGGTTGCGGGGATTTGAGAGCCACGTAGCCACGTCACACGCTTGCACTTTGTATGGATTTTTTAAAACCTTGAAATTTTGGATCTTCCGCACGTTTTCATATTTCTTTTAAGAGATTGTAATTACTTTAACCTCTTTAATAATGAATGGTGGATGTTTATGTTTATTCTGTTGTGGGATGTTGGATATTACTTCCGTGACTGTGTGTCGTGAAGTGACATTACGGTGACCAATACCGGCGGCCGACGGGATTGGAAACCGGGGTGTTACAACTCCCTTCATACTTGGGCTGATGTCAAAAGAGCCTTTGCTCTAAAATTCGTTTCACCTGTGACAATCATGGACCGGAAAAGAAAAATCGCCACTTTTGAGCAATTGGAAGATGAAAGTGTGGGAAAGGCCTGGGAAAGGTTAAACATGTTAATGAGAAAGTGCCCTAATCATGGGTACAACGTCATGAGCTTTTAGAACTATTCTACCGGGGTGTCTCTCAACCCAATAGAGATTACCTCGATTCTACTGCTCATGGATCTTTTCTAGGAGGAGGGGACGATGCTGCCTATAGGGTAGCAGAGACCATTGCGAAAAATAACATGCGGTCAACTTCAAAGAAGACCCATGTTGGTGAGGACAAGAAGAAATCGGCTGCAAGCAATTCTGAAACAAAGATGTTAGTTGCTCAAGTGGAGATGTTAATCAAGCAGCTAGCTAACCTACAAATGAAGCAGCAAGGAGGGCAAGAAGATATGAATTTCTTTGGAATGCAGGCCGGCAGTGAAATGGGAGAAGAAGTGAATTTAATGGAAAACCAGAATCAAAACTTTCGAAATTTTAATCAAAATTCTGGTCAACAAAACTTCAACCAAAACCGGAATTATTCCGAGTTTCAACGTAACTTTAATCAAAAGAATGCACCAACAGGATCACTTCCTGGGAGTGCAAATCAATCTTTCAATTTGAATTTTCAAAGAACCCAAAGTGGTTGGAATCAAAACCAAAACCAACAAACCACTTATGTCTCTCAAAAGAAATTTGATGAATTAGTTGACATGGTGAAAACTCTGGCCACCAGTGTCAAGACCATTGAAAGACAAGTTGGCCGAATGGAAGACCAACAAGCGACTCGACCTCACGGTAAACTTCCAAGCTCTACTGAAAGAAATCCAAAAGGGGATGTCAATGCTTGCACTGACATCACTACTCAGTGGAACTATGTAGATGATGAAGTGAATGAACTTACCCTACGAAGCGGGAAGAAAGTTGGAGCCGAAAAGGGCTCGGAAACGAGTAACCCCTCTTGACGCCATGAGTTCAGGAGGGGGAAATCAGAATTCAAAACCCGAAGAAAGCGAGTGTGAGGATGAGATGAATGACGAGGGTTCTTCGGATGATGAAATTAATTCTGATGTAGCTGTGAGGACGGGTCAGGTGGCTGAACTCCTGACGAAAAAGAAGGATGGAAAGTTTGTTAGGTGGAAGGATAAGGAAGATGAAGCTATAAAGAATCAAATCGTGAACAATGATACTTCGGGCAAAGAAAAGAAAAATCTTCCTTATCCGCCAAGAAAAAAAGAAAGTATCCTTAGTAATGACAAACAGTACAAGGGAGTTAGAAAAATACTTAGAGACACAAAAGTAAGTATACCTCTGGCAGAGGTACTGACTGAAATGCCTAAGTGCTCTAAGTATATCAAAGAAGCTTGTGGGAGTAAGAAGAAGCTCAAGGGGATGGCAGATGAGGTTTTGAAAGAAGAATGTTCAATGGTTTCACCGAAAATTCTAACAAAGAGAGGTGACCCCGGACGACTTTCAATCTCCTGTGAGATTGAAGGTTGCATGTTCCATAACGTCTTATGTGATTCAGGGGCTTCTGTAAACGTGATGCCATTAAACATTTGTATAAAGCTCGGTTTAGATAAAAGGATGAGGGAACGCCCAATTTCTCTTCAAATGGTGGTCCGATCTAGCCGAACAGCAGCCGGTTGTGTTAACAATGTTCTTGTATATGTTAAACACTTAGCTTTTCCAACTGATTGGGTTATTTTGGATTACGCACCTGATAAAGAAATGCCCTTAATTCTAGGCCGATCCTTTTTGGATGCCTCTGCCGCCCTTATTGATTTTCATAAGGGTCAGGTCACAATGAGATTCGATGATACATCTATCACCTTTACGCGGGGGAAAAGCGCTGAGGAAACCCTAGTGGAAGAGATCTCGTTCATCGAAGCGAGTTATGACGATGAAGAAGATGACCACCCTGAATCTGAAGAAGTGCCAATGGAGATAGGTGCTTTCAATGCTATAAATCATAAAGAAAGAGATTATTGTGAGCCATCTTCTGATTCATCACAGGCCATAGTCACTGACAAGTTATCTCCACAATTTGCTCAACCTGAGCCGGCCAGTGAACAGAAGGCAAGGAACTTCACAATGATGAACGAGGATAATTTCAAAGAGCTGCAGCAGGGAGATTTTGATCCTGTTCAATAAGAAGTCCTGATGGGTAGTTGGGACGAAGTCGATTTTTGGAAAGAGACTACCCACTGGGAAATCGACGATTGGGAAGAGCTAGCTGTTGAGCTAGATGAAGAAGAGTTAAGAAGAATGATTGACCATGAAAAAGAGAAAGCAGGTGTTGACAGAAAAATCCCTATGGATGATTTAATCGATTATCTTTCTGGGGTTACACCTCGGGAAGATGAGTTGTTTTTCAGTCAACCCCTTCAGGCTCATTTGACCACTGTGGAAAAATGTGGTCCTCTCAAATCTAGTATTAAGAAACCACTCACTGATTCGGAGCTTAAACCTCTTCCTCTGCACCTTAAGTATATTTTTCTTAAGGATGATGATAAACTGCCTTTTATCATCTCTTCTAAACTCAAAGCCGAGCAAGAAGCACTACTGAGAAAAGTGCTTGTGAAAAACATCCTTGCGTTCGGATGGCAAGTGGGTGATATCCGAGGTATCAGCCCCGACGTTTGCATGCATAAAATCCGAACGGAGGAGGGGGCGAAAAAGGTGAGACAACCTCAGCGAAGGCTAAATCCGAACATGCAGGAGGTTGTCAAGAAGGAGATAATCAAGTGGCTCGACATGGGTATTATCTATGCCATCGCCGATAGTGAGTGGGTCAGCCCTACTCAAGTTGTGCCAAAGAAGGGAGGCATTACTGTGGAAAAGAACGAAAAAGGGGAGGAAGTTGCCTTATGCCTTGTGACTGGCTATAGAGTTTGCATTGATTATCGCAAGTTAAATGAAGTCACCGCTAAGGATCATTTCCCCCTGCCCTTCATTGACCAACTTCTAGAAAGACTGAGCGGTCATAAGTTTTATTGTTTCCTCGATGGATATTCTGGTTATTTCCAGATAGCCATCAACCCTAATGACCAAGAGAAGACAACTTTTACCTTTCCATCGTGCACTTTTGCGTTCCGCAATGCCTTCGGTTTAATGTAATGCACCGGCTACATTTCAACGATGTATCTTTGGCTATTTTTATAGACTAGTAGAGAAGTATGGAAGTCTTCATGGATGACTTCTCGATCTATGGCGGCGCTTTGATGAGATTTTGGAAAACCTAGATATGGTACTTCAACGATGCGTTGAGAAGAACCTAGTTCTAAATTGGGAAAAGTGCCATTTTCTAGTTGATGAAGGAATTGTCCTTGGACACAAGGTGTCCAGCAATGGAAATCTGGTAGATAAGGCTAAGGTAGAAGCCATTGAAAAGATGTCGTACCCTAAGACTGTGAAGGAGGTACAAGGTTTTCTTGGCCATGTTGATTTCTACAGGCGATTCATTCAAGACTTTTCTAAAATCGCCAAACCTTTATCTAACCATCTTAAGGACGATGTGGACTTCTCGTTTGATGCGAAGTGTGTTGAAGCGTTTAATTGCCTGAAGGATAAGCTCATTAGCGCCCCTATCCTAATCGCACCTGATTGGACTAAGCCCTTTGAGCTGATGTGCGATGCTTCTAACTATGCAGTGGGAGCAGTTTTAGGACAGAGGATCGATAAGAAGTTCAGACCCATTTACTATGCTAGCCGCACTTTGAACCCAGCTCAATGCAATTACGCCACCACCGAGAAGGAATTCTTGGCAGTCGTTTTTGCTATTGACAAATTCAGAAGTTATCTTTTAGGGTCCAAAGTGGTGGTGTGGACTGACCATGCAGCCTTACGTTATCTTATGGATAAGACATATGCGAAACCGAGACTACTCAAGTAGATTCCTATTTTACAAGAATTCGACCAGGAGATAAAAGATAAAAAAATGGTAGCGATAACGTTTTGGCAGATCATTTATCTCGTCTAGTAAATGAGGAAAGCGAAAGTCCGAAGGAAATAGGGATCGATTTTCCTACAGAACAGTTGATGAAGGTGGAAGCTGTTAGGCCTTGGTATGCTGATTACGTCAACTATCTAGCCGGAGGTCACTTAGAAGAAATGACGTATCAGGAGAAAAAGAAATTCTTTACGGACCTGAAGTATCTCGTTTGGGAGGATCCCTATCTGTTCAAAGTCTGTAAAGATGGGTTCTTTGAGGCGATGTGTTCGAAGCACGAACAATGGAGTATTTTGGAAGAGTGCCACAGTGGTCCCACCGGGTGGTCACTACGGAGCGCCTAAAACCGTTGCAAAAATCCTCCAAGCCGGTTTCTCTTGCCCACGCTCTTTAAGGATGCCGAAGCCTTTTGCAAAGGTTGCGGCGGATGCCAGCGGATTGGGTGGCAGAGTAATAGAATGGACATGCCACTTAAGCCCATTCTGGAGTGCGAAGTCTTTGATGTATGGGGCATCGACTTTATGGGACCATTTCCATCATCATGCTCTAATAAATACATCCTTGTTTGTGTAGACTACGTATCCAAATGGGTGGAGGCAATTGCCACTCAGACCAACGATCATAAAGTCGTGAAGAAATTTTTGCAAAAGAATATCTTCACCAGGTTTGGCTGTCCCCGAGCGCTTATCAGCGATGAAGGCACTCACTTTTGCAACGCACCACTTGATAATATTCTTGAAAAATATGGTGTCAAACATAAAATCGGTACACCATACCATCCCCAAACAAGTGGTCAAGTCGAAGTCAGCAACCGGAGGATTAAAAGAATCTTGGAAAAGACAGTGAACTCGAATAGAACTAATTGGAGTCTAAAGTTGGATTACGCACTATGGGCTTACCGCACTACTTATAAGACTCCTATGGGCACGTCTCCCTTTCAAGTGGTTTATGGAAAAGCTTGCCATTTACCAGTCGAGCCTGAACACAGAGCTTACTGGGCTATTAAATTTTTGAATTTCGATAGCCAACTCTGTGGGGAAAAGAGGCTTTTGCAATTGAACGAGATCGACGAATTTAGACTCCAAGCTTACGAGAATTCCAGGATAAGCAAGGAATGAACCAAAGCGCTTCATGATGCTAAAATAAAAAATCGGGAATTCAAAGTAGGTGATATGGCTCTGCTGTATAATACCAGGTTGCATTTGTTTCCTGGTAAGCTTAAATCCAGATGGTCAGGACCCTTTGAAATCCTCGATGTCAATCCGAGTGGCGCAATTGAGTAGAAAGGGTATGGCGGTCAAACGTTCAAGGTAAATGGTCAAAGGCTGAAAAAGTATTTTGGGCAACCAAAAGAAAAGCCTGAGGTCATGTACTTTCAAAAGGGGATTGAAACGGCTGAGATGCTGACGTGTGATGAGATTCCATCCGACTTCTTTGGTTCGGATGATGACATCTTTACCCCTACCTGTGAAGACCCTTCTGACAGTACCCTGAAAACTATCAGTATGCCTAGGCCGAATCTAAGAAGAGGCAAGAAGAGGAAGAAAGTCAATGTTGTCTGGAAGGCTAAGTTCCATAACTTAGTCGCGCATTTGACTTGTTGTTGTGGCCACACCGCTATTCATCATGCAGATTCTGATGACGAAGTGGCAGGAAGTAAGCCAAAGTGGCCCGACCCGGGTTGACTTTGAGGATCATGTCAAGCTAGCGACATAAAACAAGCGCTATTAGGAGGTGTTCTCAGTGAATTTTATGATTTATATCGCAATATCTCATAGCAATAATCCCCGTGTTTTAGTAATTTTTATAGAAAACCACGTATTAAATGAACAAATTGAAGGAATGGTTTTTGAGTTATAAAAAGTGTAAAACATGCCAATTACGTGCTTAAAATGATGATTTTATGTTGGTTTGAATTGTGTTACACTTTGGTATGCTTTCAATGACTTGCAGGTGTTAAATGCGACTAAAAAAAGCTGGGAGTTGTGTTACTAGATTTGAGGTGTTAATCGTGCTTAGAAGGTGGAAGTTCCAGCATCTGAACGAGCGTTTGCTTGTCCCGTCCACTGGACGGGCGTCTAAGAGGCTGAACGAGCGTCCAGTAAGAGAAGGTCTCAAATTCAGGAAGCTATCTAGACGAACGTCTGAGATTCTGGACTGGCATCCACTAAGAGAATTTTGCTGGACTGGCGTCCAATTTTGTATTGGACGTGCGTCCAATCCCAGTTCGGCCCGACTCGAATATGCGTTGCACTCTGGACGGGCGTTCACCATATCTGGACGGGCCTCCAGTGCCGTTTTTGACCTAGCCGACTTAGAATTCTATAAATAGGCGTGTTGACTAAACCCTAAAGGACACAACATACAACCGCATATTCCACCCTTGGAGGAGCCGCACCAAACCCTAGGAGATTATGAGTTTCTTCCCTTCAACCATGTCTTGGATCATCACAAGGATGCAAGGCAAAGCAATTCGCAGTAGAACAACAGGAGGATATCACATCAACATCACCACAACCATGGATTGTTAGGTTATTCTTATATATGATTCGAATATTGTATTTTATTTATCGATTGATATTATGGATTGATTGTTAAGTGTTTTGTTAGATAGGAATATCAATGAAACCATATGTTAATTTGAATTTGTATGGAGATATAATTCAACAATAGAACCTCTTCAATCGATACAATTAATAATAATTTGAGGAATCATTTATTGTTAATTGGGTTATATGATTTGGGAACAAATTAATGATCTTGTGTTGTATGTTTAATTGTTTTGCTTGGAAAAGAAAACAAAACCCTAGAAATTGAGTTAAAGGAATTTAATCGATTTCGAGATTGATCAAACCAATAAAGTCATTTTCGGATCATAAAATGGTTGTGTGATTGTTGTGTGGTTGATTCTGGTTGTTTTACTGTTCTTTTAATTATTTGATAAATCAATTTGATCGTTATTTGCTACGTTTAGTTATTCAAAAGATTATAGTTTTTAACTGTTATTTTTCTGCATAGTTCCGTTCCCAGCACGATAATCAGACGCCCGTCCACCCTAAGTGGACGCCCGTCCAGTTCTAAGTTTCTCTGTTTTCTGCTGTTTTAGTTATTGTTCTTCGTTTCTGTTTTATAATTAACGTCAGCCTTAGTTTTAGGTAATAATTAGTGACATAATCGATTTAATAACTATACTGCAATCCGATAATTATACGATTCCCTTAGGACGACTCGGTAACACATTATACTACGAACCTTATACTTGGGGTGTTCCGATAAAATAAATTTAAAACTAGTTTTATCGAACAAGTTTTTGGAGCCGTTGCCGGGGACGTCGGTAACGGTTGTCGGATTCTTATAGGTGCAATTTTTGTATCGATACTAATTTTTTTTAGGTGATAATCTAATAGTTACGTTTTTGTTTTATTTTATTTTATCTTACCTTAGATTTTAGATTTCATAGATTTGATTTATCATAGTTTTTTGTTTATGTTATTGTTCACGTTAGATTTTTAGTTTAACAGCCTTGGATTTTTTTTTTTATCAGTCTAGGTTTTTATTTTAGCAACTTTTATTTTTTCTTTTATTTGTAGGTTTTAGTTTAAACATTACGTTATATTATTATAGTTTGATTTTATTTTATCTGTATTCTTTATTTTTAAGTTTTCGCTGTCTAAACGGGCGTCCATCCTTTCAGATCCCCGTCTGTTCTAAAAATTTTCTCTCTGCATCGTTTAAGCTAATCAGACGAGCGTCTGAAGTACCAAACGCTCGTCCAGACTTTAAACGCCCGTATACCCCCCATCTGCCTTCTTACGAGCCTGATTCGTACTCAACGAAACAGCGTTCACTTCTGAATCCTCTCTCGAACTAGCGTCCACTTACACTCAACGCCGATTCGGTGTCAAAAATTTCACTTTTCGCTCTTCTCTCTTTCTAAACCTCTAAGCCTCTACTCATCTCTACATTCCCCTCTCATCAACCCTAAGGTTGATTTCTTCCTGTTCTGCTTCTCTGGTTTATGCAAACTAGGAGTAAGAAGGGAAATCTTATTTTTAACCCCGAACCTGAGAGAGACATTGTCAGAAGAAGATTATTTCAAAGTTCTGACAAGATGAGCGAACACGGTTCTAGTGATGATGAACCGGAGAACCAAGGGAATAATAACCAAGATCCCGCTCAATTAAACCAAATTCTGATGCAAATGTTGCGAACCAACAACAAAGAAGCCCTGGATAAACCAAAGAGATGCAACAACAACCTCATAATGTTCAACAAAGAATACCCTGGCGGCGGCCGCATGTTGTTGTCAGCAAGAAGACCCTTATCGCCATATCTTGATCAAGACTTCTTGGAAGGGCATTGACCAATTCGGCCTCCGAGATGGGAGGATCGCATTTTGATCTTAAGAATGGAGTTGTGGGGATGGTCCAAAATAGCTCATTCCATGGCACTGCTGCAGAAGACCCACATGACTTCTTGTCTACTTTTGTGCAAATATGTGAAGCAGGTCACTACCCTGGCGTTCCTACAGAAGTTGTTAAATTGAAACTTTTTCCGTTTGCTTTGAGGGGTGAAGCAAATCGATGGTTTAAGTCCTTACCCCATCACTCTCTTCATAACTGGGCTGATGTTAAAAGAGCCTTTGCTCTGAAATTCGTTTCACCTGGAACGATAATGGACCGTAAACGAGATATAGCCACTTTCTAGCAATTAGAAGGATAGAGTGTGGGAAAGGCATGGGAGAGGTTGAATTTGTTAATGAGGAAGTGCCCTAACCATGGATACACTCAACATGAACTTCTAGAATTATTCTATCAGGGTGTTACTCAACCCAATAGAGATTACTTAGATTCCACAAACTCATGGATCGTTTTTAGGAGGAGGAGATGATCTGCTTCTGAGGGTAGCGTAAAAATAGCTAAGAATAACATGTGGGCTACTCAAAAGAAGACCCATGTTAGTGGAAGCAAAAATGAGGCTGCTGAAAGTAACTCGTAAACAAAACTGCTAGTTGCTCAAATGGAAATAATGAACAAACAACTAGCCAACAAGCAAATGAAGCAGCAAGAAGGGCCAGCAGATGTGAATTACTCGGGCATGCAGGCCGGGAATATGATGAATGAGGAAGTGCGAGCCATGGAGAACCAGAATCAACCTTTCAGAAGCTTCAGTCAAAATTCTGGTCAATCGAGTCAACCTCAAAACCGTAACTATTCGGGAAACCCGCGAAATAGTTATTATACACCACCTGGTGCATCCAATAACCAAAGACCCCAAGGTAACTGGGCTCAAACGCAAAATCAACAGCCCACCTATGTTTCTCAGAAGAAATTTGATGAGCTAGTAGACATGGTGAAAACACTAGCCACCGGTCAAAAAACGATGGAGAGACAGATAGGTCAGATGGCTGACCAACAGGCGAGCCGACCTCCAGGAAGACTGCCTAGTTATACAGATAAAAACCCTAAGGCAGATGTCAGTGCTTGTAATGCCATCACACCGTAATGGAATTATGGACAAGAGGAGGAGTTGAATGCAGTCACCCTCAGAAGCGGTAAGACAGCTGCACCCGAAAAGTTATCGGGAAACAAGTAGCCCCTCCTGACGACATGAGTTCAGGAGGGGGCAATCCGACATTAAATTCCAAAGAAGGCAACAGTGAGGAAGAGCTGAATGATGATGATTCTTCGGGGGATAGTGATGAGGAGGCTGAGAAGAGATGTCAGGTAGCTGAACACTTGACTAAAAAGAAAACTGGGAAGTTTGTCAGGTGGAAGGACAAGGAGGACGAAGCCATTAAAAGTCAAACTATAATCAATCATTCGAAAACCCTTCCTTATCCGGCAAAGAAAAGAGAGAATATCTTGAACTCTGACAAACAGTATGACGGGGTGAGAAAGATGCTTAGAGATACTATGGTGACTATGCCACTTGCTGAAGTATTAACTGAGATGCCTAAATGCTCTAAGTATCTTAAGGATGCCTGTGGAAGTAAGAAGAAGCTAAAGGGAATGGCAGAAGAGGTGCTAAGAGAGGAATGTTCAACTGTTTCACAGAGCGTTGCAATCAAGCGAGGTGACCCCGGATGACCTTCAATCTCTTGCATGATTGAAGGCCACACGTTCCACAATGTCTTCACGCGACTCGGGGCCTCTGTCAATGTGATGCCATTGAACGCCTGCAAGAGTCTCGGGTTGGACAAAAGGCTAAGGGAGCGTCCGTCTCTCTTCGATTGGTGGACCGATCTAGCCGTTTAGCACCGGTTGTTGTGTTAACAACGCCCTTATCCATGTTAAACATTTAGTTTTTCCAACTGACGGGGTCATACTGGATTACAAGTCTGACAAGGAGATGCCCCTGATTCTGGGACGGCCTTTCTTAAATACTTCTGCCTCCACCATTGATTTCCAAACTGGCCAAATCACTCTGAGAGTAAAGGACACTTCCTTTACCCTCGAGCAAGGAAAAAGTTCTGCGGAAACTCCAACCCAGGAGATTTCATTCATTGAAGCAATCTATGGAGATGAATCTGACCCTGATGAAGAGCTGACGGAGATATGAGCCCTGGATGTTATAACTCAACAACTTGCGCACACTGAGCCTAAGAGTGAACGGAAAATCTAGGACATTCCAGGGATGAGCAGCAATGATTTGAAGGAGCTCAACCAGTGCACTTTAACCTGCCAGAGGAGGAAGTTTTAATGGGTAGTTGGGACGAAATAGATTTCTGGAGAGAAACTACCAATTGGGAGTTGGATGATTGGGAGCAGCTTGCAGAAGAGCTTGAAGAAAAAGAACTTAAGAAGATGGTTAAGCATAAGAAAGAAAAAACGGAAGCTGACAGGAAGATTCCTCTAAATGATGTCATTCAATACCTTTCTGGGGTTACGCCTCGGGAAGATGAGGTATTCTTCAGTCAACCACTTCAAGCCCACAAGGAAAAAGGTGGCCCCTTAAAATCCAGTATCGAGCAACCACCTGCTGACTTAGAGTTGAAACCACTTCCGCAGCATCTAAAATACATCTTCCTTAAAGACGGTGACAAGTTGCCCTTGATCATCTCGTCTAAACTCGAGCCGGATCAAGAAGCAGAATTAATCAAAGTGCTTGAGAAACATATCCTCGCGTTCGGATGGCAAGTGGGTGATATCAGAGGAATCAGCCCAGACGTGTGCAAGCATAAGATTCGAACGGAGGAAGGAGCGAAAAAGGTCAGACAACCTCAAAGGAGGCTGAATCCGCACATGCAGGAGGTTGTCAAAAAGGAGATTATCAAATGGCTTGACATGGGAATTATTTATGCCATAGCTGATAGTGAGTGGGTCAGCCCCACTCAAGTTGTGCCAAAAAAAGGGAGGTATTACCGTGGAAAAGAATGAAAAGGGGGAAGAAGTAGCTTTACGCCTTGTGAGTGGCTATAGAGTTTGCATTGATTATCGCAGGTTAAATGAAGTCACCGCTAAGGATCATTTCACCATGCCCTTCATTGACCAACTTCTAGAAAGACTGAGTGGTCATAAGTATTATTGTTTCCTCGATTGATATTCTGGTTATTTCCAGATAGCCATCGACCTTAATGACCAGGAGAAGACTACGTTTACGTGTCCATCAGGCACTTTTGCTTTTCACAGAATGCCTTTCGGGTTATGCAATGCACCAGCAACATTTCAACGGTGCATGTTGGCCATTTTCGATGGACTTGTGGAGAAATGTATGGAGGTCTTCATGGATGACTTCTCAGTCCATTGAGACAGCTTTGATGAAATCTTAAAGAACCTAGATATGGTGCTCCAACATTGTGTTGAGAAAACTCTGGTGCTTAACTGGGAAAAGTGCCATTTTCTAGTCGAAGAAGGGATTGTTTTGGGACACAAGGTGTCCAAAGATGATGGTATTCGTGTGGATAAGGCTAAGGTAGAAGCCATTGAGAGAATGTCGCACTGCCGACAAAGTGAAGGAGGTACGAGGATTTCGGGATATGTGGGCTTCATCGGCGTTTCATTAAAGACTTTTCGACGATAGCAAAGCCGTTATCCAACCTGCTGAAAGAGGAAGTGGAGTTTTTGTTTGATGATGGGTGTAAGAAAGCTTTTAATAGCTTAAAGGATAAGCTAAACAGTGCCCCCATTTTAATCGCGCCCGACTGGACTAAACCTTTTGAACTAATGTGCGATGCCTCTAACTACGTAGTGGGCGCAGTTCTAGGGCAGAGAATTGATATAAAGTTCAGGCCCATTTACTATGCGAGCCGCACCTTGAACCCGTCTCAATGCAACTACACCACGACTGAGAAGGAATTCTTAGCCGTCGTTTTTGCTATTGACAAGTTTAGAAGTTACCTTCTAGGGTCTCAAGTTGTGGTTTGGACAGACCATGCAGCCCTACGCTACCTTATGGACAAAGCAGATGCAAAGCCAAGGTTACTCAGATGGATTCTAATTTTGCAAGAGTTTGACCTGGAGATCAAAGATAAGAAGGGTAGTGAAAATATTGTGGCTGATCACCTGTCTCGCCTAGTAAATGAGGGTGGCAAAAACCATAAGGACATAGGCATTGATTTTCCAACAGAGCAATTGATGAAGCTTGATACAGTTAGGCCGTGGTATGCTGATTACGTCAACTACTTAGCAAGTGGGCATTTAGAAGAGATGACGTATCAGGAAAAGAAGAAAATTTTCAGCGACTTAAATTATCTCGTATGGGAGGATCCATATCTGTTTAAAATTTGTAAGGACGGGTTGCTTAGAAGGTGCGTTCCGGAGCATGAACAATTGGATATTCTAGAGCAATGTCATAGTGGTCCTGCTGGTGGACACTACGGAGCACCTAAGACAGTCACAAAAATCCTTCAAGCTGGTTTTTACTGGCCTACTTTGTTTAAAGATGCTGAAGCCTTTTGCAAGGGCTGTGATAGATGCCAAAGAGTAAGGAGACTCAGTAATAGGATGGAGATGCCTTTGAGACCAATCTTGGAATGTGAAGTTTTTGACGTCTGGGGCATTGATTTTATGGGACCGTTCCCATCATCATGCTCTAACAAATATATTCTGGTCTGTGTGGACTATGTTTCCAAGTGGGTAGAGGCCATAGCCACCCAAACCAATGATCACAAAGTTGTAAAGAAATTCTTGCAAAAGAATATCTTTACTAGATTTGGCTGTCCTAGAGGCCTTATCAGTGATGAAGGTTCGCATTTCTGTAATGCACCACTGGATAAAATTCTTGAGAGATATGGTGCCAAGCATAAAATTGGTACACCATACCACCCCCAGACCAGTGGCCAAGTCGAGGTGAGCAACAGAAGTCTAAAGCGGATTTTGGAGAAAACGGTAAATTCAAATAGATCCAACTGGAGTCTGAAGTTGGACGACGCACTTTGGGCTTATCGCACTGCGTTCAAGACCCCTATGGGTACGTCACCCTTCCAAATGGTTTATGGCGAGCCATGCCATCTACCAGTCGAGCTGGAGCACAAAGCCTACTGGGCTATTAAATTCTTAAACTTCGATAGCCAACTCTGTGGGGAGAAAAGATTGCTGCAACTACATGATCTCGATGAATTCAGACTCAGGGCCTACGAGAACGCCAAGCTGAGCAAGGAGAACGAAGGCGCTCCACGATGCAAAGATAAAAGATAGAGATTTCAAGGTAGGAGAGATGGCTTTGCTTTACAACACCAGATTACATCTGCTTGTTTGGCAAGCTTAAGTCCGATAGGTGCGGACCTTTTTGAAATTGTCGAAGTCCATCCAGGTGGAGCGGCTTCCTTGAAAGGGTACATCGGTCAACCTTTTAAAGTGAACGGTCATAGATTGAAAAAGTATTTCGGACAGCCTTACGAAGCACCTGAAGTCCTGTACTTTCAAAAGTTGGTTGACATGACTGATGTGCTGATTTGTGATATGATCCCATCCGACTTCTTTACTTCGGATGATGACATTATTTCCCTTAACCTTAAAGATGCTTCTACCACGCCGCCTGCACCTATCAGTAAGCTAGTGCCACAATTAAGCAACAACACGAAGAAGAGAGTCAGTGCTATCTGGCGAGTTAAGTTCAAACACTTAGTAGAACACTTGACTTGTTGCTGTCGCGGCCACACCCCTGTCCTTCATTCTGATTCCGATGAAGAGGTGGCCCTGATCAAACCGAAGTGGCCCGATCCGGGTTGACTTTGCTGAATCTGTCAAGCTAATGACATAAAAGAAGCGCTCCTAGGAGGAAACCTAGTCTTTTAAGTTACTTTTTTGTTAAGTTTTAGGGCATTAGGAATAAAACCGTGGTGATTGGTGAGTTGGTTATCCCTGTCCTATTTGTGAATGCTTTATTTGCCCATTTCTGTGTCCATTCATGTTTACTCATATACCCCTTGTCCCCCGAGATTATATGCTATGTTGAGTATTGCAGATACTTTTGAGCGGTTTTTTTCCAGTGATTCCTTCAGTGTTGTCTGTTCTTGTTACGAGCTGCAGAGGTACATTAATGTTCCAGCCGACAACCACTTTGAAACCAGCTAAGTATTCTTTTCTTTTATTTGCACATTTTGAGGACATAATGTGATTTAAGTGTGGGGGGGGGGGTGTCTACATG
Source organism: Gentiana macrophylla (assembly GCA_026214975.1). Classification (NCBI taxonomy): domain Eukaryota; kingdom Viridiplantae; phylum Streptophyta; class Magnoliopsida; order Gentianales; family Gentianaceae; genus Gentiana; species Gentiana macrophylla. The sequence goes on along the minus strand of CM047807.1, from coordinate 51,553,587 downwards.
TTTTCATGTTATATTTATTGGAAAATGAGTAAATGTGTGGATTTCATGCCAAATTTAAATTTTTTTTGTGAGTTCCGAGCATATGATTGAAACAAAAAGGCTCGCTAGTTGTAGTTTCTTAACGATGATTGTCTGTAACTTCTGTGAGATAACTATAGCATGTTTTTACTAATACGAGATAGTATTCATTTCATACTCACGCAAGCCTTTGAAATTGAAGCGACATTTTTAAACTCTATCCATTCACGATCCTAGTGGTTTATCCTAGAGAGACTTGTGCTTAATAGTAACAGTAAACGTAACACCTACATTCTGAACGTGTACTGTGAATATCTGAAGGTTTGAATGTGATAGGAAGGATATAATTTAAGGTTTGAATACCAATCTAAGATGAATTTTATATATATTTATGTCGGATGAAGCTGCCGATGATTTGAGTGCGATAGGGCATTATCACGAAATGTCCTATACCACTATGAGGTTCAATAGCTCCCGACTGCCTGATGATAGTAGTCCAGCTAGGGTGTTATCACGAAACATCCTATTGCTGGGAATGAGGGCATATGCTATAAATGTGGTATTAAGTGAACTTTAAAAGAAAATTAGCAAATGGCAATGTGGAAAGTTAGTAAAGTTGGTGGGAACCGTAGTTATCTTCTGACTATCCCCAGTATAAACTGAATGATATGCATTAGGGATTATCCTAATAAGTAAACGGGAAGACTTTGTGTGAAACGGTTTCTGCCTTTACCTAGGAAAGTCATTAGGATTATTTGAACGGATTCTGTGCGAAAGAATAGTGGAGATTGAAAAGGGCTTTTTACACACACACTGAATCTATCTCTATGTTGGTAGTACTTTCTATATTTGTCATATCTGTTGTTACGTGAGTCGAGAGCCTATGTGGATTACATGTACAGTGAGCCAGTTTTGATTGTTTTGTTCGGGACGAACAAAAAGCTAAGTGTGGGGGAGTTGTTCTCGGTGAATTTTATGATTTATATCGCAATATCTCATAGCAATAATCCCCATGTTTTAGTAATTTTTATAGAAAACCACGTATTAAATGAACAAATTGAAGGAATGGTTTTAGAGTTATAAAAAGTGTAAAACGTGCCAATTACGTGCTTAAAATGATGATTTTATGTTGGTTTGAGTTGTGTTACACTTTGGTATGCTTTCAATGACTTGCAGGTGTTAAATGCGACTGAAAAAAGCTGGGAGTTGTGTTACTAGATTTGAGGTGTTTAATCGTGCTTAGAAGGTGGAAGTTCCAGCATCTGAACGAGCTTTTGCTTGTCCCGTCCACTGGACGGGCGTCTAAGAGGCTGAACGAGCGTCCAGTAAGAGAAGGTCTCAAATTCAGGAAGCTATCTGGACGAACGTCTGAGATTCTGGACTGGCGTCCACTGGGAGAATTTTGATTCAGGATGTTGACGATTTTGCCGGATCAAGCGCCCAATTTTGTATAGGACGTCGCGCCAATCCCACTCGCCCGACTTCGAATATGCTGCACTCTGACGGGCGTTCACCATATCCGGACGGGCATCCAAAGGCCGCTTTTTGACCTAGCCGACTTAGAATTCTATAAATAGGCGTGTTGACTAAACCCTAAAGGACATAACATACAGCCGCATATTCCACCCTTGGAGGAGCCGCACCAAACCCTAGGAGATTATGAGTTTCTTCCCTTCAACCATGTCTTGGATCATCACAAGGATGCAAGGCTAAGCAATTCAGATAGAACAACGAGAGGATATCACATCAACATCACCACAACCATGGATTGTTAGGTTATTCTTATTTATGATTCGAATATTGTATTTTATTTATCGATTGATATTCTGGATTGATAGTTAAGTGTTTTGTTAGATAGGAATATCAATGAAACCATATGTTAATTTGAATTTGTATGGAGATATAATTCAATAATAGAACCTCTTCAATCGATACAATTAATAATAATTTGAGGAATCATTTACTGTTAATTGGGTTATATGATTTGGGAACAAATTAATGATCTTGTGCTGTATGATTAATTGTTTTGCTTCGAAAAGAAAACAAAACCCTAGAAATTGAGTTAAAGGAATTTAATCGATTTCGAGATTGATCAAACCAATAATGTCGTTTTCGGATCATAAAATGGTTGTGTGATTGTTGTGTGGTTGATTCTGGTTGTTTTACTGTTCTTTTAATTATTTGATAAATCAATTTGATCGTTATTTGCTACGTTTAGTTATTCAAAAGATTCTAGTTTTTACCTATTATTTTTCTGCATAGTTCCGTTCCCAGCACGATAATCAGACGCCCGTCCACCCTAAGTGGACGCCCGTCCAGTTATAAGTTTCTCTATTTTCTGCTGTTTTAGTTATTGTTCTTTGTTTCTGTTTAATAATTAACGTCAGCCTTAGTTTTAGGTAATAATTAGTGACATAATCGATTTAATAACTATACTGCAATCCGATAATTATACGATTCCCTTAGGACGACTCGGTAACACCTTATACTACGAACCTTATACTTGGGGTGTTCCGATAAAATAAATTTAAAACTAGTTTTATCGAACAGGAGGCAACCTAGTCTTTTTAGGTAGATTTTATTAGCCGTTTTGATGCATTGTAGTTTTTAGGAATAATACCTTGGTTACTTGTGTGGTGGTTATCCTTGGACTATTTGTTGAATGCTTTATTTGCCTATTTCTGTGTGCATACATGTTTACTCATATACCCTTTGTACCCCCGAGATTATATGCTATGTCGAGTGTTGCAGATACTGTTGAGCGGTTTTTGCCAGTTATCACTTTTAGTGTTGTCTATTCATGATCCGAGTTGCAGCGGTTCATCCATGCTACGGCCTGACCACTGCCAACCTATAGCCCGACAAACACTTTGGGACCAGCTAAGTATTCTTTTCTCTTATTTGCACATTCTGAGGACATAATGTGATTTAAGTGTGGGGGGGGGTGTCTACATCGGGAGTTATCATGCTATATCTTCTGAAAAGTGAGTAAATATGAATTTCCTGAAAATTTTAATTTTTTTTTTCGAAGTGAAAACTGACAAATGTGAATCATGAACATGTGATTGAAACAAAAAGGCTCGCTAGTTGTAGTTTCTGACGATGATTGTCTGTGACTTCTGTTAGATAGGTATAGCATGCTTTTACTGATGCGAGATAGTGTTCATTTCACACTCATGCAAGCCTTTGAAATTGAAGCAAAATTTTTGAACTATTTCCATTCACTATCCTAGTGGTTTATCCTAGAGAGACTTGTGCTTAATAGTAACAGTAACATAACACCTAACTTCTGAACGTGTACTGTGAATATCTGAAGGTTTGAATGTGATAGGAGGGATATAATTGAATGTTTGAATACCAAGCTAATATGAATTATATATATATGTCGGATGTGGCTTCCAATGATTTGAGTGCGGTATGGCGCTATCACGAAACGTCCTATACCACTATGAGGCTTAACAGCTCCCGACCGCCTGATGATAGTAGTCCAGCTAGGGTGTTATCACGAAACATCCTATTGCTGGGAATGAGGGCAAATGCTATACATGTGGAATTAAGTAAACTTTAAAGAAAAAAATTTAGCAAATGGCAATGTGTAAAGTTGGTTGAAAACTTCGTTATCTTCTGACTATCCCCAGTATAAACTGAATGATATGCATTAGGGATCATCCTAATAAGTACACGGGAAGACTTTGTGTGAAACGGTTACTGCCTATACCTAGGAAAGTCAATAGGATTGTTTGGAAGGATTTTTGTGCGAAAAATAGTGAAGATGGAAAAGGCTTTTCACACACACACACTGAATCTATCTCTATGTTGGTATTACTTGCTATAGTTGTCGTATCTGTTGTTACGTGAGCCAGGAATCTATGTGGATTACATGTACAGTGAGCCGGTTTTGATTATTTTGTTCGGGACGAACAAAAAGCTAAGTGTGGGGGAGTTGTTTAGGGTATATTTTACTATATTTTCAGGCTTAATCCCTAAACAATTTACCTTATTTTTAAGGGAAATAAATGAGAAAAGCGTGTTTTTAACCGTTAAATTCCTATATTGGTTATTGAGGGGTTATAATTTAATTATGAGGAAATATTGGGTTTAAGTGTTATTTTTTGTTACACATTTTATTATTATTATTATTCGATGTCTCGGTGTAACAACAATTTTGCAGAAAATTAAAAGATATGCAGGGGGATATTATTAATGGAGAAGATTAATCTCATTCAATCAAGTGATTTCAAATTAAAGAAGAAAATCGGAGCATTGAAGAGAGGATAAATCAAATCTGGTCGAAAGAGTGAAGTGGGGAACACGGTATACGAAGCAACAGTGTGAAAACGCGTAAAAGGTAGGCTTGGTCGACCGAGCCATGTTATTCGGTCGACCGAACCCTGAAGCTGCAAAATCGACGCGTTTTTCTAGATCCTTCCTTATGTCGGCGAAACTCCTATATAAGCAACACCATTCGAGCAGAAAAATACAACAGAGCAGCCGCACTAAATACAAATAAAAACATGAGTTTCTTTCTTTCAATTTTCTTTTGGAGATCGAAGATGATTGAAGGCTAAGCAATTCGCAGTAGGACAACGGATGAAGCCATTACAACATCACCACAACCAGGAGATTTTCAGTAAACATTATTAGTGAGTTTGAATTTATTTTTCTTTATCGAATGTTTTGAATTGTTTGAATGTATGTTTTGTTAGATTGAAAAATCGATGAAACGATTGTTGTTTTGAATTTAATGAGAATTAAATTTACATAGAACCCTTCATTCGATACAGTTAATGATATTCCGAGAGATTAGTTTATTGTTAATTGGGTGGGAGATTCGGAAACGAACTCATGATCATGCTCTTCCATTGTTAATTTTGTTTCGCTTGAGGAAGGGAACAGAAACCAAATAAATTTGATTAAAGAAATTTGATTGGATTTAAGTTAGATCACACCAAGAAATTTGATTCATCTCACAAACCGGTTGGGTGGTGGTTGTTTGGTAGAATCCTTGTTGCCCTACTGTCTCGTTACATTAAGAAGAAAGTCAGTAATTTTTCATAGAAATTTGGATTTTGGATTCAATAGCTTATTTAGGTTTAATTTGTTGTTTTTCAATTTTCATTTCCTTTAGTGTTAATTTGATCTCTTTTGTTTAATTAGTTTAATAAAAATTATTTAGGACCATAGAATTTGTAGGAACTTTATTATTTTAATTAGATTTATCGTGACAATTCACCGGTACGTTAAATGTATTTTTGTTTCCGACATCATTCGATTCCTTGGACGACCCGGTAATACCCACTACAACGTGCCTTGCACTTGGGGTGTTCCGGTAAAATAATAAATTTAAAACTTACCGAACATAGTCCTTGACTAATTCCTTGCTTCACTATATAAACACTTGTAGAATAGCTGGAATGGCTGCTCTTCAATTGTTTGAAACACTGGTCCTTGGAGGGTTGTCTTTCCTTTTCACCAGCTCATCACAAACACAGTCTTCATGACTGCACTCAACTATCCATCACACATTCTTGGTGTTTCACAGTCTAAAACCATTGATAAAATCAAAGTTGAGACTTGAATCAATAACTATGATTCAAGTGTGATTCGAGCTTCTTCCTCTAGATATATAAGTTATGCACGGCTCTATTTTTCTTCAAATGATTATGCTTGATCTTTCTTTGAATACTTATGAACACTTGAAGAAATTTCTTGATCTCTCAATAAAGTATATAGAAGGAATTCTTTTTGATTACTTTCCCCCTTAGTTTGATCTTTCTTGACTAGATTGATTATTAAAATTCACCTCTCTTCTTGTTGTACAAGAGATCTATTTATAGGGGTTTCTCTAACGGTTAGATCATTAGAATTTGAATTCTTATAGCTGTTTGTAGTCCTACTTTTCTGTATGTATGTCAGTGTCCTTTCTAACATTCATAATGGTCTGATCCTTCATCAGCTTTGCTTATTTCCAGTTTCAAAACTGATTCAATAGAACTTGGTCAGTTTCTAATTTTTAAGAGAATTAACTGAGTTTTTACTCTTCTTCAAAATCTTAGTACTCTAACCTTCATCTGATTCTAATTGACTAAATCAGAGTACACCATTTAATCGAACATCTAAGATATAATTGTCCTTATGATTCTTAGTCCTGCATACAAGATCTATAAAGTCAGTTTAGGTCATCACAATCTTGCTTGAATTCAAACTTTATAGTCTCGACTTAATCTTCATAAACTGAGTTTGAACCCTCAGTTCTTCTGTCTTTTATAACTGAGTTTGAACCCTCAGTTCTTCTGTATTTCATATAAGCCAACTGAGTTTGCGTCCCTCAGCGAACTTACCTTCTTCAGTCCGGAGTCTGACCCCTCTGTTAGTTTCAGTTGGGAGCTCAGTTCGACAAGTCAATTTCTCATTTTCTCAGTTCTGAACCTAAAACTATCACAGTGCTTGTTGATGTCGAGTCAAGTAATAAAAATACTCGATGCCTAAATAACACACAAGCAAGAGAACTAGGTTCAATCGTAGTATAGTTAGATAGAGTCGAGGTCGATCCCCCAAAGACTCGGCTTAAACGAAACATAACTTATTAAAACTAAAAGCAAATTAAAGGCGGTCTCCGACCAACAATTAACGTAGAATTAAAATTGACACAATAGAAACACAAAACCAACAAAAGACACAATGACCATAAGACACTTATTTTTATAGGTTTTATAAATGATTAAAAATGGTATTGATGACGCTAGTAGTAATTACTCCCTCATTCTATGTAGATTGACGACGATACAAAATAAGACATATAAGATTAATTATTCTGACTACGGGAGTCATCCCCTAAAATAGGTCTAGCTCCGGATAGGCCATCAAGATCATCGTGTCTCCGTTACGTGACTTCGCTTCGTAGGCCTCCATCTCATTTAACTTCTGACATAATTACAAAGCTAGGGATGCCGGTATAAACCATAACCTCATCTAAGCAACATTACTACGGTTAGGCGTACTTCTTAGACACCGATTCAATCTATGTCCTAAGTAACAATCACTTTTTGAGTCTCATGTTAAATTATGATGACAAATAATTAAGTTGATTAGGTTTAATTACTCCTTGTAATTACAAAGCAGAGAACCTAACGTAGTCGAAGCCGTTCACAGACAAACCGGAAACATCACAGAACTCGCTACCAGCGAGACAAGGGCTCGCTGCCAGCGAGCTCAGATCTGAACCAGATTTGCTTGTGAAACGTCTTTTACTTCTCAGATCTACATAAACATGGGTTCGTTAATTAACTACATCATGAAATCAATACACAAAACGACTACTCCACCACGAAATATATTAGATCTACGAATAAAGATTGCATAATTGAGTAGACATTACCCTCGAAGACGAGCGTGATTCCCACTCCTCGATACGATCTCTAACCAGCGATTTTAACGACTCCGTAACGAAAGAACATAAATAAAAACTGAGAACTTTTATAAAAATGAAAATATTGTATAATGGTTTATATTCTAAAGTATTCTATAGTGTGTCTAATAAAATTCGTGGCTGCTCCTTTATATGGAGACTTAGACCAACTTAAAGATATATTTGAAAATCCTAAAATGCGTAGAGATAACTCCCAGCCGATCTCCCAGATTTACTGGACTCGCCCCCAGCGAGCTAATAACTCGCTGCCAGCGAGTTCACTGCTTTTTGATTGGCTCGCTGGCATTTCTTGTTCCTTACTCCTCTTTTCGTGCTGCCCCGGTATTTATCTTTAATGCAATCCGACTCTGCCTTGATTTCTCTTGAGATTTACTTCCTCCAATAATAGATATCTCCCGATTCATCACAATCTATAAAATCAATATTTATCGCACAGTAAATCATATTTAAATAATATAAACAGATAAATACCAAATTATGTCTTATAAATCACACAACACTAAATAATCAATATAAACATGTGATTTAATATAAAATATATATCATTAATCTCGATTTAAGGTCTATGTTGATGACTTTTATGGGTATAATTTGACCGTCATCACTTGTCTGATTAACTTATACAATTATCAGACTCTATTAAATCCTATACAATGATTTCTAGACATCTTTTTTCTTTGCACTATAACATCTAGTTATGACACTTCATCAATGGGGTTTAAGAACAATAACTGATTAGGTGATGAATCGTCATCAAAACATAAAATTTATTTCCAACAGATGACTTGATTCAAGAATTTTGTGCCTCTGTCAGATCTGATTTTGATTACTGTCAGATCTTTTTTGTTTTGAAGTCTTTTCAGTAGGTCTGGCAACTTTTTGTGAGTTTTTATTTTCTTGTTCATAAAGATTGTCCATGTGTACTTAGAGAAATCGTCCATTATTACCAGTGTGTACTTCTTTCCACACACACTTATTTATGTCACTAGTCCAAACAAATCCATGTGTAGAATTTGCAAAATTCTATTTGTTGATGATGTTGTCTTTGATTTGAAGGTTGCTTTGATTTGTTTCCCCATTTGCTAGGAGTCACAAATTCGATCTTTCTTGTACACAATGTCTGGTAATCCTCTCACTAGATCATTTCTTGCCAATTGGTTTATTGTTTTGAAAGTTAGATGGCTCAATCTCTTTTGCCATAGACGACTTATCTCAGGTCTTGATTGTACTAGTAGACATACTTCTAAAGATGTTGTTGACCAGTCTACCACATACATATTCTTCTTTTTTTTTCCAGTTAGATCATTTGTCATGATTCTTCGTTGATAACTCTGCATTTCTTCTTGTTGAACAAGACTTCTTATCCTATATCACAAAACTGACTTGCACTGAGAAGATTGTACTTCAATCCTTCAACAAAAGTGACACCACATATTTCTAGATCATTCTTGATAAGGCTTCCAAATCCTTTTGTGATTCTAGGCTTCTCATTTCCACCAAATGTAAATTTGGGTCCATCCTTGTTTTGATATTTCACCAGGCAGTGTGTGTTGCCCGTTATGTGTCAGGAACATCCACTGTCTATGTACCAGATAACCTACAAAACAAATTAATGTGATTTAGGTACCCAAATTTGTTTGGGTCCAATAGTGTTAGTTCCAGATGATGTAAGGCCTAGTCTTTATTTGAATAGTGGGACTCTTAGGCGTTTACACCACTGTTGCGGATAATCAAATGGAATTTTGTGAAACTTATTTTTCCCATCTGAAATCCTTTCTCTACCTTTGTATGATTGAACAGTGTTAGTCCGAAAGGTAAGCTGAGTAGTTATCTCCAATTTCCTTATATACACTTGTTTGGTTCTATTAAGAACCTTTTTGTGTGTAGAGGGAAATTCAGGATGTTCCACTGTTCTACTTTTGGAATTTCCATTCCTGACATTGGCTTTCCTGTTATGAATAGGAAGGCCAATGCTCCAGTCATTTTCAGGAAGGTATAGTCTATTATTGCCCCTGAACATAGTACAGTCGAACGTTTTAAAGGAAGCAATTTTATTGGATGAAATACTGACACATCAGAACGGTCATAAAATATAGCTGTTACAAGATAGACGTTGATACAATTCGAATTAATGCAAGATGAACGTTGGACCTCACACTATAAATAGAGGACTTTGCACCAAGTAAAACAACAGAATTATTAAGATCAACAAGCGTTTTTGTGCACTAGTCTTAGTTATTCTAATTGCTATCATCTCTGCGCTATAACAAGATCATATCAAGAAATTCCTCAAGTGTTCAAGCTACACAGAATTTATCCAGATTCAGACACTTTGAAGAACTTCTCAGCCCAACTTTGATTCTACATCAAAGGTTTAGACTGTGTAGCAAACCAGGAAGGTTCTGCCAAGGACAGTTGTTACAAGCAGTCGGGTAGACTGTGTTTGTGGTGGTAGCTGGTGAAGAGGCATACGTAACCCTTCAAGGACCAGTGTTCAAGCAATTGAAGAGCAGCAATTCTACCTGTTCTACAAACTGTTTTTAGATAGTGAAGCTAGGGATTAGCCAAGGACTATTGTTTAGGACTTTTTGTAACATTTCACCTCAAAATGTTCTAGTGGAATTTTCCACCGCACCACATGGGAAGAGAGGACAGACATGATTACACCACCTGGAACCTCTATAATAGTTCCTCATTTACTTTACTCATTTACTTATTTACTTAGCATTTATCTACATCATTCTGAGAATTGATTGTTATACAACTCACAGCTCACAGACTGACATTTACCAGAATTCAGTTTAACTCACTCATCTTTCACATAGAATAACAAGATCAAGAAAAAGGCTACAATTATATCCACTGCCGGTTGACTCAGTTTTTGCTTAAGTTAGTTTGACTTAAACTCAGCTTAGTCAGCTTAACTCCACACAAGTTTTAACTGAACTATAATTTGTTTTAAACCTAGTTTTAGGGACAAGTTTATTCACCCCCCTCTAAACTTGTGCTCGCCTTTCTAAGGGACCAACACTTTTTGTATATAATTGTATGGTAGAGTTCACTCAAAACGGGGGTTTACAACTTCTTTTATAAAAAATAATAGTAGAGTTTACTCAAACTAGCGGTTTACAACTTTTTGTATATAATTGTAGTAGAGTTTGCTCAAAACAGGGGTTTTCAACTTTTTCTATAATAAATTAGAGTAGAGTTTACTCAAAACGGGGGTTTACAACTTTTTGTATATAAAATTATTGTAGAGTTTACTCAAAACGGGGGTTTACAACTTTTTGTATATAATTGTAGTAGAGTTTACTCAAATTTGGGGTTTACAACTTTTTGTATATAATTCTATGGTAGAATTTACTCAAAATGAGGGTTTAATAATTTTTGTATATAAAATTATAGTAAAGTTAACTCAAAATAGGGTTTACAACTTTTTGTATATAATTGTAGTAGAGTTTACTCAAAACAGGGGTTTTCAACTTTTTGTATAATAAATTATAGTAGAGTTTACTCAAAACGGGGGTTTAGAACTTTTTGTATAAAATTGTATTACAGGTTACTCAAAATGGGGGCATCGAACTTTTTGTATATAATTGTATTAAGTTTCCACAAAATTGCGGTTTACAACTTTTTGTATAAAATTGTAGTAGATTTTACTCAAAACGGTGGTTTACAACATTTTGTCTATAATTGTATTAGAGGTTACTCAAAATGGGGGTTTACAACTTTTTGTATATAATTGTAATAGTGTCTTATCAAAGTAGGGGTTTACAATTTTTTGAATATAATTGTAGTAGAGTAAACTCAAAATGGGGGTTTACAACTTTTTGTATATAATTATGGTAGAGTTTACTCAAAACGGGGGTTTACAACTTTTTGTATATAATTATATAGTAGAGTTCACTCAAATCGGGGGTTTACAACTTCTTGTACATAATTGTAGTAGAGTTTACTCTAAATGGTTGTTTACAACATTTTGTATATAATTGTATAGTAGAGTTCACTCAAAACGGGGGTTTACAACTTTTGTATATAAAATTATAGTTGACTTTACTCAAAACGGGGGTTTACAACATTTTTGTATATGATTGTATTAGAGTTTACTCAAAGCGGGGGTTTACAAATTTTTGTATATAATTGTAGTAGAGTTTACTCAAAATGGGGGTTTATAACTTTTTGTATATAATGTAGTAGAGTTTTACTCAAAATAGCGGTTTACAACTTTTTGTATATAATTTTATAGTAGAATTTACTTAAAACGAGGGTTTACAACATTTTGTATGTAATTGTAGTAGAGTTTTCTCAAAACTGTGGTTTATAACATTTTGTATATAATTTTAATAGAGTTTACTAAGAATGGGGGGTTTACAACTTTTGGTATAAAATTTTAGTATAATTTACTAAAAATAGGGTTTACAACTTTTTTTATATAATTGTAGTAGTGTTTACTCCAAATGGGGGTTTACAAATTTTTTTATATAATTATGTAGTAGAGTTTCCTCAAAAGGGTTTTACAACTATTTTAATATAATTGTAGTAGAGTGTACTCAAAACAGGGGTTTACAACTTTTTGTATATAATTGTAGTATAGTTTACTCAAAACGGGGGTTTACCACTTTTAGTATATAATTGTATATAATTGTAGTAGAGTTTACTCAAAACAGGGGTTTACCACTTTTTGTATATACTTGTATATAATTGTAGTAGAGTTTACTCAAAACGGGGGCTTACAACTCTTTGTATAGAAAATTATTGTAGAGTTTACTAAAAACAGGGGTTTACATCATTTTGTAAATAATTGTAGTAAAGTGTACTCAAGACGGGGGTTTTCAACTTTTGGTATAATAAATTATAGTAGAGTATACTCAAAACGGGGGTTTACAACTTTTTGTATATAATTGTTATACAGTTTACTCAAAACGGGGACATACAATTTTTTGTATATAATTGTATTAAGTTTCCACAAAATGGTGGTTTTCAGCGTTTTGTATATAATTGTAGTAGAGTTTAATCAAAACGGTGGTTTAAAACATTTTGTATATAATTGTCGTAGAGTTTACTCAAAACGGGGGTTTACAACTTTTTGTATATAATTGTAGAGTAGAGTTTACTCAAAACGGGGGTTTACATCTTTTTGAATGTAAAATTATAGTAGAGTTTACTCAAAATGGGGTTTTACAACTTTTTGTATATAATTGTAGTAGAGTCTACTCAAAATGGGGGTTTAGAACTTTTTGTATATAATTGTATTAGAGTCTACAGAAAACGGGGGTTTACAAATTTTGTATATAATTGTAGTAGAGTTTACTCAAAATGGGGGTTTAAAGCTTTTTGTATATAATTGTATTAGAGTTTACTCAAAGTAGGGGTTTTCCAATTTTTGTATATAATTTTAGTAGAGATTACGCAAAATGAGGGTTTACAACTTTTTGTATATAATTGTAGTAGAGTTTACTCAAAACCGGGGTTTACAACTTTTTGTATATAATTGTAAGAGATGTTTACTCAAAGCGAGGGTATACAACTTTTTGTATAGAATTTTAGAAGTGTTTACTCAAAAATAGGTTTACAACTTTATGTATATAAAATTTTAGTATAGTTAACTCAGAACAGGGGCGTACAACTTTTTGTATATAATTGTAAGAGATGTTTACTCAAAGCGGCGGTATACAACTTTTTATATATAATTGTAGAAGAGTTTACTAAAAACATGGATTTAAAATTTTTTGTATATAATGTATAGTAGTGTTTACTCAAAATGGGGGTTTACAACTTTTTGTAAATAATTGTATAGTAGAGTTTACTCAAAACGGGGGTTGATAACATTTTGTAAGTAATTGTAGTACGGGTTACTAATAACGGGGTTTACCACTTTTTGTATATAATTATATGGTAGAGTTTACTCAAAACGGGGGTTTACAACTTTTTTTATATAAAATAATTGTAGAGTTTACTCAAACTAGCAGTTTACAACTTTTTGTATATAATTGTAGTAGAGTTTACTCAAAACAGGGTTTTTCAACTTTTTGTATAATAAATTATAGTAGAGTTTACTCAAAACGGGGGTTTACAAATTTTTGTGTATAAAATTATTGTAGAGTTTACCCAAAACGGGGGTTTACAACTTTTTGTATATAATTGTAGTAGAGTTTACTCAAAATGCGTGTTTACAACTTTTTGTATATAATTGTAGTAGAGTTTACTAAAAATGGGGGTTTATAACTTTTTGTATATAATTTTATGGTAGAATATACTCAAAATGAGGGTATACTAATTTTTGTATATAAAATTATAGTAGAGTTTACACAAAACGGGCTTACAACTTTTTGTATATAATTGTAGTAGAGTTTACTTAAAACAGGGGTTTTCAACTTTTTGTATAATAAATTATAGTAGGGTTTACTCAAAACGGGGTTTAAACTCTACTTCAATTATATACAAAAAGTTGTAAACCCCCGTTTTGAGTAACTACTACAATTATATATGAAAAGTTGTAAACCCCCGTTTTGAGTAAACTCTACTACAATTATATGCAATAAGTTGTAAACCCCCGTTTGAGTAAACTCTACTACAATTATATATGAAAAGTTGTAAACCCAGGTTTTGAGTAAACTCTACTATACAATTATATACAAAAAGTTGAAAACCCCGTTTTGATTAAACTCTACTATAATGTAATATACAAAAAGTTGTAAACCCCCGTTTGAGTAAACTCTAGTACAATTATATACTATAAGTTGTAAACCCCCGTTTTAAGTAAACTCTACTACAATTATATACGAAAAGTTGTAAACCCCCGTTTTGAGTAAACCTACTACAATTATATAGGAAAAGTTGTAAACCCACGTTTTGAGTGAACTCTACTATACAATTATATACAAAAACTTGTAAACCCCTCTTTTAAGTAAACTCAATTACAATTATATTCAAAAAGTTGTAAACCCCCGTTTTTAGTAAACTCTACTATAAATTTATATACAAAAATTTATAAACTCCCATATTGAGTAAACTCTACTTTACAATTATATACAAAAAAGTTGTAAACCGCCGTTTTGAGTAAAGTCTACTACAATAATATACAAAAGTGGTAAACCCCCGTTTTGAGTAAATTCGACTATAATTTTATATACAAAAAGTTGTAAACCCCTGTTATGAGTAAACTCTACCATACAATTATATACAAAAAATTTGTGAACCCCTGTTTTGAATAAATTCTACTACAATTATATACAAATAGTTTGTAAACCCAAGTTTTGAATAAACTCACTATACAATTATATACAAAAAGTTGTGAACTCCTATTTTGAGTAAACTCTACTAGAATTATATACAAAAAGTTGTACACACCCATTTTGAGTAAACTATACTCTAATTTTGTATACAAAAAGTTGTAAACCCCAGTTTTTAGTAAACTCTACTATACAATCATATACAAAAAGTTACAAACCCCCGTTTTGAGTAAACTATACTACAATTATATACTCTAAGTTTTAAACCCCCGTTTTGAGTAAAGTCTACTACATTTATATACGAAAAATGTTAAACCCCCGTTTTGAGCTAACTCTACTACAATTATATACGAAAAGTTGTAAACCCCCGTTTTGAGTAAACTGGACTTCAATTATATACAAAAAGTAGTCAACCCCTATTTTTAGTGAACACTACTCTAATTTTGTATACAAAAAGTTGTAAACCCCCATTTTGATTAAACTCTACTATACAATTATATACAAAAAGTTTTAACCCCCGTTTTGAGTAACCTCTACTACAATTATATACAGAAAGTTGTAAACCTCCGTTTTGATTAAACTCTACTATACAATTATAAACAAAAAGTTGTAAAACCCCGTTTTGATTAAACTCTACTATAATTTTATATACAAAAAGTTGTAAACCCGCGTTTGAGTAAACTCTACTTTACAATTAGATACGAAAAGTTGTAAACCCCCGTTTTGAGTAAACTCTACTACAATTATATACAGAAAGTTGTAAACCCCTGTTTTGATTAAACTCTACTATACAATTATAAACAAAAAGTTGTAAAACCCCATTTTGAGTAAACTCTACTACAATTTATATACAAAAAGTAGTAAACCCCCATTTTGAGTAAACAGTGCTATAAAATTATATACAAAAAAGTAGTTAACCCTCGTTTTGAGTAAACTCTACTTCAATTATATAAAAAAAGTTGTAAACCCCGCTTTGAGTAAACTATACTACAATTATATACTATAAGTTGTAAACCCCTATTTTGAGTAAACTCTTCTACAATTATATACGAAAAGTTGTAAACCCCCGTTTTGAGTAAACTCTACTACAATTATATACGAAAAGTTGAAAACCCCCATTTTGAGTAAACTCTACTACACAATTATATACAAAAAGTTGAAAACCCCCGTTTTGATTAAACACTACTATAATTTAATATACAAAAATTTGTAAACCCCTGTTTGAGTAAACTCTACTATACCATTATATACAAAAAGTTGTAAACCCTCGTTTTTATTAAATAGTACTATAACTTTATATGCAAAAAGTTGTAAACCCCCGTTTTGAGTAAACTCAACTACAATAATATACAAAAAGTTGTAAACCCCCATTTTGATTAAACTCTACTATACTATTATGTACAAAAAGTTGTAAAACCCATTTTTGATTAAACTCTACTATAGTTTTATATACAAAAAGTTGTAAACCCCCGTTTTGAGTGAACTCTACTATACAATTATATACGAAAAGTGGTAAACCTCCGTTTTGAGTAATTTCTACAATACAATTATACACAAAAAGTTGTAAACCACCGTTTGAGTAAATTCTACTATAATTTTATATACAAAAAGTTGTAAACCCCCGTTTTGAGTAAACTCTACTACAATTATACACAAAAGTTGTAAACCCTCATTTTGAGTAAACTCTACTATACTTTTACATACAAAAAGTTGTAAACCTACGTTTTGAGTAAACTCTACTATATAATTATATACAAAAAGTTGAAAACCCCCGTTTTGTGTAAACTATATTACAATTATATTCAAAAAGTTGTAAACCCCCATTTTTAGTAAACTCTACTATGATTTTATATAGAAAAAGTTGTAAAACACCGTTTTGAGTAAACTCTAATATAATTTTATAAACAAAAAGTTGTAAACCCCCATTTTGAGTAAACTCTACAATACAAATATATACAAAAAAAATTGTAAACCCTTGTTTTTTTGAACTCTACTACAATTATATACAATAAGTTGTAAACCCCCATTTTGAGTAAACTCTACTACAATTATATACGAAAAGTTGTAAACCCCTGTTTTGAGTAAACTCTATTATACAATTATATACAAAAAGTTGTAAACCCCCATTTTGATTAAACTCTACTATAATTTTATATACAAAAAGTTGTATACCCCTGTTTGAGTAAACTCTACTATAAAATTATATAGAAAAAGTTGTAAACTATCGTTTTCATTAAACAGTACTATAATTTTATATACAAAAAGTTGTAAACCTCTGTTTGAGTATACTGTACTATACAATTATAAATTAAAGAAGGGAACAAACACCCAACTCTTGATATTCTCCATGTAAATAACTACTTAATGATTGAGTAATAATAAGGCAAGATAATAATAGAGTCACCTTGAATGCTCTTAAATAATGAGAAGAGGAAATGTTTAATTGAAACAAAAAAAGGCTGTTGGAGTATTCAGCCGTGGGGGGTGGGAATTTTGTGGAATTGTAATGGTTTTTTGTGTGTATGTAGAACAAATTTTTATGGAGAATTTTGCTGGAAATTTAGAAAGAAACAACCTGAATAAAATTGAAAGAAGAGGAAAATGGCATGAACTTTTATGGATAATTTCTGGAAATTATAAGGAACAACAAGCATATAACATAGAATTCAGCAATTAGACATGCAAATAACAAGTATAAATTGGCTGAATTTTTTTTTAAGCATGCGTTCATTTGTTTTTTTTTAACGAAAATTGAAAGAAAAAATAAAAGAAAGAACAAGGATATTTGATACCTCAGTCCCTAGCTCTTATACCAATTGATGATGTTCTTGATACGATCTAGATTGAGATAGCAATGAAGAAAGAGCAATGCCTAGTTTTCTTAGAGAATCAGCACCCTAAGAACCCAAAACGAGAATATCACACAAAGAGAGCTCACCCCTTTGATAAATTCTCAAGTTAACAATTACCCAATCAGCAAGGCAAAAGATTAACTCACTAAAAATTCAATCACTGAACTTTAGAAAATATATTTAATCACTCAAAGTTGTCTAATGATTCAAGGAAAATAGAATGCCTTATATAGGCTACAAATCTTAATACTAGAGTGCCATAATTCGATGTGGGAAAACTTAAAAGAAATAGTTAAAAGATGGGCTTGGGGTTTTTTTGCTAAATAACTTAAAGGAAATAGTTTAGAAACAGCCCACAAATAGAAATATAATAGATCAGCCCATTTGATCCTAATTGCAACACAACAAGGATTTAATGGTTAAGACTTCAACCTTCTTCCATGAAACGTGTTCTTTAAGAATTGCCAATATTAGATTCTTCGCAGCTTCCTCGAACTTCTTCTTTTGTAACCTAGTGATTGGACCATCTCTAAGAACAAGTGGATCTTCATTTGGAATAGCATTCTGGTTCATATCATCTACGACACAATTATGTACAAAAAATTATAAACCCCCGTATTGAGTAAACTCTAGTACAATTATATACTATAAGTTGTAAATCCCCGTTTTGAGTAAACTCTACTCCAATTATATACAAACTGTTGTAAACCCCCGTTTTGAGTAAACCTACTACAATTATATACGAAAAGTTGTAAACCCACGTTTTTAGTAAACTCTACAATACAATTATATACAAAAAGTTGTAAACCCCTGTTTTAAGTAAACTCTATTATAATTATATACAAAAAGTTGTAAACCCCCGTTTTTAGTATACTCTAGTATAATTTTATATACAAAAATTTGTAAACCCCCGTTTTTAGTAAACTCTACTTTACAATTATATACAAAAAAGTTGTAAACCGCCGTTTTGAGTAAAGTCTACTACAATAATATACAAAAAGTGGTAAACCCCCATTTTGAGTAAACTCGACAATATTTTTATATACAAAAAGTTGTAAAGCCTTGTTATGAGTAAACTCTACTATACAATTATATACAAAAAGTTTGTGAACCCCTGTTTTGAGTAAATTCTACTACAATTAGATACAAATAGTTGAAAACCCACGTTTTGAGTATACTCACTATACAATTATGTAAAAAAGTTGTCAACTCCAATTTTGAGTAAACTCTACTAGAATTATACACAAAAAGTTGTATACACCCATTTTGAGTAAACTATACTCTAATTTTATAGACAAAAAGTTGTAAACCCACGTTTTTAGTAAACTCTACTATACAATCATATACAAAAAGTTACAAACCCCCGTTTTGAGTAAACTATACTACAATTATATACCCTAAGTTTTAAACCCCCATTTTGAGTAAACTCTACTACAATTATATACGAAAAGTGTTAAACCCCCGTTTTGAGCAAACTCTACTAGAATTATATACGAAAAGTTGTAAACCCCCCGTTTTGAGTAAACTCTACTTCAATTATATACAAAAAGTTGTCAACCCCTATTTTAGTAAACTCTACTATAATTTTATATACACTAAGTTGTAAACACCTATTTTGAGTAAACTCTACTATACAATTATATACAAAAAGTTTAAACCCTCGTTTGAGTAAACTCTACTACAACTATATACAGAAAGTTGTAAACCCCCGTTTTGATTAAACTCTACTATACAATTATATACAAATAGTTGTAAAACCCCGTTTTGATTAAACTCTACTATAATTTTATATACAAAAAGTTGAAAACCCCCGTTTGAGTAAACACTACTGTACAATTATATACGAAAAGTTGTAAACCCCCGTTTTGAGTAAACTATACTACAATTATATACAAAAAGTTGTAAACCCCTGTTTTGATTAAACTCTACTATACAATTATATACAAAAAGTTTTAAAACAACATTTTGAGTAAACTCTACTTTAGTTTTATATACAAAAAGTAGTAAACCCCCATATTGAGTAAACACTGCTATATAATTATATACAAAAAAGTAGTTAACCCTCGTTTTGAGTAAACTCTACTACAATTGTATTAAAAATTTGTAAACCCCCGTTTTGAGTAAACTCTACTACAATTATATACTATAAGTTGTAAACCCCCGTTTTGAGTAAACTCTACTGCAATTATATACGAAAAGTTGTAAATCCCCGTTTTGTGTAAACTTTACTACAATTATATACGAAAGTTGTAAACCCCCCGTTTTGTGTAAACTCTACTACAATTATATACAATAAGTTGTAAACCCCCTTTTGAGTAAACTCTACTACAATTATATACGAAAACTTATCAACCCCGGTTTTGAGTAAACTCTACTATACAATTATATACAAAAAGTTGAAAACCCCGTTTTGATTAAACTCTACTATAATTTAATATACAAAAAGTTGTAAACCCCCGTTTGAGTAAACTCGAGTACAATTATATACTATAAGTTGTAAACCCCCATTTTAATTAAACTCTACTACCACTACAAGAAAAATGGTTTACAATGACAAAAATTTTTTGACGGGCCGAAATTACGTCATTAAATGACAGTTATAATGACGGAACTTAAATTGTTTTGTTAACTGATAACCAAATATTCATTCCCGTCATTAGTGATCATATTTACCGTCATTAATAGACCAATAAAAAGTTTCCTCTCATTATTTATACATTTTTAAATAATATTAATACATTCTAACAACAAATCAACCCCACCAAATTATTATTCCAAACTCTATCCTTATAATCCCAATTATTATTCCAAAAAAAATCAGCAGCAAAAAAATCCATTTACCCTAATCTTTCGTTCTCCCACCACGCCGCCGTCGGCCGTCGCATTCTTCACTCTTGACTCTCTGCCACCGCTGTTTGGCTCTCTTCTCCATTTCCGTCTTCAAATCTCCATTGCTCTGCTCGTCAATCATCAATTTCCGCCTACAATCGAGACTAAACAAATGGAAAATCCATGATAAAATAAGAGTCGGTAATTAGTGTCATTGTCGGAAAGATTCGATCTGAATCTCTGTGAGTATTTTGTTTGTTTGATTTAGTGTTTGAACTTCACGTGCCGTTTCTCTCGTGGTCACATATTTGAATATCTCCTGTTAGTTTCACCTCAATGAAACTAGTTCTCTATCCCGTTTTTCTCATTGTAGCTTTTTAGCTGGTGAATATTTAGAGTAGCACCGGAAACTTGTTTTGTACAGTCTTTGTTGCTTTCAAACGGATGTTGTTTATTAATTCATGCTAATTTGCTTCCGTGAATGGTAAATTTGTTCAGCTTACAAACTTTGATGTGTCTGTCATCCTTTTTTATTGTTATTCTTTTGTTATGTACTGTTACATACAGCTGGAACATTGTTTCATTCAGTCTTTGATGTATTCAAATGGATTTCAGTTAACTAATATTGATCTAGCTCTTGATCGGACATTATATATATATATATATATATATATATATATATATATATATATATATATATATATATATATATATATATATATATTTTGATATTTTTTGAATTTCTGTTATTTTGGTAGTAAAGTGTGTAATGCCCAGTCCCGAAAACCCGAGATTTTTCGAAAATAGACCGTTCGGACATGTCCCGAGATACTCTCTGGACACTAAGTTTATCTCGGAGAATTCTCGAGGGTATATTATTTGTATGATTTGATAAATAGACGGTTATAATGATGTCTAATTAATGGTTACAATTGTGGCTATCTGCTTTCTTGAGTTCCCGAGTTGGTTTTTGTTCACTTTTTGGACATTTCATAGATTTTTGCATAAAGTACCGATGGGTAGGGTATGTACTACGGTTCATGAGGCATGTTGATCAATTCGGGTGTTGTATACTATGAGAAATGGTGAATATGACTATCTGCTCATTGTATTTCAAACTATATATATTTTGAAAATTTCACATTATGCTCCCAAGGAACCTTACTAGGTACGATAGCTCACATCACCAGCAAAATTATTTTTAGTATAACCATTAAGTACTTAGCACAATCGAACACTGTCAAATGAGATATAAGTAAGCTATAGTCAATATTGCATCCTTATGGTGATTAGTGATATTTTATATCTTCTCTTATGAATGGGGTACTTTTGGGCCCTTTCTTGTATGTGTGTGGACGAAGTTGTAGTTTTCCTCATAGTGCAAGGACAAAAGGTTCACTTATTATATACTTGTCTATCGAGTGATATTATATATTTATTTTGGCTTCTTGATGTTTCAGTTTGATGTAAAGGAATTTGGCATTCTTCCATCAATTGAGCAGAATATGTTGTATTTTGGAAATCTCGACAAAGGTTGGTCTTTCATCGATTTAGTAATTCCATTGTTATGTGCGTTTTTTTAAAAGCTTTCGAAGTTTTTTTGATCTTGTATCCCCTGTTTTCTTGATAGTAAACCTAAGATGTTAAATTCTGCTAATGAATGACTATATTCGTTAACAACGAGCGGTATATCATATAAGTCCAAATAATAAATGAGAACATATTGAATAGGATGAATGCTAGACTAACTCCATGTAGTACTAACAAAATATTAGGAGCTGTGAAACTAACATCTAACGCATACTACAATGCGTGTACATTTCCAGGATTGATGCATTTTTCAAGATGGAACGGATATATTTATTTTGGTGAAAAAGGTTTTAAAAAAATTGTGTCTGCAATCAATTAAGCATGCATCTGTATCATTTATGTAAGTAATCCTGTAGGCCAAGTGCATGGGATGCTATAAACTATTTAAGGTGTAGCTTACAGTAAAAGCCATGTAACGATGAAGATTATCCCCTTTAATTCATATCTTTCCTCTGCTTCTTTTTCTCTGTGAAAGCATGGATAAGCTTGGGTCAGATCTCAGTATTAGAATTGCGGTGTGAAGGATGATGATAAAGTATCAATATGATTTTGCCTATGTGCAAAAAAGAAGGAGAACAAGTCATGAAAAAGAATTAGATTATGTTCTCTCATCCTGTTTGTATATATTCTAATGTTTAATCTGGTGTAAAAGGATTATTATTTGTTTATTCACCTTCATCTATTTCATGGAAAAGGGACATTTCAGAGTTCAAATGCATCGTAGTCGTATATCCTCGATGATGGATTAGGTTAGCAACACTTTTGAACATGTGTTGAATAAATATCATCATTTTATTAGTACCTCCATTTAAGATAGTGCTAAATGTATTTAGTTGTGTGCATGTTATTATTTCTTGCATAATATAATGTAGAACTTACGATAACATTGGTTTTGTTATGTCTTGTTCTATAAACCTTGATACTTTCTTAATGTTAACAGTCCGTAATTATCATAGTTTTCTTCTTGACGTTTAGTTAGCATGGTATTTTGTTTTGTGTGTGGACCTTATGAGCATACGAGGCATCTTTGATTTGTTTTTGCACCTTTTATTTTATTTTCGAAGTCTTTCAAAATAATATGCTACTTTTTTTTCATAACAAGGCAATGAAGACACTGTGATATTATCCTCTTCTAAGGTATCATTAACCTTGGAAACATGTTTTGATCCAATTTACATGGTTGAGTGCGTATATTGAATATTGTTTACTAATTTCTTGAGCTTTATGAAGGTTATGGTCCAAAACTAAAGAGTACAAGATGAATACTTCATCATTCTTGTAAGTTACCTTTTGATCTTGGCTATCATGATAGTTTGGATGTTTTTATGTTTAGGTATATCATGATATTGTCTCTTGGACTAGGGGATGAGTCAGCTACAGTTAGTACAACCTTGACAGCTATGTTGTATAGAGTTACCAATGTATTTTTATATCAAGGTTTATAAATAATTGACTGATTTGGCAATACATACGTATCTTTCTTATTAAAAAGAAAGTATCCTTATAAAATGTGTTTGGTCATAAGACATACATATCCTTATAAAAGGTGTGTTGGTCATAAGAAAATATATACGTGTCTCTTTTAAGACTAGTTGTTGGCATGTTTTCATATTTCTACTATTTCTCAAAAGTCTTATACTCATTTTCTGGTCGGAATTATTTTCTTGCACATGTTTTTGCAGTATTTGTTGAATCCAGATCAAAAGAAAGTAATGAATACTCGGAGTGAAGCAGAGACTTTGATATCTAAAGGTCTGAAAAGCAGTTTATTTTCCTTGCTCGAGTTTTCTTTCATGCAATTATCTCGAGCAATTTGTTAGTTCAAGTTCTTGCTCTTCGTATCATCAAGTATTTATGGCATGAATTAATACTGTATATTGCTCCATAGTCAATAGATATGTTTGGAACATGTGCCCTCTCTTTAGGTTAGTAAAAAGTATTGTTAGTTTTGTTTACAAATGCTTTGGTAAAGAAGTTTGCAGCATGCTATGGATATGTAAAGTTTCTCATGTGGGCTGACATGTCTTTTACTTGTAGGACATCAATTTCTTGATTATATTTTTTTCAATATCATTTTGAAATTTTACTCAATGAAATGTGTTGTTTAGAATTTATTTTGCCTATGATATACTTATTTAGTGAATGGATTCATGTTATTTATTTATTAATAATTTTCATCTCAGAAATGTATGAGGGGAAAATTACCCTAGCATTAAATCATAATTTGTTGTGGGGAAAATAACCTTACAATGAGGGGATATTTAATCATTAAATCATGATTTAATGAGGGGAAACTTACCCTATAATAAGCGAATATGTCGCCATTATATCATTATTTAATGAGGGGAAATGAGCCTATAATAAGGGGATATGCCCACGTTAAATCACAATTCAATAAGAGGAAAATGGTTTATATTGAGAGGATTGGACGTTATTAAAAACTATGTTTCATGACGGGAATATACCGTCATTGACGTGCTCTATAAATAATGACGGGAAAATCGTTCCCGTTATTGTAGGCTTTAACGGCGAGACAGCAATGAAAGGAAATTTCCTGTCATTATAAGCCTTTAATGACGGGAAACATGCATTTAAGGATGGGAATTCCTCTCATTAAAAGACGATTTTCTTGTAGTGTACAATTATATACAAAAAGTTGTAAACCCCCGTTTTGAGTAAACCCACTACAATTATATAGGAAAAGTTGTAAACCCATGTTTTGAGTAAACTCTACTATACAATTATATACAAAAAGTTGTAAACCCCTCTTTTAAGTAAACTCAATTACAATTATATTCCAAATGTTGTAAACCCCCTTTTTCGTAAACTCTACTATAATTTTATATACAAAAATTTATAAACCTCCATTTTGAGAAAACTCTACTTTACAATTATATACAAAAAAGTTGTAAACCCCCGTTTTGAGTAAACTCGACTATAATTTTATATACAAAAAGTTGTAAACCTCTGTTATGAGTAAACTCTACAATACAATTATATACAAAAAATTTGTGAACACCTATTTTGAATAAATTCTACTACAATTATATACAAATAGTTTGTAAACCCACGTTTTGAATAAACTCACTATACAATTATATACAAAAAGTTGTGAACACCTATTTTGAGTAAACTCTACTAGAATTATATACAAAAAGTTGTATACACCCATTTTGGGTAAACTATACTCTAATTTTATATACAAAAAGTGGTAAACCCAGTTTTTAGTAAACACTACTATACAATCATATACAAAAATTTACAAACCCCCGTTTTGAGTAAACTCTACTACAATTATATACTCTAAGTTTTAGACCCCCGTTTTGAGTAAACTCTACTACAATTATATACGAAAAGTGTTAAACCCCCGTTTTGAGCAAACTCTACTACAATTATATACGAAAAGTTATAAACCCCCGTTTTGAGTTAACTCTACTTCAATTATATACAAAAAGTTGTCAACCCCTATTTTTAGTGAACTCTACTATAATTTTATATACAAAAAGTTGTAAACCACCATTTTGAGTAAACTCTACTATACAAT
The DNA here is from genome assembly GCA_026214975.1 of Gentiana macrophylla. Taxonomy (NCBI): domain Eukaryota; kingdom Viridiplantae; phylum Streptophyta; class Magnoliopsida; order Gentianales; family Gentianaceae; genus Gentiana; species Gentiana macrophylla. The sequence goes on along the minus strand of CM047807.1, from coordinate 51,528,093 downwards.
TATATACAAAAAGTTTAAACCCCCGTTTTGAGTAAACTCTACTACAATTATATACAAAAAGTTTGTAAACCACCGTTTTGATTAAACTCTAGTATACAATTATATACAAAAAGTTGTAAAACACCGTTTTGATTAAACTCTACTATAATTTTATATACAAAAAGTTGTAAACCCCCGTTTGAGTAAACTCTACCGTACAATTAGATACGAAAAGTTGTAAACCCCCATTGTGAGTAAACTCTACTACAATTATATACAGAAAGTTGTAAACCCCTGTTTTGATTTACAAAAAGTAGTAAACCCCCATTTTGAGTAAACACTGCTTTACAATTATATACAAAAAAGTAGTTAACCCTCGTTTTGAGTAAACTCTACTAAAGTTATATAAAAAAGTTGTAAACCCCTGTTTTGAGTAAACTCTACTACAATTATATACTATAAGTTGTAAACCCCCATTTTGAGTAAACTCTACTACAATTATATACGAAAAGTTGTAAACCCCATTTTGAGTAAACTCTACTACAATTATATACAATTAGTTGTAAACCCCCGTTTGAGTAAACTCTACTACAATTATATACGAAAAGTTGTAAACCCCCGTTTTGAGTAAACTCTACTACACAATTATATACAATAAGTTGAAAACCCCCGTTTTGATTAAACTCTACTATAATTTAATATACAAAAAGTTTTAAACCCCCATTTGAGTAAACTCTACTATACCATTATATACAAAAAGTTGTAAACCCTTGTTTTCATTAAACAGTACTATAACTTTATATGCAAAAAGTTGTAAACCCCCGTTTTGATTAAACTCTACTACAATTATATATGAAAAGTTGTAAGCCCCTCGTTTTGAGTAAACTCTACTACAATTATATACAAAAAGTTGTAAACCCCCGTTATGGTTAAACTCTACTATACTATTATAGACAAAAAGTTGTAAAACCCCGTTTTGATTAAACTCTACTATAATTTTATATACAAAAAGTTGTAAACCCCCATTTTGATTGAACTCTACTATACAATTATATACGAAAAGTTGTAAACCCCCATTTTGAGTAATTTCTACAATACAATTATACACAAAAAGTTGTAAACCCCCGTTTGAGTAAACTCTACTATAATTTTATATACAAGAAGTTGTAAACCCCCCGTTTTGAGTAAATTCTACTATAATTATACACAAAAAGTTGTAAACCGCCATTTTGAGTAAACTGTACTATACTTTTACCTACAAAAAGTTGTAAACCTACGTTTTGAGTAAACTCTACTATATAATTATATACAAAAAGTTGTAAATCCCCGTTTTGAGTAAACTCTATTACAATTATATTCAAAAAGTTGTAAACCCCCATTTTTAGTAAACTCTACTCTGATTTTATATACAAAAAGTTGTAAAACACCGTTTTGAGTAAACTCTAATAAAATTTTATATACAAAAAGTTGTAAACCCCCATTTTGAGTAAACTCTATGATACAATTATGTACAAAAAAATTGTAAACCCTTGTTTTGTGTAAACTTTACTACAATTATATACAATAAGTTGTAAACCCCCTATTTTGAGTAAACTCTACTACAATTATATACGAAAAGTTGTAAACCCATGTTTTGAGTAAACTCTATTATACAATTATATACAAAAAGTTGTAAACCCCCGTTTTGATTAAACTCTACTATAATTTTATATACAAAAAGTTGTAAACTCCTGTTTGAGTAAACTCTACTATACAATTATATACAAAAAGTTGTAAACCCTCGATTTCATTAATTAGTACTCTAATTTTATATACAAAAAGTTGTAAACCCCTGTTTGAGTATACTCTACTATACAAATATATACAAAAAGTTGTAAGCCCCCGTTTTGAGTAAACTCTTCTACAATTATATACAAAAAGTTGGAAACCCCCGTTTTGATTCTCTACTATACAATTATATACAAAAAGTTGTAAATTCCCGTTTTGATTAAACTCTACTATAATTTTAAATACAAAAAGTTGTAAACCCCCGTTTTGAGTGAACCAATTATATCCAAAAAGTTGTAAACCACCGTTTCGAGTAATTTCTACAATACAATTATATACAAAAAGTTGTAAACCCCCGTTTGAGAAAACTCTACTATAATTTTATATACAAAAAGTTATAAACCCCCGTTTTGAGTAAACTCTAATACAATTATACACAAAAAGTAGCAAACCCCCGTTTTGATAAACTCTACTATACTTTTACATTCAAAAAATTTTTATCCCACGTTTTGAGTAAACTCTACTATACAATTATATACAAAAAGTTGTAAACCCCCGTTTTGAGTAAACTCTATTACAGTTATATATGCAAAAAGTTATAAACCCCTATTTTTAGTAAACTCTATTATAATTTTTATACAAAAAGTTGTAAAACCCCGTTTTGAGTAAACTCTACTATAATTTTATATACAAAAAGTTGTAAACCCCCATTTTGAGTAAACTCTACTATACAATTATATACAAAAAAGTTGTAAACCCTCATTTTGTGTAAACTTTACTACAAATATATACATAAAGTTGTAAACCCCCGTTTTGATTAAACTCTACTACAATTATATACAAAAAGTTGTAAACCTCTGTTTTGATTAAACTCTACTAAACAATTATATACAAAAAGTTGTAAACCCCTGTTTTGAGTAAACTCTACTATACAATCCCTTGTTTTGAGTAAACTCTACTATACAATTATATACAAAAAATTGTAAACCCCCGTTTTGATTAAACTCTACTATAATTTTATATACAAAAAGTTGTAAACCCCCGTTTTGAGTGAACTCTACTATACAATTATATACGAAAAGTTGTAAACCCCCGTTTTGAGTAAGCTCTACTACAATTTTATATTCAAAAAGTTGTAAACTCCTGTTTCGAGAAAACTCTACTACAATTATATACCATAAGTTGTAAACCCGTGTTTTGAGTAAACTCTACAACAATTATATACGAAAAGTTATAAATCCCGGTTTTGAGTAAACTCTACTACAATTATATACAAAAGTTGTAAACCCCCGTTTTGAGTAAACTCTACTATACAATTAAATACAAAAGTTGTAAACGGGGTGTTGAGTAAACTATACTATAGAATTATATACAAAAAGTTGTAAACCCTCGATTTGATTAAACTCGACTATAGTTTTATATACAAAAAGTTGTAAACTCTGTTTGAGTAAACTCCACAATACAATTATATACGAAAAGTTGTATACCCCCGTTTTGAGTAAACTCTACTACAATTATATACGATAATTTGTAAACCCCCGTTTTGAGTAAACTCTATGACAATTATATACAAAAAGTTGTAAACCCTCGTATGTAGTAAACTCTACTATAATTTTATATATAAAAAGTTGTAAACCCCCGTTTTGAGTAATTTCTACAATACAATTATATAAAAAAAGTTGTAAACCCCCGTTTTGAGTAAACTCTACTATAATAATATACTATAAGTTGTAAACCCCCATTTTGAGTAAACTCTACTACAATTATACTATAAGTTGTAAACCCCCGTTTTGAGAAAACTCTACTATACAATTATATACAAAAAGTTGTAAACCCATGTTTTGAGGAAACTCTACTATACAATTATAAACAAAAAGTTGTAAACCCGCGTTTTGAGTAAACTTTATTACAATTATACACAAAAACTTGTAAACCCCCATTTTTAGTAAACTCTACTATAATTTTATTTAAAAAAAGTTGTAAAACCCCATTTTGAGTAAACTCCGTTTTGAGTAAACGCTACTATACAATTCTATACAAAAAAAGTCGTAAACCATCGTTTTGAGTAAACTCTACTACAATTATATACAAAAAATTGTAAACCCCCGTTTTGAGTAAATCTACTAAAATTATTTACTATAAGTTGTAAACCCTCGTTTTGAGTAAACTCTACTACAATTATATACGAATTGTTGTAAACCCCCATTTTGAGTAAACTCTACTACAATTATATATGAAAAGTTGTAATACAATTATATATGAAAAGTTGTAAACCCCCGTTTTCAGTAAACTATACTAGAATTATATAAGAAAAGTTGTAAACCCCTGTTTTGAGTACATTCTACTACAATTATATAGGAAAAGTTGTAAACCCTCGTTTTTAGTAAACACTACTATAATTTTATATAAAAAAAAGTTGAAAACCCCTATTTTGAGTAAACTCTACTATACAATTATGTACTAAAATTTGTAAACCCCCATTTTGAGTAAACACTACTACAATTACATTCAAAAAGTTGTAAACCCGCGTTTTTGAGTAATTTCTACAATACAATTATATACAAAAAGTTATAAACCCCCGTTTGAGTAAACTCTACTATTTGTAAACCACCGTTTTTAATAAACTCTACTACAATTATACACAAAAAGTTGTAAGCCCCCGTTTTAAGTAAACTCTACTATACTTTTACATACAAATGGTTGTAAATGCACGTTTTGAGTAAACTCTACTATACAATTATATACAAAAAGTTGTAAACCCACGTTTTGAGTCAACTCTATTACAATTATATACAAAAAGCTGTAAACCTCCATTTTTATTAAACTCTACTATAATTTTATATACAAAAATTTGTAAACCTCAGTTTTGAGTAAACTCTACTTTACAATTATATACAAACAAGTTGTAAACCGCCGTTTTGAGTAAAGTCTATTACAATAATATAAAAAAAGTGGTAAACCCCCATTTTGAGTAAACTCGACTATAATTTTATATACAAAAATATGTAAACCCCCGTTATGAGTGCACTCTACTAGACAATTATATACGAAAAGTTGTAAACCCCCGTTTTGAGTAAACTCTACTGCAATTTTATATACTATAAGTTGTAAACTCCCGTTTTGAGTAAACTCAAAGATAATTATATACGAAAAGTTGTAAACCCCCGTTTTGAGTAAACTCTACTACAATTATATACTATAAGTTGTAAACCCATGTTTTGAGTAAATTCTACTATAAAATTATATACAAAAAGTTGTAAACCCCCATTTTGGGTAAACTCTACTGATGGGAGTCAACTTTACACCATTTCGGTGTGCTTTTTACCCCTGTTTATCACTCAATTAGCATGTTTTTGGGTATTTTAGGCCTTTTGTAGAGGTTTATCGTGATAATAATGCACGGGGAGTGAAAACGACAAATGGTCGGAAAACCCCTCTTTTATCGATAATTTTGCAATATTCCGGACACTTTTACCCCCGGGATGTCGTTTGGTATGTTCTATGCATAATATTTCAGGGTTTAGGTGATCCGGAGACCCGGAAGGTGATATTTTGTGGTGAGAATGATCAGGGGAAGGAGAAAAGGGGAGAAAAGAGAAAAAGTGTAAAATCTCAACCCCTCTGTTCTGTTCATCGGCAATTTAACCTATGATGGAGGCATTTTCAGGACCTGACTTCTGGATGGAAGTTGTAGACAATTCAAAGAGCTTTCCAACGCATCTGGAATCACTCCAATCAGAGCTCGGATGAAGAAGTTATGAAGGATTTACTGCAGCCCAGAAAAACAGAGCATATGTCCGTACGGACAAGAGTTTCTGTCCGTACGGACAACACTCTGGTTGCGAAAAAACTCAAAAAATGAAGAACTGTCCGTACGGACAACCTTCCTATCCGTACGGACAGAGGTAGTTTCAGCAGATTGACAGCATGTTCAGTTTTCACCAGCCCGGTCCTTTGAGCTGCATTTTGACCCATCGAGGAAGCATTTTCTGGTCAAGTCGTCTTCATGAAAGTTGTAGGGAATTGAACGAGCTTTCCGACGCATCTTGAATCGTTCAATTCGGAGCTACACACAGGGAGATTTTAATGATTTACTGAAGACAGGTCAAACGAGCCGAGTTGGTCGGCCCACCAGCTCAAACTCGCGATTTTTGCACTATATAAGGGGCTCTCTAGTTGAGAGAGCCATATACCCTCATTTATTTCGGCATGGACTGAGCTCGAGGCCGGCTTAGGTGCTCAACCCAGCCGCTCCGGCGGCTGTTATGCAGGTTGACATCTAAATAGTCGGATCAAGGCTTGGGCCCGTGCTTTTAGTTTAGATCTTTAGTTTTGTTATGATAGTCGAACGCGGTATTCGATCGTTTGCTTGTGGATTTCGCGTCGTGGGTCACGGTTGGGATTAAAGACTGGATCTTTTGTTGATTTGGGACATGGGCTTTCAGATCTAATGTATGTCGATGTCGATCTTGTGAGTTTCCTTTGTCGATTTGCTTTCTCTCGATTTTGCTTTGATTGTTTCGATCTTTTGTCGATGGGATTGCTTGTTGTTGTTGGTTCATGCTTTAAATCCCTTTTTCGTGCCGTAGTTTAGTATGGGCTTCGATCGTTTATCCCGTTGGTGTGCTCTTTGTTCATCGATTTTAACACGGGTTTCAGATTCGACCCAATTTCCTCGTGGGATCGACCCGCACTCTTTGCCATTCTACTACGATCGACCCGGTGTTTGGCCGGTTAGAGAGTGGTTTCACGGTATATGAGTTTCGTGGATTATAAATATTGTTTGGTTTTTGGATCGTGAAAAATCCTCTCATCATCTACTATACAATTATATACAAAAAGTTGTAAACTCTTGTTTTGATTAAACTCTACTATAATTTTATGTACAAAAAAGTTGTAAACCGCCGTTTTTAGTAATGTCTACTACAATAATATACAAAAAGTGGTAAACCCCCATTTTGAGTAAACTCGACTATAATTTTATATACAAAAATTTGTAAACCCCCGTTTTGAGTGAACCCTACTATACAATTATATACGAAAAGTTGTAAACCCCCTTTTGAGTAAACTCTACTACAATTTTATACACTATAAGTCGTAAACACCAGTTTTGAGTAAACTCAACGACAATTATATACGAAAAGTTGTAAACCCCCGTTTCGAGTAAACTCTACTACAATTATATACTATATGTTGTAAACCCCTGTATTGAGTAAACTCTACTATAAAATTATATACAAAAAGTTGTAAACCCCCGTTTTGAGTAAACTCTACTATACAATTATATACAAAAAGTTGTAAACCCCCGTTTTGAGTAAACTCTACTATACAATTATAAACAAAAAGTTGTAAACTCCCGTTTGAGTATACTCTACTATACAATTATATATGAAAAGTTGTATACCCCCATTTTGAGTAAACACTACTACAATTATATACGAAAAATTTGTAAATCCCCGTTTTGAGTAAACTCTACGACAATTATATACAAAAAGTTGTAAACCTCACTTTGTAGTAAACTCTACTATAATTTTATATACAAAAAGTTGTAAACCCCTATTTTGAGTATACTTTACTATACAATTATATACAAAAAGTTGTAAACCCCCTGTGTTTAGTAAACTCTACTATAACTTTATATACAAAAAGTTGTAAACCCCATTTAGAGTAAGCTCTACGGTACAATTATGTACAAAAAATTGTAAACCCCCGTTTTCAATAAACTCGACTATAATTTTATATACGAAAAGTTGTAAACCCCCGTTTTGAGTAAACTCTACTACAATTATATATGAAAAGTTGTAAACCCCGTTTTGAGTAAATCTACTACAATTATATACGAAAAGTAGTAAACCCCCTTTTTGAGTAAACTATACTACAATTTGTATACAAAAAGTTGTAAACCCCTATTTTGAGAAAACTCTACTACAATTATGTATGAAAAGTTGTAAACCCACGTGTTTAGTAAACTCTACTATAATTTTATATACAAAAAGTTGTAAACGCCTATTTTGAGTAAACTCTACTATACAATTATATACTAAAATTTATAAACCCCCGTTTTGAGTAAACTCAAATACAATTATATATACAAACATTTGTAAACCCGCATTTCGAGTAATTTCTACAATACAATTATATACAAAAAGTAGTAAACCCCCGTTTGAGTAAACTCTACTATAATTTTATATACAAAAAGTTGTAAACCCCCGTTTTGAGTAAACTCTACTATACTTTTACTTACAAAAAGTTGTAAGGACACGTTTTGAGTAAACTCTACAATACAATTATATACAAAAAGTTGTAAACCCCCGTTTTGAGTAAACTCTATTACAATTATATACAAAAAGTTGTAAACCCCTGTTTTTAGTGAAATCTACTATAATTTTATATTCAAAAAGTTGTAAAACCTGCTTTGAGTAAACTCTACTATAATTTTATATACAAAAATTTGTAAACTCCCATTTTGAGTAAACTCTACTCTACAATTATATACAAAAGTTGTAAACCCCCATTTTGAGTAAACTCTACTACATAATTATATACAAAAAAGTCGTAAACCCCCATTTTGGGTAAACTCTACTATACAATTATATACAAAAAAGTCGTAAACCCTCATTTTGAGTAACCTATACTATATAATTATATAAAACAAAAGTTGTAAACCCTCGTTTTGAGTAAAATCTACTACAATTATATACAAAAAGTTGTAAACTCCTGTTTTGAGTAAACTCTACTACAATTATATACTTGTTAACGGTGAATTTTATGGTTTTCATCGCTTTATTCCGTAACAATATTCTTCGTATTTTATTACTTTTTATAGAAAAGTAGGAGTTTAATTGAAATATTGAGGGGTTGTGTATGAAAAGGATTAAAATGCAAATTCGAGCTATTTATGTGGTTTATTAGTCATTTTCTATCTATATATATATTTCTACAGTTTGCATGTATTTACCCCCTTGTAGATATACACTTTCGAGCTAAAAAGAGGATTAAAAGTGGTGCAAGATCATATTTATATGATGGAGAAGAGATGCAAGTTGAAGTTCTAGTGAAGCTTTGAAGTTAAGTCTGAACGAGCGTCTGTTTGCTCCGTCCATTGGACGGGCGTTTACAAGTCTGGACTGGCGTCCAGGAGGTGCCATTCGATTCAGGAAGTTTGGATTTCCACTGGACGTGCGTCTGTTGCTCTGTCCAGTGGACTGGCGTTCAAAGAAGTGGATGAGCGTCCAAGAATAAGAAGTTGATTCAGGTTGTGGAAGTTTTTGCTGAACTGGCGTCCAATTTTGCATAGGACGTGCGTCCACTCAAGACTCGGCCCGACTCAAACAATTTACGTACCCTGGACGGGCGTTCACCCATTTGGACGGGCGTCCACCGGCCGACTTAAGCATAACCGACCTAAAATCCTATAAATAGCAGCGTATTTTCAACCCTAAGGGGGGAGAACATTACACAGCAGCCGCACCCTAGCAGCAGCCGCACCAAATACAAATAAAAATATGAGTTTCTTTCTTTCAATCTTGCTTGGGAGTTCGAAGATGATTGTTGGCTAAGCATCTTGCGGTGGGACAACGGAGGAAACCAACCAACAACCACACCACTAGAAGATTTTAAGCTATATCTTTAGTGAGTTAAATTTACTGTTTTTCATCAATTGAATTTTGTAATAATTGTTTATGTTTTATTGAATCGAGATATCGATGAAACTACCGTTCTAATTGAATTTATATGAGAATATTATTCAAGTTGTGATTTCTTTCAATTGATGCAATTAATTGTGATTCAAGAGATTGTTTATGATTAATTGAGTAGAGTATTGGAGACAATCTCATGATCATGTTATGCATGCTAGTTTTAGTTTTGTTTGAGAAAGAAAATGAAACCCTAGAAATTGATTAAAGAGATTTAATCGAATTCGTGATTTGATCATTACTAAAAATCGTACCTTTAGCTCACAATCTAGTTGGGGTTGGTTGCTTGATTGGTGGATTCTAGTTGCCTTGCCGTTCTTTTAATTATTTGATAAACCAATTTGTTCGTATCAATTGTGATTGCTACGATTAGTTATTTCAAGAACTTTAGTTGTTATCCGCTGTTTTCTGCATATTTATATTTTCCAGCACGTCACCGGACGCCCGTCCACCCTCAGTGAACGGCCGTCCACCCTCAGTGAACGGCCGTCCAGTATTGATATTTTCTATTTTCTGCTATTTTAGTCACTCTTCTTCGTTTCTATTTTACAATTAATATAAACCTGAGTTTTAGATAATAATTTGTGACATAATCGATATAATAACTGCATCTTAATCCGATAAACATTCGATTCCCTTAGGACGACCCGTTAACACCCTTTACTACAAGCCTTATACTGTTAGGTGTAGTGCCCGAAAGACAATTTGTGTAATTGTTTTTAATAATGAATGACAGAATTTATCTCACCTTATTACTTGCTTTGTGCTTGTAAAGTAATACAACTGCTTTGCAAACCCTAAGTATATCTCAGATGTAACCACTTAACTCGGTGTATGGATTACACGTGAGGATTGAGTTAGTGGAGATATGCTTAAATCTGTTAGTCCGTGGTGAACTTAATCGAGTTTAGGGTCTCTTGATTAAAACACCAATAATGCGCCTGAACACCTTAGGGTGTGATAGTCTTATCCGGACTGCCGGTGAGGGTACCTACGTGGGGCATTTATATATGATGGCATTCATATAGGATTTGGACCGATTTAATCTGAATTTCTCGGTATAATTCCGTAATCGAGGAATCTTATTAAATCATTAGATGATCATATATGGATCAACCTTAATCCTGAGGTGATCACGGGATGCTGCTTGTCCCGGGGTAGTGTTTGATGTGTTAGTTACGGTTCACTTTAATATGTGTTCCAAGCCACTTCTCATTGGCACTATCTCCAGATGAGTGAGTAGTTCTGATTTTCACGGACATGGAATCCATTCCTTCCTCGGGGAAGTAGAGAGACAGATCCCTTGTTTGTTAGCCCTAAGAAAGTGATCGATCCCGGAGTTCACATTTGACTAATTAGCTACTAGTCGATATATGTACTAATTGATCATCGTGGGGTTGATGGTAAATAAGGATAAGATATTACGAGTCGGGTTCACGGAGACTTCCCACTCGAAAATGGACGATCTATGGAGGGTTAATCCGTATGTAGTGATTATATCAATGGACGCTTATTCACTCTATGGGTTGAGTATAAGTATACATCTATAATCGGTAGAGTTCGGTTTGGGGTTTATGGTGGCGTAATCCCGAATTAATAATTAATGTGCTTATTCATTCGACGAATAATTAATTATTGGAGCTACACGGTTATAGGTCCATGGTCCCCGATGTGTGCTTTACGTAATTGGACTAGTAATCTTGTTACTTGGGCCTCGATGATAATTAATTAATTGGTGGGCTAATTAATTGATATGCATAGATATTATTTAGTTGGGCTAAATAATATAATACACATAAAAGACATTTTATGTGGGCTTTTGACCCTTAATGGTGGCGCCATATATGTCATTTAATTAGAGAGAAATTAGTTTTCTTGGATAATTATTTGACATGTGATTTATCTTTTATTTGTTAAATGATAATTCATGGAATATTAGATTATAATATGATTTATCCTAATTTGTTTGGGATAATCATTTTATTTATCTTTTATTTGGAAAAGGATTAATGTGATAATTATCACTTAATTATTTAATCCTTGGAGGACATTGATTACTCTCCTATATAAAGAGAGTTCTCCCAAGTCTAATAAAAAGGTACTATTCACGTCACTATTCACCGAGAGAAATTGGCGAAAAATTTCGGCTCTATTCTCTAGGGGTTGAGTTGGAAAAATCTTGGATTTTTTCTGTTTGCATATCAAGGAGGCTCGTGTATCAAGAAGGGTGTCCACCAACCGCCGCTTGAGAGAACACATCGGAAGATCAAGGCGACTCTTCCCGTTATTGGTAACATAATCTTAAACCCCCTTGTAGTTGTTAAATCCTTTGATTATGTTTTATGATATGTAAATCGTGATCCGTCCGCTGCGCATAGATCTAACTTGTTTAGATCTAAGAACCTGCATCCTTCATGTGGTAGCAGAGCCAGGTTCCACGATTTATATAATCATAATCGTAGTTTAAGCGATTTAAAGGAGTGGAATTGCATGTAGGTGATATTTTACTTATTATTATGCATTAATAATTTTTAAATTGCTATGGTTGAAGAGATGGATTGGGGTTGGCACCGTTTTCCCGTTAGATTGATTGTAAACTCATATAAACGATGAAAATTCGTTCATATGAGTATAGGAAATTATGTAATTTGTTTTTATTGCAAGTTTAATTTCCAGAAAATAGATCTGTACAGTAGCTGTTTAGTCTTTTCGTTTTTCCCATTGTTTGAACCGTTAAAACGAAGATCCCTCCGGTCAGAATCAAGATTGGAAGTTGATGAACAATCCCACAAAGTTTGGTGTCGATCAGAGTCCGTTTGGGTTTCCGTTCGTTGCTGCGAAGTGGCTGCTGTAACAGAAAAACGTAGGATTCACAGAAACCCTAACTGTGACTTCTTCGATTTTCTGGGAACAATTGGACCGTTCAAATTAAAATCCGACCGGTCAGATCGATAATCCTGGAGTTTTGGACGTGAGATAAAATTTTCAGGACGATCGGGATTAATCTTCATCCCCGATCGATCTCGGGAAGTATATGATGCGCTGCTGTGAGAGTCTGTTTCAGCAGCAAGTTGGGCGGCTCACTAAGAAAGATTGACAAGTCAAAGCTCCGATCCGACCGTCCATCTTGAAGTGCGAAGAATGAAGATCAGATATGGAAAGTTTCGTCGCGATACAAGTTCGTTTGGTTTGCCGATCGTCGAAGATTTTGAACAGCTGCAGATTTTGTTAGAAAGTAGTAAACCCTAGTTAGGGTTTCGTTATTTATTTTCTAATAGGTTAGATACGGGGGTGCCAACGGTCCATCTTGATGTTTATTTTCCGCACTAGTATACATGTTTAGATTGTATGTGTAGAACCGGAAAATTGCCATGACATGCATCATATCATGAATTCCACTCCATATGCATACATGTAGAAATTAATTCGAGGAATTAGTTAGGCATGTATAAAACACACGATTAGTTTTAATTAATTGTTTGATATTAATTAGAAACTAATTAGGGTAAAAACCGAGGAACACGGGTTTTTTCAATCGTCGAGGTTGGGTGATGGATTCTCGGTGAATCCCACTCTGCGAAAGCATAAGGAGTAAAATCCCGAAACCTCGTGGTTAAGGTGTTGGATTCTCGGTGAATTCCACCTTACCTAAGACGAGATTACGTTTTTGTTCCGTAGTGTCTACGTGAAAGTTTGATGTTTAAGGATTGGATAATCACGGGCAAACAGGTTCGAAAGTGGTCTAACCACGGTTGGGTGGTCAACAGTAGCTACGGCTCAATCGACTTCACCCTCCAAGTGTGGCGTTTGCACGGGGGTCTGGCAATACTGAGCAATCCGAAGAGCCACTACGGCTCAACGGAGCTCTCCTAGCCTTGACCCGTCCGACGGCCACATATGTTCTAACGAATAGGTCGGGTGGGCTAGCCCACATAACCGACAACATTCGGGCCTATGATTTATTGTTCCTTAATGTAACATCAAGTCCAAAAACGTGATCAGTAAACCCACCACTTTTTCAAAATATTGAGTGGGAGCGGGAGAGGCGACAGCCGACCCCACGGCCTCTACTGTTGACACAAGCGACGTGAGAGAATGGTGACGCCTCGTGCCGGCTTTGATTTCGGCCCCCTAAGGAAGGCCTTCACCGCTATCAAAATTCAAGGCTTGGTCTCCGAAAGGATAGGATTTTGGTACTCATTGAGTCACCGACCGACCCTAAGGCGGCACACTCGGGTCTATCTAAAGATCTCAAAGCAGTGGGTCACACTCATAAAGGGTATTTTGGTAATACCTTGGCTGAAAAAGGAAAGGTGATTGACGATCACAAATGAGATGTTCGATTCTCAATGATCTTCAATATTAATCGAAACCTCTTTGACCTACCCTAAGCGCACATTGAGGCGTTAGATTAAATCCTTGGAGCGGTAGGATAGACTATAAGTACTTAGTTTATGTTCCTAAAATTTATTAGTAGTGTATGTTTGGATTTATTCATCAAATTTTATTTACAATCGTTATATATATCTCTAAGGTGCTAGGCTCGCTAGTGTAAAATTGACTAGTAATGACTTCTTTAAAAGGTGGTAAGTAACTAGAACGTTGTTTTTATTAATCTCACATGCGATTAATTTTTCGGAAGAGATGTTTCTCTTGAGCCTTCAAAACTTAAGTGACGTAAATAAGTATGTCACTTCTTTGTCACTCGTCTTGAATCGAGAGACAACCGTGAGTTAGTTTGAAAGATGATTGGGACGACAAAATTCTTCTAGTGAATTTTAATTGTGTAGTGTCTACACGAGAAATTTTCTAATAGAAAAATTGGAGAATCATAAATTTAAGTGTCGCTAGTTAGGCGGTATTTGGAACCGATAAACTAGTGGGAGCTTTTATCTTATGTTTTCTAATTTATTAGAAAATTAGTCCCACTGAGTAACGCTTTTATTAGACATCCCACGGTTCACGAGTAGTGTCTACTCAATTGAACTGCTAGTTCAAGACTATTTCCTTTTAAGGAAAGTTGAGAATGGGAAAGAATGTCTATAAGTGTTAATCATCTTAACTAAAGTTTTGAGGCTAAACCAAAACATTAATTAAAGAAAGTATAGGATAAGGAATGTGATTTCGCATCACTAACCAATGAATCCTTAGCGACTTTCTTAACCGAGTAACTTGACTCGGTAGCTTAGTTCTTTGGAAGAACAAGGAAGTTTGTGCATTAACGATTAATAGAGTAACAACGGGCGGTAATTTTAATATAATAGTGGGAGTGATATAAGGAAATGAATTTGATTCTATCCTTGAATATCACGAAAAAATTTATTTTTTCGCTTACTGATTCGTTGAAACAAATGGATTCACTTTCATCTCGATAATACAGATTGCCTTAAACAAAGTGAAGATGACATTTGTAGTAATGCGAATCATGACTCGGACTTTGTTTGATAAAGAGAACCACTAAGAAAAGCTGAATAGGTATGTGTAACACATCTAAAACTATTAAAGGTAAAAGGTTTCCGTATTCAGATAAACGACCCTTCAATATTTATTAATTAGTGCATATATCCTAGAGATAAGACCTGACGACTGGCTAAGGGTGATTCCTATCTCCCAGTCTAAGAACACTATCTCAAAGGAACAATGACTAAGTTTCCTTTCAATCGGGAGAGGGTAATAGATTTGAAGGGGTAACATAGCTTGTTCATCATGACCTTCGGGGTCTAGTGAGAGACACAAGCTAGTGGGAGTTTTTGAGTGGTGACATTTTGTCTGATAACTACTCCAAACGTGATTTAGTTTATCAAAAGAATACGAGGAGGAGTCTCTGATTTTAGCAGAGAATAGAGTATTCCATGCTCATAAATAGGCTATAGCATAGTCTTGGGACTGATGCTCAGCCTGCCTCCTAGTGGAATGTTTCTCACTGAGAAAGAAACCATAGACTTGCCCTATATAGTTATTGATGTGCTACAATACACTGCTAGACTCGATTAAGATAATTGGTTGCAAAATAACGGTTAACATTATTATGTAAACCGAGAAGTCTACCTAGAAGATGCCAGTGAATTTATGGATAATGAGTGAATTCGGTTCACACCACTTCCATAAATGTAGGCATTTAGCATTTAATGCTTGAAGGTAGGACTGGAGATTTTGCGCATACATTCAGATTGTGACTGTTCGTGAAATATCTTAATGAGACGAGTGAAGGTTGATTATAAGATTCTTGAGATCAGAAAGTGACGGTTGAACTCATCCATAAGCCTTCGATAGAATCTATAAGAAAAATTTTAAACCTTGAGTACGGTTACCCAAAGGTAGTTACTATCTGATTTAATCAGACCACGTCCAACATTGGTAGTTGGTGATTACACTGATAAATACTACTAGATCAGAATGTCAATCCACCCAAGACACAGTGGGAGTATGGTTTAACCGTTGACCCATTGTGATTTTGTGGACTTTATAATCTGCTGGGGTGATTGATAACCTATGGCTCTTGGTGGGCTGTATAGGATTCTGATTATAGAGGTTGGTTTGAAAACCTTATCCCTGTGAATGGAGTTTTGGTACTCCAGTTACTGTTCGACCTCTTGTAGAACCACCGAGTGTCTCAGCCCAGATGGGAGCAATTGGATCTACGCGGAAAAGAGTCGAATGAATAGGAAAGTTTAAACTTTCAAATAGCAAGTTGAGTGGTATAGGGGTGATTCCTCTGACAAGTAGAGAGTTAACCGGACCTTGAACTCTCTCACCACTCGATCTTGCTAGATTTCGTTAAGCGAGAAAATAGGGGTGATTCCCTGAGACTTTCTTGCCGAACAATGGAATCTGAATTCATTGAAATGAATGGTTTTAGCTAAGAATGAATAACGGATTCGTTACAAAGCGTAAGATAGGGGTGATTCCCAAGACCTTTTTGCGAGACTAACGATATCTTAATTCATTCGAAAAGAACCTTTGGTAGGAGGCTCATATGGCTTATATCCTTTGTGGATTTAAGAGAACCTTTCGGTCATTTAAAAGTCACATGTTTTAAAATATGTGGACTTGACCAAAATATTGATAAGTTTTTCGTAGACTGGATATCAATATTGGTAAAGTAGTAGTAGTATTAGTGTTCATAAATGATAACACTAAAACGGTTGGAAACAACATGGGTGTGCTATCTCAAGTCGAAATCGACACGCCAAGATTCTCTGGATGAGAGAATTGGACTATATTCTAAGAATTTGATTCGGTCAAACTCACAAGAATGAGTCATTGGCTATCCCATCCGTCTTATTGGTTAAGATGATCATGCATATACTTATGCAACATTCAACGAGTAGTCCTACCTTACATCTCGTGAATGATTCTCTAAATCTCCGGATAAAGAGAAAATGGGATAGAGTCTCTCTTGGATAACGGCAAGTCAGTTATCACAAGTCAATAGTAGTTGAATCTTGGATTCGTGCATTGAAAAGCATTTTAGTACGTCCTCAAGTATCGTTAGAGAACGAGGAATCATATGCTTGTATATTCAGGTGCAAACTTGAATATGGTTGACTACACTGATTCTGACTTGTAGTCAGATTAAGGATGATCATTAAGTTGATCTCGGGCTCAGTGTTTACTCATAGTGTTTAGAATTTCCTTTTTGGTCTGGAAGTAATTCCAGGTCTGATAAGCCGATATCGCTTCATCGTGAAAACAGTGAAGAGATAGCTTAGAAGGATTTTCTCAGTCACTAGAGGTCAAAAGCATGTTGAGAGAGAGTACCACCTGATTGGAAGGACCGGCTACGTTTCAATCCTAAAGATCGTCTCGAGTCGACAACCTAGCTAATCAGTGTACCAAGTCGAGTGCTTGGAGGGTACGGCATTGATGAATATATCTCATCTGCTTTTAGAGCAAGTGGGAGAGTGTTGTGAATAAGATGAGAAAGGGTGTGCTCTAAAAACAATCGTTGCTTGTCATTTCGTGCAAGTGGGAGATTGTTAGGTGTAGTGCCCGAAAGACAATTTGTGTAATTGTTTTTAATAATGAATGACAGAATTTATCTCACCTTATTACTTGCTTTGTGCTTGTAAAGTAATACAACTGCTTTGCAAACCCTAAGTATATCTCAGATGTAACCACTTAACTCGGTGTATGGATTACACGTGAGGATTGAGTTAGTGGAGATATGCTTAAATCATTAGTCCGTGGTGAACTTAATCAGAGTTTAGGGTCTCTTGATTAAAACACCAATAATGCGCCCAGAACACCTTAGGGTGTGATAGTCTTATCCGGACTGTCGGTAGAGGGTACCTACGTGGGGCATTTATATATGATGGCATTCATATAGGACTGGACCGATTTAATCTGAATTTCTCGGTATAATTCCGTAATCGAGGAATCTTATTAAATCATTAGATGATCATATATGGATCAACCTTAATCCTGAGGTGATCACAGGATGCTGCTTGTCCCGGGGTAGTGTTTGATGTGTTAGTTACGGTTCACTTTAATATGTGTTCCAAGCCACTTCTCATTGGCACTATCTCCAGATGAGTGAGTAGTTCTGATTTTCACAGACATGGAATCCATTCCTTCCTGCGGGAAGTAGAGAGACAGTCCCCTTGTTTGTTAGCCCTAAGAAAGTGATCGATCCCGGGAGTTCACATTTGACTAATTAGCTACTAGTCAGATATGTGTACTAATTGATCATCAGGGGGTTGATGGTAAATAAGGATAAGATATTCTGAGTCGGGTTCACGGAGACTTCCCACTCAGAATGGACAGTCTATGGAGGGTTAATCCGTATGTAGTGATTATATCAATGGACGCTTATTCACTCTATGGGTTGAGTATAAGTATACATCTATAATCGGTAGAGTTCAGTTTCGGGTTTATGGTGGCGTAATCCCGGAATTAATAATTAATGTGCTTATTCTGTTCGACGAATAATTAATTATTGGAGCTACTGGTTATAGGTCCATGGTCCCCGATGTGGCTTCTGTAATTCGGACTAGTAATCTTGTTACTTGGGCCTCAGTGATAATTAATTGGCTGGGCTAATTAATTGATATGCATAGATATTATTTAGTTGGGCTAAATAATATAATACACATAAAAGACATTTTATGTGGGCTTTTTGACCCTTAATGGTGGCGCCATATATGTCATTTAATTAGAGAGAAATTAGTTTTCTTGGATAATTATTTGACATGTGATTTATCTTTTATTTGTTAAATGATAATTCATGGAATATTAGATTATAATATGATTTATCCTAATTTGTTTGGGATAATCATTTTATTTATCTTTTATTTGGAAAAGGATTAATGTGATAATTATCACTTAATTATTTAATCCTTGGAGGACATTGATTACTCTCCTATATAAAGAGAGTTCTCCCAAGTCTAATAAAAGGTACTATTCACGTCACTATTCACCGAGAGAAATTGGCGAAAAATTTGGCCTCTATTCTTAGGGTTCGAGTTGGAAAAATCTTGGGATTTTTCGTTTGCATATCAAGGAGGCTCGTGTATCAAGAAGGGTGTCCACCAACCGCCGTTTGGAGAACACATCGGAAGATCAAGGCGACTCTTCCCGTTATTGGTAACATAATCTTAAACCCCCTTGTAGTTGTTAAATCCTTTGATTATGTTTTATGATATGTAAATCGTGATCCGTCCGCTGCGCATAGATCTAACTTGTTTAGATCTAAGAACCTGCATCCTTCATATACTTGGGATGTTTCGGTTTATAAATTTACAACTAGTTTTTACCGAACAAGTTTTTTGGCGCCGTTGCCGGGGAATCGGTAACGGTTGTCGGATTCTTTGTAGTGCAGTTTTCTGTGTCGGTAGTATTCTGGCCATAACTTTCGGCTCGAGTGTCCGTTTGGCGCGCAGGACCCCAATTCAGAAAGCTCATTCCGACGCCGACGACGTGGTGAATGGCCAATGGCCTTTCAACACCGTTTTCAAGGTCAAAATCTGCTGTTTTCCCTTCCATTTTGGCCCTAGAAGATTTCAACACGTTTTTTTTCACCGTTTTAGTGTTTTTCCTGTTTTAAATTTTTCGTAGGTAGGTTTCTTTTCCTGTTTCTGTTTCTATATCTTTTCTAAATTAAAAAATAAAAAAAAATAAAATAAAATAAAATAAAAAGAAACTTTCTAAACGGGCGTCCAGACTCTGAACGCCCGTCTGCCCCCCAATTTGTCTTCTGAACGCTAGTTCAATGACCTGAACGAGCGTTCACCTCCAGAATTTCCCCTGAACCAGCGTCCACTCATACTGAACGCCGGTTCAATCTCTTAAATTGTCATCTCTCTTCTTCTCTCTTATCTCTTTCTAAACCTCTAAACCCTCCAATCTTCTCTACATCCGTTCTCATCAACCCTAAGGTTGATTTCTTCCTGTTCTGCTCTTCTGGTTTATGCAAACCAGGAGTAAGAAGGGACCTCTTACCTTTAATCCCGAACCTGAGCGATCTATTCTCAGGAGAAAGCTCTTCCCTAATCCAGACATTATGGCTAACGAACTTCCAAATCCAGATCCTCAAGCCCAAATAAATCTGATCCTTCAACAGATGCAGGCAATACAACAACAACAAAATCAACAAGCTGGGATAAATAATCAATTTCAACAATTCCGTCAAAACCAGCTAAACCAATTAAATCAAGACCCCAATGCCCCCTATCTTGACCAAGACTTCCTGGAAGGGCATAGACCTATTCGCCCTCCAGACATGGGGCAACTGAACTTCGATCTGAAAAATGGAGTGGTTGGGCTGGTCCAGAATAGTTCTTTTCATGGTACTGCTGAAGAAGATCCTCATGACTTCTTGTCCACCTTCGTTCAAATCTGCGAAGCAGGCCACTATCCTGGTATTGATTCTGAGATTGTCAAGTTAAAACTCTTCCCGTTTGCTCTAAAGGGTGAAGCAAACCGTTCGTTCAAATCTTTAGCCCATCATTCTCTCCGTTCCTGGAATGATGTCAAAAGAGCCTTTGCTCTGAAGTTTGTCTCACCTGGGACAATCATGGACATGAATAGGGAGATAGCCACATTTGAACAGCTAGTGAGGGTGTGGGGAAAGCATGGGAGAGACTAAATCTGCTGATGAGGAAGTGCCCCAACCATGGATACAGTAGACATGAGCTACTAGAGTTATTCTACAGAGGTGTCTCTCAACCAAATAGAGACTACCTTGATTCAACTGCTCATGGATCCTTCCTAGGAGGAGGTGATGACGCTGCTTACAGGGTAGCTGAAACGATAGCAAAGAATAACATGTGGTCAACTCCAAGGAAGACCAATGGTAATGGGAATAAGAAGGAATCTGCTGCGAGCAATTCTGAGACTAAGTTGTTAGTTGCTCAAATGGAAGTGATGAGCAAGCAGCTAGCCGATTTACACATGCAGCAGCAACGAGGGCCGTCAGATGTGAACTACCTGGGAATGCAGGCAGGAAATAAGATGAATGAGGAAGTGAATTTAATGGAGAATCATAACCAAACCTTCAGAAACTTCAATCAGGACCAGAATCATTCCGGATTTCAACGTCCCAATTTTAATCAAGCCAATGCACCACCTGGCCCATCCAATTCAAAACCTTCTTTCAACTCAAGTTATCAAAGACCACCTCATGGGATGGTTAATCAATCTCACAATCCTAACTCCCAAAGACCTCAAGGTGGTTGGAATCAAAACCAACATCATAACCAAACTACCTCTTGTGTCCCTCAACATAAGTTTGATGAGCTAGTAGACATGGTGAAGACCCTGGCTACTAGTGTCAAGGCAATAGAGAGACAGGTTGGTCAGATGGCAGACCAACAAGCAAGCAGACCCCACGGTAAACTTCCATGTTATACCGAAAGAAATCCTAAAGCATATATCAATGTTTGCACTGCCATCACACCTCAATGGGAGTATGGGAACGAAGAGCTGAATGAGGTCACTCTAAGAAGTGGTAAGCAGGCGGGACCCGGAAATATGTCGGGAAACGAGTAGCCCCTCCTGACACGATAAGTTTAGGAGGGGGCAATCAGAAGTTAAATACCGAAGAAAGCAACAGTGAGGAGGAGCTTAATGATGATGATTCTTCGGGGGATGAAAATTATTCTGATAAAGGAATGAGGAAAAGTCAGTGGTTTGTACCCACGACAAAGAAGAGGGAGGAAAAGTTTGTCAGATGGAAGGATAAGGAAGACGAAGCCATAAGAAATCAAGCCATGAACAATGATAAAGCCCTTCCTTATCCACCAAAGAAGAAAGAGAACACCCTCAGTCATGACAGACAATATGACGGAGTGAGGAGGATGATCAGAGACACCAAAGCGAGTATACCCCTAGCTGAGGTATTGACTGAAATGCCCAAGTGCTCTAAGTATCTTAAGGAAGTTTGTGGGAGCAAGAAGAAGCTTCAAGGTATGGCGGAAGAAGTTTTAAGAGAAGATTGCTCTATGGTTTCACAAAAAGTTGCTACTAAACGAGGTGACCCCGGAAGACCTTCAATCTCTTGTGAAATTGAAGGCCACATGTTCCAAAACGTCTTATGCGACTCAGGGGCCTCTATAAATGTGATGCCATTGAACGTCGGCAAAAAGCTCGGTTTAGATAAAAGAATGCGGAAACGCCCTATTTCTCTTCAGATGGTAGACCGATCTAGCCGCTCAGCAGCTGGTTGTGTTACTAATGTTCTTCTCCATGTTGAAGACTTGGCTTTCCCTACCGACTGGGTTATCTTAGACTATCCGCTGACAAAGAGATGCCCCTAATTCTAGGCCGACCTTTTGGACACCTCTGCCGCCCTCCTCATCGATTTACGTAGGGTCGATTACGCTTAGAGTTGATGATACATCATTTACCTTCACACGAGGTAAAAGTCCCGAGAAAACCTTGATTGAAGAAATCTCGTTCGTCGAAGCAATTTATGAGGACGAAGAAGATGCCAACTCTGAAGAAGCGGAAGAGCTAACAGAGATAGGTGTTTTCGATGCTACAAACACTAAAGATCAAGCTGATTGTGGACCATCTTCTGTTTCATCACAGGCCGTAGTCACTGACGAGTCGTCTTCACAACTTGCTCACACTAAGCCTGTCAATAAACACGAAACATGGAATTTCCCGATGAACGATGATTTCAAAGAGAGTGCATCGGGAAGACTTTAACCACAGTAGAAGAGGAAGCCCCGATGGGTAGTTGGGACGAAGTGGATTTACGAGAGAGACTATTCATTGGGAGGTTGATGATTGGGAACAGCTAGCAAAGGAGCTAGAAGATGAAGAATTGATTAAGATGATCAAGCGTAAGAAGGAGGAAGCGGAGTCTTGGCGAGAAGGATCCTATGGATGATCTCGATCCAAGACCTTTCGGGGTTATGCCTCGGGAAGATGAGGTATTCTTGATCAACCACTTAAATCCCATAAGGAAAAAGGTGGCCCGTTAAAATCCAGTATTGAGCAACCACCTACTGACTTGGAGCTTAAACCGCTTCCACAACACCTTAAGTACATTTTTCTTAAGGACGGTGAGAAGTTGCCCTTAATCATCTCTTCAAAACTCGAGCCCGAACAAGAAGCACTGCTGATAAAAGTGCTTGAGAAAAACATCCTCGCGTTCGGATGGCAAGTGGGTGATATCCGAGGAATCAGCCCCGATGTGTGCATGCATAAAATCCGAACGGAAAAAGGAGCTAAGAAAGTCGGACAACCTCGTGAAAATTTGAATCCATACATCACAGGAGGTTGTCAAGAAAAAAGTCATCAAATGGTTAGACATGGGAATCATCTATGCAATCGCCGACAGTGAATGGGTTAGCCCCACTCAAGTTGTGCCAAAAAAGGGAGGTATTACCATGGAAAAGAATGAAAAGGGGGAAGAAGTAGCTTTACGCCTTGTGATCACAGCTGGCTCTGCATTGATTATCGCAGATTGAATGAAGTCACCGCCAAAGACCATTTCCCCTTACCTTTAATTGACCAGCTTCTTGAACGACTGAGTGGTCATAAGTATTATTGTTTCCTCGATGGATATTCTTGTTATTTCCAGATAGCCATCGACCCTAATGACCAGGAGAAGACTACGTTTACGTGTCCATCTGGCACTTTTGCTTTTCACAGAATGCCTTTCGGGTTATGCAATGCACCAGCAACATTTCAATGGTGCATGTTGGCCATTTTCGATGGACTTGTGGAGAAATGTATGGAAGTCTTCATGGATAACTTCTCAGTCTATGGCGATAGCTTTGATGAGATCTTGGAAAATCTAGATATGGTACTTCAACGCTGTGTTGAAAAGAATTTAGTACTCAACTGGGAGAAATGCCATTTTCTAGTAGATGAAGGAATTGTTCTAGGACACAAGGTGTCCAGTACTGGTATTCAGGTTGATAAGGCTAAAGTAGAGGCCAATGAAAAGATGGCGTACCCGAAAACAGTGAAAGAGGTACGAGGTTTTCTGGGTCATGTTGGCTTCTACAGGCGGTTTAATCAGGGTTTTTCCACCATCGCCAAGCCCTTATCTAACCTTCTGAAAGATGATGTTGAGTTCTTGTTTGATGAGAAATGCAAGGAAGCTTTCAATTGCCTAAAGGATAAGCTCATAAGTGCCCCTATCTTAATTGCACCTGACTAGACTAAGCCTTTTGAATTAATGTGCGATGCCTCTAACTATGCAGTGGGCGCAGTTTTAGGCCAGAGAATTGACAAAAAGTTCAGGCCCATATACTATGCGAGCCGCACCTTGAACCCGGCTCAATGCAATTACACCACGACTGAGAAGGAATTCTTAGCCGTCATTTTTGCTATCGACAAGTTTAGAAGTTACCTTCTAGGGTCTCAAGTTGTGGTTTGGACAGACCATGCAGCCCTACGCTACCTTATGGACAAAGCAGATGCAAAACCAAGGTTACTCAGATGGATTCTAATTTTGCAAGAGTTTGACTTTGAGATCAAAGATAAGAAGGGTAGTGATAACATTGTGGCTGATCACCTGTCTCGCCTAGTAAATGAGGGTGGCGAAAATCACAAGGAAATAGGCATCGATTTCCCTACTGAGCAATTGATGAAGCTTGATACCGTTAGGCCGTGGTACGCTGATTACGTTAACTATTTAGCAAGTGGGCATTTAGAGGAAATGACGTATCAGCAGAGGAAGAAGTTCTTTTCTGATTTAAAGTATCTCGTGTGGGAGGATCCTCATCTGTTCAGGGTCTGTAAAGACGGGTTGCTTAGAAGGTGTGTTCGGAACATGAGCAATGGGATATTCTCGGAACAATGTCATAGTGGTCCCACGGGAGGACACTCACGGAACACCAAGATCATTGCAAAAATCCTCCAAGCGGGATTTTACTTGGCCAACTCTTTTTAAAGATGCATAAGCCTTTTTTGTAAAGGTTGCGATAGGTGCCGAGGATTGGGAGGCAAAGTAATAGGATGGAAATGCCACTTAGGCCCATTCTAGAATCACGAAGTCTTCGACGTGTGGGGCATTGATTTCATGGGCCCCTTCCCATCTTCATGCTCCAATAAATACATTCTCGCCTCTGTGTAGACTATGTTTCCAAATGGGTGGAGGCAATAGCCACCCAAACTAATGATCACAAAGTTGTGAAGAAATTCTTGCAAAAGATTATCTTGACCAGATTCGGCCGTCCCTGTAGCCTCGTTAGTGATGAAGGTACTCATTTTTGCAACGCACCGCTTGATAAAATTCTTGAGAAATATGGTGTCAGACATAAAATCGGTACACCATATCATCCCCAAACAAGTGGCCAAGTCGAGGTAAGCAACCGGAGCCTTAAAAGGATTCTAGAAAAGACCGTGAACGCAAATAGATCCAATCGAGTCTAAAGTTGGATGACGCGCTTTGGGCTATCGCGACGCGCGTTTAAGACCCCACGTGGGCACGCGTCACCCTTCCAAATGGTTTATGGCAAGGCATGCCATTTACCGGTCGAGCTTGAACACAGAGCTTCTTGGGCTATTAAATTCTTGAATTTCGATAGCCAACTCGTGGGGAAAAGAGGTTATTGCAATTAAATGAGCTCGATTTAATTTAGACTCGAGCATATACGAGAATGCCAAAATCGATGAGGAAAGAACTAAGGTACTCCAAGATGCTAAGATCAAGGATCGAGAATTCAAAGTGGGTGATATGGCTTTGATTTATAATACCAGGCTCCATCTGTTTGCCGGTAAGCTCAAATCTAGATGGTCTGGCCCCTTTGAAATTCTCGATGTCAATCCAAGTGGAGCGATCACGTTAAACGGATATGATAATCAACCCTTTAAGGTAAATGGTCAAAGACTCAAAAAATATTTTGGCCAACCAAAAGAAAAGCCTGAGACCTCAGTACTTTCAAAGAGGTTGAAACGATCGATATTCGATCTGCGATGAGATCCCATCCGAATTCTTTCATTCGGATGATGACATTTCTACATTTACCCGTGAGGACCCTTCTTCCAAGACATCTGAATATGTCAGTATACCTAAGCGTAACCTGCACAAGAACGGGACGAAGATGAGAGTCAGTGCTATCTGGAGAGTTAAGTTCAAACACTTAGTAGAGCACTTGACTTGTTGCTGTTGCGGCCACACTCCTGTCCTTCATTCTGATTCCGATGAAGAAGTGGCCAGAAGTAAACCGAAGTGGCCCGATCCGGGTTAACTTTGAAATCTGTGTCAAGCTAATGACATAAAAGAAGCGCTCCTAGGAGGCAACCTAGTATTTTAAGTTACTTTTTAGGTAAGTTTTTAGGGCATTAGGAATAATACCATGGTGATTTGTGTGTTGGTTATCCCTGTCCTATTTGTGAATGCTTTATGTGCCTACATGTTTACTCATATACCCCTTGTACCCCGAGATTATATGCTATGTCGAGTGTTGCAGATATTGTTGCGTGGTTTTTTGCCAGTTGTCACTTTTAGTGTTGTTTGTTCATGCTACGAGTTGCAGCGGTACATTCATGCTACGGCCTGACCTCTGCCAACCTACAAACCGACAATCATTTTGAAAACCAGCTAAGTATTCTTTTCTTTTATCTGCACATTCTGAGGACATAATGTGATTTAAGTGTGGGGGTGTCTAAATTGGGTATGTTATCATGGTATATTTCGAAAAGCGAGCAAATGTGAATTCCTTGGCAAAAATTTAACATTTTTCAAAGTGAACGTGGATAATTGTAAATCTTGAGCATGTAATTGAAACAAAAAGGCTCGCTAGTTGTAGTTTCCTGACGATGATTGTCTGTAACTTCTGTGAGATAGTTATAGCATGATTTTACTAATATGAGATAGTATTCAGTTCATATTCACATATGCCTTTGAAATTGAAGCGACATTTTTAAACTTTATCCATTCACTATCCTAGTGATTTATCCTGGAGAGACTTGTGCTTAATAGTAACGGTAAACATTACACCTAATTTCTAACCGTGTATTGTGAATATCTGAAGGTTTGAATGTGATAGGAGGGATATATCTTAAGGTTTGTACACCAATCTAAGATGAATAATATGAATAAAATATGTGTATGTCGGATGTAGCTGCCAATGATTTGAGTGCGGTAGGCCATTATCACGAAATGTCCTATACCACTATGAGGTTCAATAGCTCCCGACTGCCTGATGATAGTAGTCCAGCTAGGGTGTTATCACGAAACATCCTATTGCTGGGAATGAGGGCATATGCTATATATGTGGAATTAAGTTAATCTTAAAGAAAATTTGGCAAATGGTACTATGGAAAGTTGGTAGGAACCGTAGTTATCTTCTAACTATCCCCAGTATAAACCGAATGATATGTTTTAGGGATTATCCTAATAAGTACACGGGAAGACTTTTCGTGGAATGGTTACTGCCTATACCTAGGAAAGTCATTAGGATTATTTGAACGGATTTTGTACGAAAGAATAGTGGAGATTGAAAAGGGCTCTTCACACACACACTGAATCTATCTCTATGTTGGTATTAATTGCTATATTTGTCGTATCTTTTGTTACGTGAGTTGGGAATCTATATGGATTGCATGGAAGTGAGCTAGTTTTGATTATTTTGTTCGGGACGAACAAAAGTTTAAGTGTGGGGGAGTTGTTAACGGTGAATTTTATGGTTTTTATCGCTTTATTCTGTAACAATATTCTTCGTATTTTATTACTTTTTATAGAAAAGTAGGAGTTTAATTGAAATATCGAGGGGTTGTGTATGAAAAGGATTAAAATGCAAATTCGAGCTATTTATGTGGTTTATTAGTCATTTTCTATCTATATATATATTTCTACAGTTTGCATGTTTTTACCCCCTTGTAGATATACATTTTCGAGCTAAAAAGAGGATTAAAAGTGGTGCAAGTTGAAGTTCTAGTGAAGCTTTGAAGTTAAGTTTGAACGAGCGTCTGTTTGCTCCGTCCATTGGACGGGAGTTTACAAGTCTGGACTGGCGTCCAGGAGGTGCCATTCGATTCAGGAAGTTTGGATTTCCACTGGACGTGCGTCTGTTGCTCTGTCCAGTGGACTGGCGTTCAAAGAAGTGGACGAGCGTCCAAGAAGAAGAAGCTGATTCAGGATGTGGAAGTTTTTGCTGAACTGGGTAAACCCCCGTTTTGAGAAAACTCTACTACAATTATATACGAAAAGTTGAAAACCCCCGTTTTGGGTAAACTTCACTACAATTATATAAGAAAAGTTGAAACCCCGTTTTGAGTAAACTATACTACAATTATATACGAAAAGTTGTAAACCCTCGTTTTTAGTAAACTCTACTATAATTTTATATAAAAAAAGTTGTAAACCCTCATTTTGAGTAAACTCTACTATACAATTATATACTAAAATTTTAAACCCCCATTTTGAGTAAACTCTACTACAATTACATACAAAAAGTTGTAAACCCGCGTTATTGAGTAATTTCTACAATACAATTATATACAAAAAGTTGTAAACCCCCGTTTGAGTAAACTCTACAATTATTTTATATACAAAAAGTTGTAAACCCCCGTTGTGTGTAAACTCTACTACAATTATACACAAAAAGTTGTAACCCCCCGTTTT
The DNA here is from genome assembly GCA_026214975.1 of Gentiana macrophylla. Lineage (NCBI taxonomy): Eukaryota > Viridiplantae > Streptophyta > Magnoliopsida > Gentianales > Gentianaceae > Gentiana > Gentiana macrophylla. The sequence goes on along the minus strand of CM047807.1, from coordinate 51,499,623 downwards.
GAGTAAACTCTACTATACTTTACATACAAAAAGTTGTAAACCCACGTTTTGAGTAAACTGTAATATACAATTATATACACAAAGTGGTAAACCCCTGTTTTGATTAAACTCTATTACAATTATATACAAAATGTTGTAAACCCCCGTTTTTAGTAAACTCTTCTATAATTTTATTTACAAAAATTTGTAAACCTCCGTTTTGAGTAAACGCTACTTTACAATTATATACAAAAAAGTTGTAAACTGCCGTTTTGAGTAAAGTCTACTACAATAATATACAAAAATTGGTAAACCTGCATTTGGAGTAAACTCGACTATAATTTAATATACAAAAAGTTGTAAACGCCCGTTTTGAGTGAACTCTACTATACAATTATATACGAAAAGTTGTAACCCCCGTTTTGAGTAAACTCTACAACAATTTTATATACAAAAAGTTGTACACCCCTATTTTGAGTAAACTCTACTACAATTATATACCATAAGTTCTAAACCCCCATTTTGAGTAAACTCTACTATAAAATTAAATACAAAAAGTTGTGAACCCCTATTTTGAGTAAACTCTACTATAACTATATACAAAAAACTGTATACACACATTTTGAGTGAACTCTACTATAATTTTATATGCCAAAAGTTGTAAACCCCCGTTTTGAGTAAACTCTACTACACAATTATATACAAAAAGTTATAAACCCCCGTATTGAGTAAACTCTACTACAAATATATACGAAAAGTTGTAAACCCCTGTTTTGAGTAAACTCTGCTACAATTATATACTATAAGTTGTAAACCCCGTTTTGAGTAAATTCTACTATACAATTATATTCAAAAAGTTGTAAACTCCCGTTTAAGTAAACTCTACGATACAATTATATACAAAAAGTTGTAAACCCCCGTTTTGTGTAAACTCTACTATACAATTATATACAAAAAGTTGTAAAACCCTGTTTTGAGTAAACTCTACTATAATTTTATAAACAGAAAGTTTTAAACCCCTTTTTTCGTAAACTCTATTATAAAATTATTTACAAAGAGTTGTAAACCCCCGTTTTGAGTAAACTCTACTATAATTTTATATACAAAAAGTTTTAAACCCCCGTTTTGAGTGAACTCTACTATACAATTATATACGAAAAGTTGTAAACCCCCATTTTGAGTAAACGCTACTAAAATTATATACAAAAAGTTGTAAACCCTTGTTTTGAGTAAACTCTACTACAATTATATACTATAAGTTTTAAAACCCTATTATGAGTAAACTCTACTACAATTATATACGAAAAGTTGTAAACCCCCGTTTTGAGTAAACTCTTCTATACAATTATATACAAAAAGTTGTAAACTCCCGTTTGAGTAAACTCTACTATACAATTATATACAAAAAGTTGTAAACCCCCTTTTTGAGTAAACTCTTCTATACAATTATATACAAAAAGTTGTAAACATGTTTTGATTAAACTCTACTATACAATTATATACAAAAAGTTGTAAACCCCCATTTTGAGTAAACTCTTCTATACAATTATATACAAAAAGTTGTAAACACTCATTTTTAGTAAACTCTACTATAATTTTATATACAAAAAGTTATACACCCCTGTTTTGAGTGAACTCTACTATACAACTATATACGAAAAGTGCTAAACCCTAGTTTTGAGTAAACTGTACAACAATTTTATATATAAGAAGATGTAAACCCGAATATTGAGTAAACTCTACTACAATTATATACTATAAGTTGTAAACCCCTGTTTTGAATAAACTCTACTACAATTATATACGAAAAATTTGTAAACCCCCGTTTTAGTTAACTCTACTATAAAATTATAAACAAAAAGTTGTTATCCCATGTTTTGATTAAACTCTACTATACAATTATATACGAAAAGTTGTAAACCCCCGTTTTGAGTAAACTCTACTATACAATTATATACAGAAAGTTATAAACCCCTATTTTGAGTAAACTCTACTATAAAATTATATATACAAAAAGTTGTAAACCCCATTTTGATTGAACTCTACTATAATTTTATATACAAAAAGTTGTAAACAACCGCTTTGAGTGAACTCTACTATAGAAATATATATGAAAAGTTGTAAACCCTAGTTTTGGGTAAACTCTACTACAATTTTATATACAAGAAGTTGGAAACCCCTGTTTTGAGTAAACTCTAATACAATTATATACTATAAGTTGTAAACCCCCATTTTGAGTAAACTCTTCAACAATTATATACAAAAAGTTCTAAACCCCGATTTTGAGTAAACTCTACTACAATTATATACAAAAAGTTGTAAACCCCCCGTTTTGAGTAAACACTACTATAAAATTATATACAAAAAGTTGTAAACACATGTGTTGAGTAAACTATACTATACAATTATATAGAAAAAGTTGTAAACCTCCGATTTGATTAAACTCAACTATAGTTTTATATACAAAAAGTTGTAAACTCCCGTTTGAGTAAACTCTACAATACAAAGTTGTAAACCCCCATTTTGAGTAAACTTTACTACAATTATATACTATAAGTTGTAAACCCCCGTTTTGAGTAAATTCTACTATACAATTATATACAATTATATACGAAAAGTTGTAAACCTCTGTTTTGAGTAAACTCTACTATAATTATACATGAAAATTTGTAAACCCCCGTTCTGAGTAAACTCTATGACAATTCTATACAAAAAGTTGTAAACCCCTGTTTGTAGTAAACTCTACAATAATTTTATATATAAAAAGTTGTAAACCCCCGCTTTGAATAAACTCTACTATACAATTATATAATAAAAGTAGTAAACCCCCGTTTTGAGTAAACTCTACTACAATTATTTACTATAAGTTGTAAACCCCCGTTCTGAGTAAACTCTACTACAATTATATACTATAAGTTGTAAACCCCCGTTTTGAGTAAACTCTACTATACAATTATATACAAAAAGTTGTAAACCCCGATATTGATTAAACTCTACAATACAAATATATACAAAAAGTTGTAAACCTCCGTGTTGAGTAATTATATTCGAAATGTTGTAAACCCCCATTTTGAGTAAACTATACTACAATTATATAAGAAAAGTTGTAAACCCTGTTTTGAGTACACTCTACTACAATTATATAGGAAAAGTTGTAAACCCACGTTTTTAGTAAACACAAAAATAATTTTATATAAAAAAGTTGAAAACCCCTATTTTGAGTAAACTCTACTATACAATTATATACTTAAATTTGTAAACCCATTTTGAACCAGCGTTTTGTAATTTCTACAATACAATTATATACAAAAAGTTATAAACCCCCGTATGAGTTAACTCTACTATAATTTTATATACAAAATGTTGTAAACCACCGTTTTGAGTAAACTCTACTACAATTATACACAAAAGTTGTAAGCCCCGTTTGAGTAAACTCTACTATACTTTTACATACAAAAGTTGTAAACCCACGTCTTGAGTAAACTTTACTATACAATTATATACAAAAGTTGTAACCCACGTTTGAGTAAACTTAATTACAATTATATCTGAAAAGTTGTAAACCCCGTTTTAGTAAACTAACTACTATAATTTTATATACAAAAATTTGTAAACATCTATTTTGAGTAAAGTCTACTACAATAATATACAAATAGTGGTAAACCCCCATTTTGAGTAAACTCGACTATAATTTTATATACAAAAGTTGTAAACCCCGTATTGAGTGAACTACACTACTATACAATTATATACGAAAAGTTGTAAACCCCGTTTGAGTAAACTCTACTAAAATTTTATATACTATAAGTTGTAAACTCCAGTTTTGAGTAAACTCAACGACAATTATACACAAAAAGTTGTAAACCCCTGTTCCGAGTAACTCTACTACAATTATATACTATAAGTTGTAAACCCCCATTTTGAGTAAACTCTACTATAAAATTATATACAAAAAGTTGTAATCCCCCATTTTCAGTAAACTCTACTGTACAATTATATACAAAAAGTTGTAAACCCCCACTTTGAGTAAACTCTACTATAAAATTATATACAAAAAGTTGTAAAACCCCATTTTGATTAAACTCTACTATACAATTATATATGAAAATTTGTATACCCCCGGCTTGAGTAAACTCTACTACAATTATATACAAAAAATTTTAAACCCCTGTTTTGAGTAAACTCTACGATAATTATATACAAAAAGTTGTAAACCCCAGTTTGTTGTAAACTCTACTATAATTTTATACATAAAAAGTTGTAAACCCCCATTTTCAGTATACTCTACTATACAATTATATACAAAAAGTTGTAAACCACCTGTTTTTAGTAAACTCAACTATAACTTTATATACAAAAAGTTGTAAACCCCATTTAGAGTAAGCTCTACAATACAATTATGTACAAAAAGTTGTAAACCCCAATTTTGAGTAAACTCGACTATAATTTTATATACGAAAAGTTGTAAACCCCCGTTTTCAGTAAATTCTACTACAATTATATACGAAAAGTTGTAAACCCCCATTTTGACTAAATCTACTACAATTATAAATGAAAAGTAGTAAACCCCCGTTTTGAGTAAACTATACTACAATTGTATACGAAAAGTTGTATACCCCTATTTTGAGTAAACTCTACTACAATATATATGAAAAGTTGTAAACCCTTGTGTTTAGTAAACTCTACTATAATTTTATATACAAAAAGTTGTAAACCCCCATTTTGAATAAACTCTACTATACAATTATATACTAAAATTTGTAAACCCCCGTTTTGAGTAAACTCTACTACAATTATATATACAAACATTTGTAAACCCGTGTTTTGAGTAATTTCTATATTACAATTATATACAAAAAGTTCTAAACCCCGTTTGAGTAACCTCTATTACAATTATATACAAAAGTTGTAAACCCTAGTTTTAGTGAACTCTACTATAATTTTATATACAAAAGTTGTAAAACCACTGCTTTGAGTAAACTCTACAATAATTTTATATACAAAATGTTGTAAACCCCGTTTGAGTAAACTCTACTATACAATTATATACAAAAATTTCTAACTCCCATTTTGAGTAAACTCCACTATACATTATATACAAAAAGTCGTAAACCCCATTTTGAGTAAACTCTACTATACAATTATATACAAAAAAGTCGTAAACCCTCATTTTGAGTAAACACTACTATACAATTATATACAAAAAAAGTCGTAAACTCTCGTTTTGAGTAAACTCTACTACAATTATATACAAAATGTTGTAAACTCCTGTTTTGAGTAAAATCTACTACAATTATATACTATAAGTTGTAAACCACCATTTTGAGTAAACTCTACTACAATTATATACAAAAAGTTGTAAACCCCCACTTTGAGTAAACTCAACTACAATTATATAAGAAAATTTATAAACCCCCGTTTTGAGTAAACTATACTACAATAATATATGAAAAGTTGTAAACCCCTGTTTTGAGTACACTCTACTACAATTATATATGAAAAGTTATAAACCCTCATTTTTAGTAAACTCTACTATATTTTTATATAAAAAAAGTTGTAAACCCCCATTTTGAGTAAACTCTTCTATACAATTATATACTCAAATTTTTAAACCCCCGTTTTGAGTAAACTCTACTATAATTATATACAGAAAGTTGTAAACTCGCGTTATTGAGTAATTTCTACAATACAATTATATACAAAAAGTTCTAAACCCCGGTTTGAGTAAACTCTACAATAATGTTAAATACAAAATGTTTTAAACCCCCATTTTGTGTAAACTCTACTACAATTATACACAAAAAATTGTAACCCACCGTTTTGAGTAAACTCTACTATACTTTTACATACAAAAAGTTATAAACCCACGTTTTGAGTAAACAGTACTATACAATTATATACACAAAGTTGTAAACCCCCATTTTGATTAAACTCTACTACAATTATACACAAAAAGTTGTAAACCCCCGTTTTTAGTAAACTCTACTATAATTTTATTTACAAAAATTTGTAAACCTCCGTTTTGAGTAAACTCAACTTAATAATTATATACAAAAAAAGTTGTAAACTGCCGTTTTGAGTAAACTCTACTATAAAATTCTATACAAAAAGTTGTGAACCCTTATTTTGAGTAAACTACTACTATAATTTTATATACCATGAGTTGTAAACCCTCGTTTTGAGTAAACTCTACTATGCAATTATATACAAAAAGTGATAAACCCCGTATTGAGTAAACTACACTACAAATATATACTCTATGTTTTAAACCCCGTTTTGAGTAAAATCTACTACACTTATATACGAAAAGTTGTAAAGCGCCATTTTAAGTAAACTCTACTTCAATTATATTACAATTGTAAACAAAAAGTTGTAAACCCCAGTTTTTTTGTAAATTCTACTATAATTTTATATACAAAAATTTGTAAACCTCCGTTTTGAGTAAACTCTACTTTACAATTATATACAAAAAAGTTGTAAACTGCCGTATTGTGTAAAGTCTACTACAATAATATACAAGAAGTGGTAAATCCCCATTTTGAGTAAACTCTCCTATAATTTTATATACAAAAAGTTGTAAACCCCCGTTTTGAGTGAACTCTATTATGCAATTATATACGAAAAGTTGTAAACCCCCGTTTTGAGTAAACTCTACTACAATTTAATATACAATAAGTTGTAAACTCCCGTTTTGAGTAAAGTCAACAACAATTATATACGAAAAGTTGTAAACCCCCATTTCGTGTAAACTCTACTACAATTATATACTATAAGCTGTAAACCCCTGTTTGGAGTAAACTCTTCTATACAATTATATACAAAAAGTTGTAAACCCTGTTTTGAGTAAACTCTACTATACAATTATATACAAAAGTTGTAAACCCCGTTTTGATTAAACTCAATATAATTTTATATTCAAAAAGTTGTAAACTCCCATTTGAGTAAACTCTACTATACAATTATATACAAAAAGTTGTATACCCCGTTTTGAGTAAACTCTACTACAATTATAT